>JANRMT010028174.1:111098283-111109424 GCA_026402145.1 Polypterus bichir lapradei | reverse complement strand
AAAAACTGCATTTTGTGTTTACTTGTGTTATATTTGACTAATGGTTAAATGTGTTTGATGATCAGAAACATTTTGTGTGACAAACATGCAAAAGAATAAGAAATCAGGAAGGGGGCAAATAGTTTTTCACACCACTGTATACCTTGATTCACTGCTTATAATGTATTAAGCAAAATTGTTTTTCTCATGAACAGTTAAATTATTTGAAAGTGTTCAATTTGCATTACTTTACCTTTAATGTGATGATTTTTTGAATGAAAAATTAAATGTAATGTACAGACTTCAGTTAACAGTCTCCTACTTTTTCTCCCATTATTTTTTGGTAAATACTATTCAGATGTATGTATTGTAGAAAATAAACTGCTCAAAAAATTAAGATAACACTTTATCACACATCAGATCTTGATTAGTGAAATATTCAAGAGGAAAATCTGTACTGAGTAATACTGTGTAATTCGTTGAGAACAAAATGATGCAACAATAGGCCAGGGAAACCAAAAATCACCAACCCATTGACGGCTGGATTCAACATCATGCCAAAAATCAAAAACTGAAATCACAGGCTGATCCAACTGGTGTGAATTTCATCACAACTTATAATGTAACTCAGTGTGTATGCCCCCCATGTGCCTGTACGCACTACTGACAATGTCTGGGCATGCTCCTGATGAGATGGTAAATGATGTCCTGGTGGATCTCAGTGTGAACCTGCTGTCATCTGTGAAACGAATGGGGTCCCAATCAAGCTGCACAGTGACAGGCTGTGAGCACAGGTCTCACTAGAGGACATCGGGCCCTCATGTCAATCTAATGGAGTTTGTTTCTGACACTTTGGTCTGAAACGTGCACACCAGTAGCCAGCTGGAAGTCATTTAGTAGGACTCTGGCAGGACTCCTCCTTCTTCACACAAAGGAGCAGACACCGGTCTTGCTGTTGGGTTGATGTCGTTCTATGGACATGTTTGTCCCTCCTCATGTAACAGCCTGTCTCCTGGTATCTCCTTTATCCTCCGGTGCCTGTGCTGTGACACACAGTAAATCTTCTTGTGACTGTATGTATGAATATGCCATTGGGGTGGAGCTGAACTACCTGTGCAAACTGAATTGGTTGCAGGTACCGCCTCATGCACCTAGCAGTGGTAAGGACACTACCAAAATGCAAAACTAGAGAAGAATCAGTCAGGAAGGATAAGGAGAGAGAAATTGTATGTGGCCGCCACCTACAAAAACATTCCCTTTTTGGGGGTTGTCTTGCTGTTGCCTTTCCAGTACAGCTGTTCTCACTTTCATTTGCACCAAAGCAGGTGAAGTTGATTCACAATCTCTTATGCTTCCTAACTGGGCAGAATGATATCCATGAAGCTCAACTGACTTGGAGTTGACTGTGATGATTAAGTGTTCCCTTAATTTTTTGAGCATTATATATTATTTATTTAGCCATTATTGAATCTATAGTATTTATTTATTTATTTTCCTATATTCACAGACTCAAATCATGGACTTCAATTTGTCTCAGAAAAATATAAGTAAGGTGTTACTACTGCCCCAAACAACTATGGTGGCTACTTCTAAAATGGCAGTCACACAGGTTTTAGTCTGTATCTTCTTTTATATAAACTCTATCATGCTTTTCTCATTCTTCAGTAAGGATTCCTTTCGTCAGGATAGTCGCTATATTTTGTTCGCTCACATGTTACTTGTGGATACTATGATGCTGCTAATGGTGGACCTGGGAGTACTAATGTCCTATTTCTACCTCCTGCTGCCTGCTGGTTTGTGCATCCTAATCTGCACCTTAATGGCCATCCTTTCTGTCTGCACACCATTGACTCTGACCACCATGTGCCTTGAACGTTATATTGCTATTTGCATACCACTGAGACATGCAGAGATCTCAACCATTCAACGAACTATGCTTGGTATTCTGCTTATTTGGACTGCAGGATTAATTTTTGGTTCTGTTGATTTATTTGTTATACTTGTAACACAGCCACATACTTTTTACTTAGTAAATTATATCTGTAGTTATGAAATGATGCTTCTGTATACTTGGCAGTCTTCCTTGAGATCATCGTTACACCTTTTACTTTTTCTAGCAATATTCATTTTTATACTATTCACTTATGTAAAAATCATGCATGCAGCAAGAGCTGTTTCCTCAGAGAAAACCTCTGCCTCCAAAGCTCGCAACACTGTCATTCTTCATGCAGTTCAACTTCTGTTGGCTTTAACTGTCTTCATTTGTCCCTTTGTTGAAACAGCCATTATGTGGGGTGATATTCAAACTTTTTTAAATATTCGTTATTTTAATTTTATTATGTTTACTTTGTTTCCTCGATGTCTAAGTTCACTTATTTATGGTTTGAGGGATGATAAATTTAACAAATTGTTTCAAAGTTACCTCATGTGTGGACTAAGTAAAATAATAATGGGGAAATAAGGGGAAAATATTCTCTTATTTCATAAGATAAATCTAAAAACTTGAATTGAATAAAAGTCTCAGCCTAAACATGTGACCTGCTATGGATGTGATATCTCCTACCAGTGTTATAGGATTATTAGAAAGATTTAATGTATCATTTTAAAGGTTTGTGACAAGTTATTGAAAATCTTACCTGAAAGTTCATTGGCTGTTTGACTTTTTTTATGAAGTTTTTTTTTTTTTTATGAAGTGTGATCATAAATCATTCAAAACATCCCATGTTTGTCAAATCGAATATGACTATAGAACAGAAGTGAAAACTGGTTTTGTAAGTCTCATCAGATAAAGCCCTCCATCAAATTTCTTAACCCACCTATCCAGAGCAGAGTTAATAGAAATGTTGAGGCTCTACTGCTAATCATCAGAAACAATTAGGAACAACACTGAACATACACCCTCAATAGGGCTAATTCAGCAGCAGCTGTTCACCTAAACTGCAGGTCTTTAGACAGTTGGTGGAAACTCCAAACAAAAGCCCAAACAAATAATTATGACTTTTTTTCAACAGTTTCAGACAAATTAGGATCATAGACAAAGCCTCTTCTTTATTCATGTTTTCCCTGATTTCACAAAAAAGGACACAATATATATGCAGAAAGATCAGAATTCACAGCAATTTAAAAGTCCACCCATGAAATGACAGCACGTTAAAAAAACCTGCCACAAGTGGGGCAACCACTTCAACCTGTGGACTTGCATTCATTTCCTAGTATGTAAGGAAGCTACATTGCCTTGAAGTGCTTAAAGAATATGTGAATTTGTTTCTGATGTGCATCTCTAACCATTAACTAGTTTCAGTATTCTCCAGATGTTTCTTTAAAACTTTCTTTTAAAAACTCTAGCCTTGTATACCAAATTTAATATTTATACAATTATAACAGATAGATCTGTGCTATGTAACAGGCACCTTAAAAGTTCATCAGAAAAATCCAAACAAGTAATCAGGCATTTTTATCAAGATCTTCAGACAAATCCGAATCATGGACCAAGGCTCCTTTTCATTGGTGTTTACTGTGATTTCACTAACAAAAGGAAAAAAAAATGTGATGAAAGTTGAGAATACAAAAAGATGCCTCAGGTGATACAACAATTTCAACTTTGAATTCATGTCCTGTAATGGAAGAAAGCATACATTGCTTTGAAGCTTTCAAATAATTTCTGAATTTCTTTCCAACATGCTTCTCTAACCATTATAATGGAGGCAATGTCTTCTTCTAGTGCAACGGCAGTGATGTCATGAAATTCAGCTTAAAGGGAATGTTTGTACACTGTAAGGTGTAACACACTGGTAGAACTGCCACCCCAGAAACAAGAAACCAGGGCTTCATCCAAAAACCCAGACTTGCCAGTCAAAAACTCCCACAACCCGAGTCGCTAGGCTCCCATCTGTCCAGACATTAGCATAGCACAGCTATGCCAGTGAGAAGCCTAGAAAGCACACATGTAATCCAAACAAGGGAATCTCAAACAATCTGTCCCATGCAGAAAAAACTGATTTTCTTACAGCTGGACTCTTCAAGAGGTACTTGCCAGTATTCCTTAGTGAGATTGTGAGTAGACATGTAAGATACAGTACTTGATAGAACTTCACCAAAAGGACATAAAGTTAGGTCAGATTATCTCAGGGCACAACGTGAGCTACCACAGCCATGCTGATGACACACAGTTGTACTTATCAATAGCACCTGATGACCCCGATTCTCTTGATTCACTAACACAATGTCTGACTTGTATCTCAGAATGGATGAATAGTCTTTCTCAAGTTAAATAAAGAGAAACCTGAAATCTTAGTGATTGCCAATAATGGATACAATGAGGCTATTAGAAATAAACTGGATACATTAGGATTAAAAGTCAAGATGGAGGTAAAAAGCTTAGGGGTAATTGTGGACTGTAATCTGAATTTTAAATTGCATATTAATCAGATCACTAGGACAGCATTTTTTCACTTAAGAAACATCGCTAAAGTTAGACCTCTTATATCACTGAAAGATGCTGAGAAATTAGTTCACGCGTTTGATTTCAGTCGACTAGATTACTGTAATGCACTCCTCTCAGGACTACCCAAAAAAGACACAAATAGTTTGCAACTAGTGAAGAATGCAGCTGCTAGAATCCTAACTAGGAAAAGAAAATCCAAGCACATTTCTCCAGTTTTGATGTCACTACACTGGTTACCTGTGTCATTCAGGATTGACTTTAAAATTCTGCTTATGGTTTATAAAGCCTTAAATAATCTCGCCCCATCTTATATATCGGAATGTCTGACACCTTATATTCCAAATCGTAACCTTAGATCCTCAAATGAGTATCTCCTTAGAATTCCAAGAACAAAACTTAAAAGTGGTGAGGCGGCCTTCTGCTGTTATGCACCTAAAATCTGGAATAGCCTGCCAATAGGAATTCGCCAGGCAAATACAGTGGAGCACTTTAAAAAACTGCTGAAAACACATTACTTTAACATGGCCTTCTCATAACTTCACTTTAACTTAATCCTGATACTCTGTATGTTCAATTCATCATAATAACTATTCATGGTGGTTCTAAAATCCGTACTGACCCCTACTCTCTCTTCTGTTTCTGCGCCACCACCACCTACTCAAAGCATCATGATGCTCCAACAATGGATGGATTAAAAGCCAGAAGTCTACGTGACCATCATCATCAAGTCCTTCCGTGAGAACCCTAAATCCAAAGAGGACTGTTTCACTATGTTATGTTAGGTAGAATGCCCAGAGGGGACTGGGCAGTCTAATGGTCTGGAATCCCTACAGATTTTATTTTTTTCTCCAGCCGTCTGGAGTTTTTTTTTGTTTTTTCTGTCCACCCTGGCTATTGGACCTTACTCTTATTCTATGTTAATTAATGTTGACTTATTTTATTTTCTTACTGTGTCTTTTATTTTTCTATTCTTCATTATGTAAAGCACTTTGAGCTACTTTTTGTATGAAAATGTGCTATATAAATAAATGTTGTTGTTGTTGTAGGCATCAAATTTAGATACTTCATTTAATCTTCTAAAGTCAACACTCAAACAAATAGTTCCACTGGTTTAGGACAATTGGGCTAAATCAGTCACTGTGGCTTTCATGTACAGTACCTAATTCAAGCATCTGGTTTAACCTCCTGACAAATATAAACTTTATGAGATCCCAGAATCCTCAGGAGATGCATATGAACTATTGCATTTACTTTACTTGGTTCAGTGATTATTTTCTATTCAGGAAGGTTTGCTATGCCCTAGCAGAGCAGAGAAAACACCCTGATTTCTAAGGGTATAAAAACACAACTATTAAGTCAAATCATCAGCAATGGTAGTAGTGGATTCCACAAGAAAACTAGCATGCAAACCAACTGTTTAGAAAGGTCACAACTTTCTTTCAGCAGATAGCATACAACAATTGAACTGGTTTTCAACATCCAATAATCCTAACTTTATGATCTGCAGGGCTTACACGTTATTCAGTAGTACCATGACCATGTTTTTTGATCTGGATCAAGAAGAAAAAAGAACATGTATGCAATCCTCTATATGAAATTTACAAATCTTACTTTTCTTATCATATAAGCATCTTTTATTTTCTTGTCCATGTTGTAAATGTTCCCTTGCAGTTTGACAATAATTTGGACAACGTCTCCTGAAAGTCCTCAGTTAAAGGCCATTTTGGTTTTATGATCATCAAGTAAACTTTGTTACCAGTCCTCTTTCAAGAGGCCCAGGAGCCCTCAAAGCAGCCTGCCAAAAAGTGACTTAAGTGGATTAAGACCTGTAGAAGCCTGTGGAGATTAATGCACTGCATGCAAAAAATTATTATTGAGCGCTTTGAGTAGTGAGAAAAGCACTATATAAATACAAAGAATTATTATTGAGCACGTTGAGTAGTGAGAAAAGCGCTATACAGCATAAATGCAAAGAATTATTATTATTATACACAGAAAAATATGAAACCATGCACTAGGACCTGAGATCATCATGAGCAACATGTTGTATTATCTGTTTTAATGTTTTATTAATTTTTTTTGTCACATCTTTAATTTGATAATGATAAATGCTAGTTGTTTATTCTTATCAGAGAGAGTTGTACTCAACTCTTTCATCAATTTAAAAGTTAAAGGTGTACCTAGATCAGTCAGTAGTTCATAAGTAATTCCCATGCAAGTGATAATCTCAGTCAGGGCTTTCTTAAGACTGCCGGATTTTGCCCTATTCAGAGTCGGGCTTCCCAGAATACTTAGTGACACGGGCCATAATTACTAAAATGTTTTCAACACCTTTCTTACTTTGACTTAGAGGACCAACAAAAGGGACATCAGTAATATTCGTTGTAATATGAGAGTCAGAAGAAGGCAAAAAGCAGAAAACTAAGCAGTAATTAGGATACAGTTTGCAAAACCTTCAGCTAATGTTAGCAGTGGCACCTATAGCACTTTAGCTCTCTAGTTTTAGTAGTTCCCAGGTGCCTTGCAAGAACATGTGAAAGAGCCAGGTAATAAGATCTGAAACAATAAAATACAAAACAACTCTTACAAAAATGAGGAGCCACTAAAGCACACCTATAGGTCTACAAAATGTTTTCACCTCTTGGATGTTTTTGCATTTTATTGTTAAACAAAATTAAATCACAGTTGTTTTAATTTGTCGTGACCCTGATCAACTGAAAAAGACTTTAATGTGAAAATAGAGCTCTGAAATATATTATCAAATATAAAACACAAAATAAATGATTGCATAAGAATTTGCCCCCTTTAAGTCAGTATTTAGTAATTAAATCTTTGGTAGCCATGACAGCGCTGAGTCTGTCTGCACAGGTCTCTTTCTTTCTCTCTTTCTTTGTACATCTGAATGCTGCCATTTCCATCTTCTTTGCACAGTTGCTCAAGCTCTGTCAGGTTTTTTTTTCAAGTTCAGCCAGAAATTCTCAATTGGATTAGATCTGCCTCTGCCTCTGCCTCTGCCTCTCAAGGACATTAAAATTGTTGCTTTTAAGTCATTCCTGTGGTATCTTTGCTTTTATACTTGGGGTTGTTGTCTTGCTGAAAAACTGTATTAGGTTTTTCTCCAGGATTTCTCCATATTTTGCCAGTATATTGTTTAATGCTGTGGTGTCCTGGGGAAGCAACTTGAGGTCAAAAGACACACAGAGCCTGTACAAAGTTATCAGGAAAGCCTGCTCCACCACAGGCTGAACCCTGGACACACTAGCAGCTGTTGTGGAAAAGAGCACAGTGGGAAAATTCGATGTCATCATGAAAAATCGCCTCCAACTCCTCCAGGAGTAGCTGTCCTGGAGCATTTTTAGCCACTGGTTCATTCCTCCATAGTGTGCTAAGAAGCACCTCTGGGGTTCTTTTCTGCCACCTGCTATCAAGCAATTTCACACTTCCTCTGAAAGCCTCAAACTAAATGCTTATTTTCTTTAAATTCATTTTGCACTTTCTGCAGAATATCTATTTAAACTATTTACTTATTTGTTTACACTTCTATTGATTGATTGTATTATTTTTCTTGTGAGCTTGTATCTTTGTTTTTTTATGTCTCTACTGCTGTATGCATCTAAATTTTTCCTTGGGATTAATTTACCTAATCTAATTTAATATAATCTGATCTATTTTTTTCTACAGCCATTTAAACTGCACAAGCCTTTCAGTGCCTGCTGCAGAGAAGCATTCCTCACAGAATGATGCTTCCACCACTATGCTTCATTGTGGGGATGGTGTGATTTTGATAATGAGCAACGGTACATGGTGTTTACTCTGATGACCAAAAACCTCAATTTTGGTCTCATCAGACCATTGAACCTTCTTCCAGCTTGATTCAGAGTCCCCCAAGTTCCTTCTAGAAAGCTCTAGCTGAGATATAATGTTTTTTTTCTTTTCCACTCTCGTATAAAGCTACATCTAGTAAAGAACCTGGGCAGCAGTTGTATATAGGATGGAGCGAGATTATTTAAGGCTTTGTAAACTTTAAGCAGTATTTTAAAGTCAGTTCTAAATGGCATAGGTAACCAGTGTAATGGCATCAAAACTGGAGAGATGTGCTTGGATTTTCTTTTCTCAGTTAAGATTGTGGCAGCTGCATTCTGCACTAGTTGTAACCGACTGATGTCTTTTTTGGGTAGTCCTGAGAGGAGTGCATTACAGTAATCTAGTCGATTAAAAACAAAAGCATGAGCATAATTTTTCAGCATCTTGCAAAGTTATAAGGGATGTAACTTTTGCTATATTTCTTAAGTGAAAAAATGCTATCCTAGTGATCTGATTAATATGTGATTTAAAATTTAGGTCAATATCAATAATTATCCCTCAAGTCTTTTCCTCTGTCTCAACTTTTAAGCCTAATGGATCAAGTTTATTTCTAATATCCTCATTATATCCATTTTACCCAATCACTAAGATTTCTGTTTTCTCCTTCTATAGTTTAAGAAAATTACTACTCATCCACTCAGAAACACAAGTAAGACATTGGGTCAGTGAACCAAGAGAATCAGAGTCATTAGGCGCTATTGGTAAATACAGTTGTGTGTCAGAGGTGTCTGGTCACACTTACAGGTAATCTACCCTAGACACCATTAAAATATCCGACTACGCAACCCAGTTTTATTAAAAGACTGGGATTTCTTGAGATTTACCAATAATAGCAAACAGGTTTCTTTAAATTGTGCACTGAGTAAACACACAATGTATGACACAGCAGCAATTTCAGGAAAAGTAACAGTAACTTCTATTACACATGTCTATTACACAAGACAACATAAAGTACATTTAAAAAATAAACACACATTAAAATCTACCAATATCAGGAACGAAACCCCTTTTTTCAGAGTCTAGTTTGTACACTGTGTTACCTCAACAATTAATCGCCCAACTGTCCATGAATGCACTCTATTCACCGAACACTTGTTTCCCAACATAATTTTTATTGAATTGTTGAATCCCTGTCAGTGTCCCTTCATTGTTCTTTTTTTCTCACTCTGGGCTCCCTGTGTTGCTGCAACCTAGGTATGCCTTGCTTCTCGTCCGTCAGCTTCATTCAGTCCTTCCATGTGGCTTCCCTCTCTCACTGGACCCACAACCAATGTCTTCTTGTGGAAATGTCTCCTTCTCCCAGGAGGTAAGTGTTGCCTTCCTTGTGCCTCACATTGTACCAGCCACGTACCCTTGGCTGCCAGCGAGCCCCTGTGCGCCATGTGAGTGGTCTTGACTGCGTTCTCAGTGGATTGTCCCCCCTGAAAAAAAAAACCCTGCCATCTCCCTCCCAGAAGTTTAAATCTGCTTCAGTACCTGCCTAGATAAACATGACAATGGATTAAACAATGGCACATACCAAATTTCCTGGTCTTAACAAATAATGTAAACACAGGTTAACAAAAAGTATTGTTGCCAACTATCAATGAGTACACATATGCTGAACTGAAACCAATATTCCCAGAAATGTTAATTTCTAAGTCAGGTAAATACAAACATTTTCCAAGGAAGGAGCAGTTCTATTGTCACAAATTTGTATTGCTTGTATGTTTAAACAGTTCAAACTTCAAAGAGGTGACTCGTTTGCAAGACAGCAAATGGAACACTAATAGGATTACTCAGGAAATTGGTCTTTCAGCTTATCACCCCAGACCCAACAATGGGTGCCTATTGCCCCTTCATCTACTGGCCTTTAAATTTACTATTCACATGGGGTTTTTTTTTTTGCCTAAGAGAAAAAAAATCACTCGTTGTGCAAAAAACGTTCCCCTCTGACGTGTTTGTCATCATCATACCTGTGGTAACTCACATTATGCCTTGAGATAATCTGACCTAATGGAAGCACATAGATCAAAAAGAGAAGTGGACCCAGGACAGATCCTTGTGGAACACCATATAGAATGTCATGTGTCTTCGAAGTACTGTATAATTACCACAACTAACAACTACTTGTTAAGTAAGACTCAAACCAATTTAAGACAGTGCCAGAGAGGCCCATCCACTGACTAAGGCAATTTATAAGAACAAGAATGGTATCAAATGTGGCATTCAGATCTAGGAGAATGAGAATAGATAAACGAGTGTCGTTTCTTTACTGTGATTTATTCTAAAACCTGACTGAAACTTGTCAAGAACAGAATTTTTATTCAAGTGATCATTTAGCTGCGTAATGACTGCCTTTTCTTAGATTCTATTTAAGAAAGGCAGGTTAGAATTAGGTCTAAAATTTTCAAAAATAGAGGAGTCAAGATTATTTTTCTTGACCAGGAGTTTAACAACAGCAGTCTTAAGACAGTCTGGGAAGACCCTTGTATCTAATGGTGCATTTACTATGTCAATTACACTATCAATTAGCACACTGGATACTTTTTTGAAAAAACTTGTTGGTATTGGCTCAAGAACACAGGTAGAGGGTCTCAGTTGAGAAGTTATTCTAAATAGATCGGATAAATCTATCCTAGTTGAAAGAATTTAATTTTCTTAAAATGAAATACCAGGGTCCAATGTTATCAGTATTGCATGGATCTACTATATTATTTCTAACTAGCAGAATACCCGCGCTTCGCAGCGGAGAAGTAGTGTGTTAAAGAAGTTATGAAAAAGAAAAGGAAATATTTTAAAAATAACGTAACATGATTGACAATATAATTGTTTTGTCATTGTCATGAGTGTTGCTGGCATATATATATATATA
>JANRMT010028174.1:111029868-111088283 GCA_026402145.1 Polypterus bichir lapradei | reverse complement strand
ACACAACAATTACATTAACAATCATGTTACGTTATTTTTAAAATTTTTCCTTTTCTTTTTCATACCTTTTTTAACACACTACTTCTCCGCTGCGAAGCGCGGGTATTCTGCTAGTGTATATATATATGTATGTATGTATGTGTGTGTATATATATATATATATATATATATGTACACTTAAACCAATTATGACAGCAGCAATCCAAGCTGTCTGATGCAGCTAGACGAAAACAACTTTGTGACGCTGCCGCCACAAATACTCGCAGAAAAATCCACAAGTTAATAGACACACTGTCGCTAAATACTCGCAGGCAAATATGTAACTTGAACACAACACGTCCTCCAAATACGAACCTGATTGAAAGAAATAATGATAATCAAATCCTTGATGACAGCAACACTCATAACAGTGATAAAACAATTACATTGACAATCATGTTGCGTTATTTTTAAAATGTTTCCTTTCAAATGTTTCTCTTTTTCATAACTTCTTTAACACACTACTTCTCCCCTGTGAAGCGCGGGTATTTTGCTAGTCAGAATATAAACTTTATGCCTGTATGTCTTCCTACCCAGCAGCGGAGATGAATCCAACTGCAGCTACTGCTTCTAACATTGACTTCTTCAAAGAGGGCACACACCACTTGTGTACACTCTTGCAAAACGTATCTTTTTAACAGCATAAAGTGTTCACAGTGGTATTCTGTGTTTTTTGCCTGATTACTGCCACTTGAATAAGGATCAGATGCAAAGCAGAACAGTAAAGAATTTCTGAACACAGAGCATAAAGAAATTAATAGGACCTTTTCTTCTAAAATTATGACTAGTAATGAAAGCTGACTATGGACCAGAAACAAAAACTGTTCCACAGCAAGTTCTGTGTCATGGTAAAGCAATAATTTTGTTTGGTGTCTAGTCTGTAGTATTATCTTAACTTTAAGTTGCCATGTAAAACTTGATTTCTCATTGTCTCTTGTCTTTCATTGCTTGGTTGAGGCATGAATAAGGCTGGAATCTCACAGAGAATCACTAAACATGCACAATTGTGCTAATGAATGCATAATGGTGCTATTGAAAAGAAGTGTGCCCAGATCGCCATATCACACAATATAATGATTCACAACAATGCTAAAAAACACCTCAGATTTTTTCTATAACCGTGTAGTGAGATATGAGTCCTTCATCCTATATGGAGACTATAAAAATTAAGTTAATTTAAAAATACAACAATTATTTCTTTAGCACATTTTCATACAAAGACTAGAACCCAAAGTACTTAACAAGATATCAAAGAATTAGTTATAAGCAAAGAAAATAATTACATAAGAAATAATGAATAAATAACATATTGTACACAAAATAAGTAATGCACACTTACATATGATAGATATATAATTAAAACACAAGTAGAGTCCTTATATAGAGAGTCAGTTTCTAAGCCTCTAAAGAATGTCCAATGACTGGGATTGTCAAGGATGACAGAAAAATAAAAAATCCTGCAAGGGTTCCAAAGCCAAAAGACCACCCAGTCCCCATTGGTCATTCTCAGGTCAGGTCAGGTTGGGGAGCATGCATTGGTACAGTGCATTGCCGCACCCACAATGGAACAGCTCGATATCCTGGTTGGCAAACCCCCAGGCAGACATGCGGTCCCACTAACCAGACATGACCATCTATCTATCACAGTCAGGTGTTACATAGGTGTCCCCCTGGCCTGGTCCAGCCCCTCGGGTCCTCAACAATGAGGATCCTGCAAATCGGATCACCCCCAGGGAATCATGGCATATGGCCATAGTGCCGTAACTGACAATCCCTCACAATCCAGGTAATATGCCTCATTCAGGATTGCTCATACGACACAAAGTCAAACCAGTGCTAGCAAAGGATTTTCTGAAAAGACACAGTACCGAAGGAGTCCAGTCTTTGTCTCATGTCATTGGATAGCATCCATGCCTCGTAACCATTATAGCAAAACATGAAGCACCAGGACTCTAAAGACTTGGACCTTCATCCTTTTGCAGAGATATCAGGAGTGCCAAACACCCTTTCCATCAACCTCATGACCCCCTGTGCTCTCCCAATCTGTCCGCTGACTTCGAAGGAAGAGTCACCAGAGAAATTAATGTCACTGCTGTGGTAAGTAAACCTCTCCTCAAGGTTGACACTCTCTCTGCAGAAAGACACACTGCGGATGGCTGTACCCCTACAGGTCATTAACAGCCAGGATCTTGGTTTTTATCCAGGACACTTGCAAGCCCAGACATTTAGACTATTCGCTCAGTCTCTCGAGAACCTGATCCATTGACTTTGGGAACATCACAGCATTGTTGGCAAATTTTAATATCAGTGAACCTTTCTTCACCAACAGATGCTCCACAGCCTCTGGACCCCATGCAAGCATTGAACAGAGAAAGAGCAGCAACACACCCTTGATGAAACCCAGAATCAACTGTGGAGGTTCTGCCTCCACTCTACACTCACTCACAGTACCAGTGTACAGGACAGCCATGATATTCAGCAACTTTGATGGGATCCTGAAAAGTCTCAGGATGTCCGAAAGGACAGCTAGATCAACTGAGTCAAAGAGACAAAGGCTGTAAAGAAATTCTGCCAATATTTGCATTTGCTCTCCATGAGAACCCTCAGTGCCATGATGTGGTCAATGATAAATTTCTTAAGCGTAAAACCCAACTGTTCCGGTCGCTGGTAGGTGAGCAAGTGATCACGGACCTTATTGAGGATGACCCTAGCAAGGACCTTACCTGGCACCGATAGCATTGTTATCCACCCTATACCCAGGCAATCACCCTTCCCTTTCCAGATAAGGCCCATTTTCCAGTCAGTTGGGATGACGCTTGTCTCCCAAATGGAAGCAAAGATTGCTTGCAATGCCAGGAGGACAGCCTTACCACCAACCTGGAGAAGTTCACCCCAGATACCACAGATCCCTGCAGCCTTCCCTACTCTCAGCTTGTTCACCACCTGTGCAATTTCAGTGAGATTGGGTGGTTCACAGCTATTTGGAGGATCAGCCTTAAGAACCGTAGACCCAAAGATATCCTACATCCTAGCCAGAGGATCAGCTTTATACAGCTACTCAAAGTAGCCCGCCCAGAGGGTCATAACTGCAGTGTCATCTGTAAGGACCATTCCATCAGCCACCCTGACTGCCACTCTCCGAGGATCAGATTCGGATGTGCGTAATGCTTCCATTCCTCTGTAAGCAGGTCGTGGATCACTAGACCATAGATAGTGTTTCACTTGCTCAGAAATTCCTCTAACAAACACCTCCTTATCTGCCCTCAGAGCCCTCGCAGCCATCCTTCTCAGTTCCAGGTACAGACCAGAGTTACTATCAAACCGTGCAAAGCAACTCCTCTCGATGATATCCAGGGTGGTCTGCGAAATGAAACACCTCCTTCTGGGGCCACTGGTAACACCAACACAACCCTCACCAACCTTCAGAGTCTTGTCACAGAAGGTCTCCCACATCACATTAGGATCAGCAGTTACACCCAAGTCTGTAAGTTCCTCAAACAAATTGCATTCAAATTCATTAGAAACAGCCTGATCTTGGACAGTAGCCAGGTCCGCCTTATTTTCCTAGTAGGTGGTAGCCTACTGGACCTAATTTTATTTGCAACTTTGCTTGGTGGTTGATGGATGCCTGGGAGGTGAAACTGTTCCGGTCATGGGTGACTTCAATGTGAGCAGTGGCACTGAGGGCTTTCTATGAGGACTGGTCATTCTACATAACATAAATGAATTTTAGTAGTTCCTTATTTATTTATTTTTTTCATTTTAAAGGATTCAATACAGTGGGCCCCTTGGGAAGTTGGGTATCCACTTTTATTCAAACATCACAGGCAACTGCACAATACTATGACCAGGTGGTGATGGTGCAAAACACCACCTTAGATGAAAATAAACCAGGAAAAAGGTAATATTAATAATGATTGTAAATTCATTCAAGAATAAGATAATTCTATACATATATAGTTTATTAAGAGTAGAACTAAAATGTAGCTACAAATAAATCATACTTAAAAAGTGGGTGTTTAGGAGTTTATAAAATGAGCCACAGTGTTAGCCTGGCATATCTCTATTGATAAAGAATTTCAGATTTTTGTTGCATAACTGCAAAAGACTGCTTTACCACTGCCTTACTGCTGGGCACTTGGAATAATAAGCACACTGCTATTAGAAGTTTTAAGACTACAACTTGGAATGAGGGGTGGGGGACTCCACAATATAGGAAGGAACAAGATCATTTAACGCTTTATAAACCATTAGTTGTATTTTAAAGTCAGTTCTTAAGAATGCATGTAGAAAAATATAACAACACTGCAGCTGGTGACATGTGCTCAAATTTTCTTTTTTTGGTTTAGATTCTTGTTGCTGTATTCTGAACTAACTGAAATTGTTTGATGTTTTTCTTTGGAAGTTCAGTTAGCAGTGCATTACAGTACTCTAGCTGACAAAAAAACAAAAGTGTGTATTTATTTCTAAGCATTTTGCAGTGTTATAAGGGGTGTAATGTTTGCAGTGTTCCTTAGATGGAAACATGCTACTAATCTGGTTAATATAAAGTATAGGTCAGCATCCATAATTGCAAATAAATTCTTTACTTCCGCAATGACTTTTAATGCTAAGGTATCAAGTTTATTTCTAATACCCTCATTATTTCCATTTTTACCAATGACTAAGATTTCAGTTTTTTCTGTATTTTGTTTGAAGAAATTACTAGTCATCCATTCAGAAATAGAAAACAGACATCGGATCTGAAGCATCATGGTCATCAGGTGCTATAAATAAGCAAAGCTGTGTGTCATGAGAACTGCACTCACCACAACTAGTAAATAATTTTCTACCAGTTAAATAAAACTGAAACCAGTTTCATGCAGTGCCAGAGAAGCCTTCCCATTAACTAAGATCATTTATAAGAATACTGTGATTTAGCAGTGGTTCCCAACCTGGAATATGTAATGGGATCCTTGGCAAAATAGAGAAAATTTTGTACTGTAAAACGTTGTACAGTAATTAATAAAGCATTTATGTAGTTCACCTTGTATTTCAATAATATGTATTTCAGTAACGGGCTTGCTAACTACGCCTATTAATATAAGTGTTTTTCAAAAACCACTTGAAGGCTACTATAGATATACACACGTTGCATTGTGGCACTAAAGCAGCTCACAGAAAGCTAGACATAGCGTGTTGAATGCTAAAACATAAGTAATGATGTACTGTTTTTTAAAAAGGAAACATTCTGAAGAAAAGCCAAGTTCTGTTTTAAATTTATCAAATGAATCACATTCTAAAGTAAAATCTAAGTCAAGAAAGTGTGAAGCTTCATACACAGAGTTTGGATTTGTACTGGCTAAGAAAAAAAGGCAGACATGATTACCCCAAATGCATTCTTTGTCAGGAAATTCTGACAATTGAATGTCTAAAGCCGTCTAAATTGAAAAGAAATCTAGAACAAAAGCATCCAGCTGATGTTGAGAAACGTGTTGACAAGCGAGCATTTTCACTTAGTGGGCAAAGGTTTCAGAGAGGGCACTGAAGGCGTCTCTTTTGGTGTCATATTGCATTGCCTGTACAAAGGACGCTCACACAGCTGGAGAAGATCTGATATTACCGGTGACCAAAGACATAGTTAATGAATTGCTTGGTGAGGAAGCTGCCTGTAAAATTGACACTGTCCCTTTGTCAGACAAGACAGATATCTGACAATACTAAGGATGTAACATGTAAAAAACAGCACTTGGTTTGCGTTGCAGTTAGATGAAAGTGCAGATGTAGCTAAAGCAGCACAGCTTAATATCTGTGTTAGATTTATTGGAGATGGAAAGTTTGTTGAGTAGCTTGTATTCTGCAAAGAAATTTAGGGGAAGACAACAGGTCAGGATATTTTTCAAATTGTGGATGCATTCATACAGGCAAATTTAATTAACTGGTATTAAGTGAGCATCTGTATGGATGGTGCCACTGCCATGACAGGCGAAGGTAGTGGAGCTGTCACATTAATAAAGGCCAGAGCTCTAGATGCCATGTGGATACACACTGCATGCTTCACAGAGTAGCACTTTTCATTAAAAGGTTGGAGGACGAATTACAACAAGTGCTTCAAGACATTGTTTAAAATTGTAAAAAACTTGCCCTTAAACACAGGCTGTTTGCCAAGCTGTGCTGTGACATGGGTACCAGATTTGAAAGCCTATGCTGCATTCTGAGCTCTGGTGCCTGTCTCGCTGGGCAGTTTTACGAGTGTTTGATCTCTGTGAAGAGTTACGTGAATTTCACTCATCTGTGGACTCCTAGTTTGTTAGCTGTTTGATAACCAGTAGTGGGTTCTGAAACATGCATATTGGGCCGACATATTTCAATTTTAAATTCTTTGAATCAGAGCACGGCTGAAATCACAGCATACTTAATTTGCAAGATGAATTTTATGCATTTATACAAAAAATCAGACTTTGGTAGAAAATGCTAAACACATGAAATACTGTATTGTTCCTGCTCTTTCAACAAAGGGCCCTTTTAACAGAATCATAGGCCTCTGTTTTGATAGCAAAACAGAAACACACATAGGCATCAGAAACATTGTGACTGTACTTTGAGACTGCCCTGAGAACATCCATTGCACCTGCAGACATAGTCCTGCCTATAATATTGTCACATCTGACATACCTAAAGGAATACTTTAGTGACTATTTCCCAGACCTGGACAATCATCATTTAAACTGGATCAGAAATCCATTTGAGTCCAGAACTGAAGACGATTGTCTTGATGTGAGGTCATCATGATGAGAGAAATTAACTGAAATAGCCAATCATGGAAGATTGAAAATGCAATTCCCTGCCATTCCCCTGTCAGAATTTTAGAGCAATCTTAGAAACTAATACCCAGTGTTGAGCAAAAAAAAAAAAACAAACATCCAATGCCTCTTACCATATGCAACAACATATCTGTCTGAGGCAGTTTTTTCTGCATTGAAAGTTTTGAAAACCAAAAACAGAGCATGTCTAAATGTGGAGAATGATGTCCCAAAGCCTGCTGCAACCAAGAGTGGACAAACTGTGTAGAACATCCAAGCCCAAGAATTTCACTAGGTATAGGTAGGGTGAGTTTAATTTATTTATTTATTATGAGCAGTCTATTTTTCCATGGTAAAAGTGGCGCTTGTTTTATATAGTTTTGTTACATGCATTTAACAGGTAGTAAGTCTTTATAGCAGTTTATTATAGACATGTGGAATATGTCAGTTTTTGTATGGTTATAGGTAGGGGGTCCTCAGCCTAAGGTAAGTCTCTTAGGAGGGCCTTGGCATGAGAAATGTTGGGAACCCTTGGTCTTTGGTGTTGGATGCTTCACTTAGATCTAGTAGAAGAAGAACAGAGACATTGCCTCTGTCAGCATTAATCCTAAAGTCATTTACTACTTTAGCCAGTGGACTTTCTGCATTATGATTTGTTCTAAAACCTGTCTGAAACTTTTCAAGAATCGGATATTTATTTAAAAAGTCATTTAATTGCTGAAAAAGCTCTTTTTCTAGAATTTTGCTTAAAAAAGACAGGTTAGAAAGAAGTCTAAAGCTGTCAAAGGCAAAAGATTTTAGATTATTTTTTTGAGCAAGGGTTTAACTATTGCAGTCTTTAGAAATTCAGGGAAGACCCCCACATCTAATGATGAGTTCATAATGTCAGGTACACTATCAATAATGACATCAGACACTTTTTCGAAAAAGCTTGTTAGTACTGGGCCAAGGACACAAGTGAAAGATTTTAATGCACTAAAAAGAACATGCTTTGGTTTAAAAGGGCTCATTTTGGAGAAATGTATTTAAAAAAAGCCCTTGATGAAAATAAAAACTTTAAATATTGTATACAGAAAAGCATTTAGTTAGTTACAATGTATTTCTGAAATGTCCAATGGCAGTATAACTGAAACCCATTGTCTTACAAAATTTCCTGGGCAAAACCAGGTAACAAACTAGTATATAAATATATATATATATATATATTTGTAAGGAAAATGAAAACAATCTGTATTTGTACAGTCAGGTTCAATGTGATATGTTTGTTTATTTATTTATTTATTTATCCATCCATCCATTATCCAACCTGCTATGTCCTAACTACAGGGTCACGGGGGTCTGCTGGAGCCAATCCCAGCCAACACAGGGCGCAAGGCAGAAAACAAACCCTGGGCAGGGCACACACGCACCACTAGGGACAATTTAGGATCGCCAATGCACCTAACCTGCATGTGTTTGGACTGTGGGATGAAACCAATGCAAACAAAGGGAGAATATGCAAACTCCACACAGGGAGGACCCGGAAACGAACCCAGGTCTCCTTACTGTGAGGTAGCAGCGCTACCACTGTGCCACCGTGGCACCCTTTATTTATTTATTTATTTATTTATTTATTCTCTTTTTCCCTTGACAAAAAATGTACAGTAGGGTGTTGGTATGACCAACAAGGATTTTTATAATGTGTATTTCTGGTAATTTTACTTAGTTTAAATTTTGCAGAGGGTAAAACACAATCATATGGAGTTTTAACTGTAAGACCAGTAGTGTTTGATTGTTTGGGCAAACCTTTGTAATTTGGGAAAAAAACAGATACTGTAGTCAAAAAGAGTTACATCATTCTCTATAATTCTTAATGAAAACTTTTGGTTTAATTCTTCTTTGCAGGCTCCTTTATTTTTTAAAATAAAGTTAAGACAATCAATGCAACATCTCAATTTTAAACAATGTGGAGGCTGGCATGCGATAAATTAATGAGTGCACAACAGCACCACAATGAAGAGAAATTGTCTATAGACACAAAAAGCGACATAAAAGATAAAGGTTAGAAATATAGTCTAAAATGACTAGAAAGCAGTTGTGCTTTTTTATTCTCTGTAGAAAATGTATTTTAATTAATTTTAAACACCTTATTAAAGTCCACTGCTTTATATTCTGTGTATTGCAGGTATTGTAGTTTCTAACTTATAGCAAAAAGAAATGAAGTTTCTCCTGTAGGCAATAGCTTAAAATCCTTTTTAAAACTACCATCATATTTTATTACTGACAATGTCTGTACAAATAAGAATAATGAAAACATATTGCATTATTGATGTTTAAATTCTGGTAATGAAATTCCTCAGAGCTTTTGGAAAGTAAAGTAGCTGATGACTTGTCCCTGTGTCACCAATTAGCTACCCAAAGCATTACAATGCACGCCTTCCTCTGGGAACCACAAAGTGCAAAACACTAATTATCAAACTACTGTACATACACTAGGTTCTTAATAGTATTATTTAAAATTAATGAGAATTTTAACAAACAGCAAGAGAATAAATGATACTGAACTCCTAATTATACATCTGGGAAGGTATTTCTTTTTACTTGAATTTTTAATGAACTTGTGAAACTTTCAGGTTTAACTTAAAGTTGTATTCAGTAGTCCAACAGTGGTTAATTTCCCTATTCAACCTACATTTTCAGATCATTTTATGTTTTCCTCCTACATGATATCTAAATGCTACTCAATAGAGTCTAATGATTCTAACTCCAGCCAGTAGTGTAACAAAACTGTCTGCTCTTTCCCTCATGTCCTCTTTGCGCACTCCTTACAACAGTCTGAGGACCAGATGACTACACACAATCTACACCAAAGAGAGAGACAGAAGAACAGAAATTAGCACTTCTTTAAATGAAAGATAAGAGGGTGGACTGTGCCTTACAGTTTTATCTTACAGCTCTACCAAACTATATTTGAATTTTGCTACAGAAAACTGTGCAGAGTTTGTTCCCCTTTTGTTTTTCTCAAGTACTTCAGTTTTCCCTCTCACATCCCAAGGAGATTATGTTGATTAATAACTCTAAACTCGGTGTTTATGTGCATGTAAATGTGCCCTGTGATGGACTAGGCCATTCTCTAAGACTGATTCTGGATAAGCTTGGGATCCCTCAATTGGACTAAGAGAGTTCAGGAATTTGATGGGTGGACATAAAATAAATGTAGTGTGGAATCATATTTCTTTGTAATGAGTTTACATTTATCATATCCTACTTTTGTACTAATAAGAAACTGACAAAGTTGGAGGGCCTGGTTGCAGCCATTTCCAAATACAAGCAACAGCTCTCAAAACTTGTAAACTGATTACATCAAACAGACATTTCACCCACAATGGAAATACAGAGTAAGGCTTCTCTGGTGCCAATTGTTCTTTTTATTGCATTTTTATATACTTTTGTAGTTTTCATTGCTTTCTCAGTGGTCTTTTACACAGTAAATGATGCTTATTTCTTTGGTACTTGTCTGCATATTTTTTCTTTACATACTAATCTTTCCAAGTCTCATTGAACACTGTCAACAGTCAAAACTGCAATAAGCACAAATATCTGGAGTCCTGTGCACTTGTGACTATATTTTACACAATAGAAAATCAAGCATGAGTGTGTCTGCATAGCACATAGGTGGAGACTGATCAGTGATTACAACATTACCACAGCCTCAAAGCAACAAGGGAGCCATGAACCATAAAAAGTCTCATGCAAGTCTCATTTCACTAGATTTTGTAAAGACTTTCGCGGTCACTGTATAATTCGCTATCATATGTTAATAAAAAGATGCAAAACTCAACACATAAAAAGTAGCTGCTCCCAGATGTATCTGGACCTTCTGACCAAAACAGACATCCCTACACATTTGTTCCTGTCATGTGGTTAATTTTGACAGGCATCAGTTTAATTCTTTTCTGATCTGCAAAAATATGCAGTTATATTTTCTGAGTATAAAATGACAAGAACATTTTCTGAATTCTTTTACAGGTTTGTTTATGAAAATGCTGTAACCAGTTCAGTACTGGTCGTAAACTGGTTGAAGTAGAGAACTGGAAGTAAAGACAGTTTTAATAAGCAAGGCAGTCTGTCATTAGAGGTTCCTGGGGTTGAAAATGTGGGGTACAATATATATAGTTAGACAGGTAAGACGTTACAAGTATCAGTTGTATAGTGTGCTTTGACTTTTATTCTTATCCCCTACTAAGAAAAGAATCTAAGGGTTTAGTTGGTATCTTTCTTGTTAGGTGATGTCACAGATGACCTGATAACACAATTAAACAGCCAGAGGAGAGTTAGTGCCTTTTGTGCCAAGTATCCCAGCATTTGCCTTTTTTCAGAAAAGTTTGGAGTAGATCTCTATAATTGATGTCAAGTCCAATTATATGACTTTTAAAATAGTTGTTGTAATCCTCTGAATAGAAATCTGTCCTGTGCAATTGTACCACCATACACCTGATACCACCATGAAAATGTCAAACAAAAAATCACTAATATTCTCCCACTAATCCTATATTTTGTCCACTTTCATACAAAATAAATACACTCTAATGTTTTCTTCAGTACAATCAGCTCAATAGTGTTGTGATACTAGCAAATCTGATACCCCAAATATTCTGAATATAAGATTGTACAGTAATGCAAAAAGTGAACTGTCTGCAGCCAACATAGCACATCTGAGGGACTCTTTCATTTAATTTTTCAAAGGTAATATTTTGTTACTCACCTTTACCAACTGTGCTCACAAAAAGTAACCTCACATTGGTCCTTTATTGGTCCAAGCATTGTACAAAGCCAGAGAAACTACATGAACCACTGATTTTGCTAATTTAATGTGCAAACTGGGCTGGGTCTCAGATATTTCCCCAAGGGAACTATCTATCTATCTATCTATCTATCTATCTATTTTATAGTGCCTTTCATCTATCTATCTATCTATCTATCTATCTATCTATCTATCTATCTATCTATCTATCTATCTATCTATCTATCTATCTATCTATATGTCTGTTTTGAACACTTCTAAACTTTAAAGACTTTTATTGACTGCAAAGTTAAGAATTTCTAAACCATGGTTCTTCAGGTATGTTATTTAAGTTTATTTGGTCAAGATTACCATGCCATTTTTTCTTATGACACAAAGATCTCAAAGACGAGTATATTCAAAACATTGGTTCGTTGATATGTGAAGGTTTTTAAGGATACTGGTGATACATGGTCAAGGCTAGCTACTACATTGTATCTTTTCTTCAAGATCTTGCACACATGATGTTCATTAAACTATAGCATAACATACCGTTTTCTCCACTGTTATAAGCATCAAGCTTGGTTTATTCAGCTCATCTAGAAGTAAGGGGCATTTTTAGTAACTTGATTTTTTCCTGGAGATGGCTTGTAGGCCTAGTTACTTACAGTGTGTAATGACTCAACAAACCTAAGTTTTCACATTGTCATTGAATTGCCTGTTTGGGCTCCTCAACATTATAGCTTCAATAATATTTTTTTTTCAGAAATCAGTTCTTCATTTGCTCCTTTATGTGCAGTTTGGGATGAGAATCATCAGCAGTAAAAGTGTATAGAAGGTGCATGCTGGTAGGCATTCAAACTATTTAACAATATCCTTCATTATTTTCAGTGTTATTTTTATTGCAGAGTTCAAAAACATCATTAAATGTTAGTATACCATGAAAAAGAAAATCACTTTAAGGCCTTGTACAGAAATGTATAAATAGGATTTTTGAAGTAACTTTGTTAATGGCCAGAAAAATTGCAGCTTTAGAAAAGGACTTGAATCCCAATAACTTAGGCTACAAATTGTTTTTGTGACAGTTTATATTCATCTTCCTAATTTTAGAATAACTTGTGAGCAGTAAAGGGTAATAATCAGAAAAGAACAGTAAGCTATTAACATGAGAGAACATCCGTATGACAGCTTTTAAGACTTTCCAGTCTTCAGAAAATTGAACCCTGGAAACAAATGTTTATCAGGCTTTACAAAGAAATGTTGATTTTGATAATTCACTAACAGTACATCAAAGCTTTTTATTAATGCTCTTTATTTATAAATGCACTCTGTGATCATTTTTCCAAACACAACAAAAACATTCACTTGCAAATCTAGATGTGCAAGCTTGTTTATAACTGGATCCTTCTCTGTTACAAAACTGTTTTTATTGGTATTTCTGAATGCAATTTGCATATTTTGGTGATAGTGGTTTATGTTTTGAAAGATGTGGAATGATAAGAATAAAGTACACAGCTCTGAATATAGGAAGGTGTTTTAATTTTTCATTATAGAGTTTCATTATGTAGTTCCACACAGGATGATTGAAGGGTGACCACCATACACATGCACACAATGTACAACCCTAAACTCAGAATGAATATATTTCTTTTCACTGTCAGGAATCTTTTTTGTAAATTTATACCTCCCACTATGTTCTTTATAGGCACAGTTAATTAACAGAGAAGACAGCAAAAGAAGAAATTCATTTATCGCGGTAGAGTCTGGAACGGATTAACCGTAATAAACAAGGGTTTACTGTAAATCAAATTAATTTAAATGAATATGTGTAACTGTGCTCTGTGGGTAAGACCTCTTTTTCTGGGAACCAGTAACTGCATGTTCACACTAACAAAAAGTAATAATACACTTGAATACAGACATTTTAGGTTTTAAAAGTTGTTTTAAGGGTAGCATGGTGGCTCAGCAGATAGTATTGCTACTTCACAGATGCAATGGCCTTGTTTTGGAATCCCACACCCAGGCATTGTGTGTGTGGATTCTGCATGCTCTCACTGTGTGCGTTATTCTCCAAGTACACAGGTTGTACTCACGCATTCTCAAAGATGTGCTAGTCAGGTTAAGTGCAAACATTAAGCTGGTATATTGTGAAGTTTGGCATGAGTAGAACCTGCAGTGGTCTTGAGCTGATTCCTACCTTGAGCTAAGTGCAGTGGAAATAAGCCTCTGCGCCCCCCCCCTCCCAAAAAAGACCTTGAAATGAGAATTCTATGTTGAGTTATAGTGCTTGTTTCAAATTATAACAAGTTCTTTATAAATAAAAGATTTGTAATTCTGTTTTGTAATATACATATTGTACTGCCCAACAGAAAGACAGCTAATGTTTTTTGTGAAAGGACTCCAAGAATGTCAAACAGCAAGCCAAAGTCAGAAACAAAAGTCTACCCTATATTTTAGACAAACTGGGAACCTATTAAAAAATCAGAAGTTAAAACCAAGACCAAATGATTAGAAAACAGGAAGGCAAAAAAAAAGTTTCTTTCATCAAAACCAAAACACAATAAAAAAATTTGAAGTCAAAAAGACAATCACAAAGATTTGATAACTAGGAACAGTCATAAGCAGCAGTCTTTCACACAGTAATTCAAGGATTATTGGTTACACTCCGAGAAAACATGGCCATCCGAACCAACCTTTACACCTGTGACTTAATGAGGTCAGGGTCACAAACTCTGTGAACACACCACCAGCAACTGCTAGTCACAACACAGCAACGGAATCCACAAAATGACAGTACCCGAGATAAAAGACAAAATAATGTTGTTGTAAACTTTAAATAAATTGTAAACTTTGTTAAGGTGCACTAAATACAAAAACTAACTTTAGATTTAGCCTAAAGTCTACAGACTACAATCACTTTATATTTTAGCCAGAATATCTGCTAGTATTTAATACATTTTGAAATCAGTGTTAGAACAAACTGGAATACTTGTCCTGCCTGAGCTTTATAGCCACTAATATAGGCATACATTTTTTTCAGCAATGGTTGATTGCACCTTCGTATATAAGAATGTAAATGTATTTTATTGCCTTTCAGAAACATTGAATTTTCACATGAAATCAACATTTGTTAAATAACTTCACTGAATCAGCTTTGTTGGGTGTGCTTTAGCAATCAAATATCCTGGTGTCTGGACATTGCTCTGACATGCACTTGGTCCCATGTGACATGTCAAAAAGCAAATGTTAAAGGACAGAGAACAAGAGTAAAGATGTCATTGAAAGAAAAAAGGCATATTTTCCTCAGCATGAAGAATAAAACATGCAAACATATAAATCATATTAATAAACCTTCAAATTGTTTTGTTAAATCGAATCATTACAATTTTATGAGTCCTGTTTAAAAAAATAAGGTCTATAAATACGAGTAATGTAAATCATCTGAAATAAAGAATATTGTACAATAATAATAATAATAATATTGTTTTCTAAAAATACATCTTTTTTTTCTGTACTAGCTTTACATTTTGTACATTTCTGAACATTGCAGTGATGTTTTTCTTGAAGCTAAAACTCCCTTTAGTGGCAGCTGGTGTCCCTGCAACCCTGAGCATAATGCATAACATAGAGAAGTAGGTCTCCATGATGGTACCTACATTTTCTACTGGTTAGATTAAATTATAGATCTTTATTATCACATACACTGCAAGAGTATTGTATCACAGTTCTGGTGATATATAATTACATACAGTAAATACATAAGAGTAGCGTAAAATAAATACATGAATTAATACAGTAACAATGATAACAGCTTTAAAAAAAGCAACAGAGAGTACATTTACAGATACGCCAGCAGGCGGATATGGTACATAGTACAGGGAAGGTATCATCAGGTTGCTGGGAGTTCAGTGACCTTATAGTCTGGGGAAAGAATTCATTCCTAAAGAAGATGGAGCAAGTGGTGAGGTTTTGGTAGTGGTTCCCATAAGGCAGAAGTGAAAACTAGACATGAGCTGAATGGCTGTCATCAGAGATGATGGATTCAGTTCTTCTCAGACGGTTGAGTAGATGGTATAAAGTTGTGGAAGGTCTGCCCCAATTATTTTAGAACCTGTGCAGACAATCTTTTGGATGAGTTTGCTGGCAAGTCAAGTTACCAAACCACACCATGATGTATCCAGTCAGGATACTTTCAATACTACAGCGGTAAAAGTTAATTAGTTTTTTGGTTCCCACACAAAAGCTCTTTAGCCTCCTCAGAAAATGGGCTTTTGCTGAGCCACTTTTAGTATACAGCTGGTATTTACTGACCACAAAGAGCAATCAGAGATCTGGGCACTCTGGAACCTGTAGCTGTTAACTGTCTGAACAAGGGCTGGTGATGTGAATTGGAGTTATAACTGCCTTTGTTCTTTCTGTTTGTTTTTTGTCTTCATTCATGGAGAGGTTTTTGTTATTGCACTATACACCTCTGTGAACAGCAACCTCGTTGTCACTGACAAGGCCAATCACAATGTTGTCATCCCTGAATTTAATGATGCAGTTGCCCTCATGCTTTGCTACACAGTCATAGCTGAATAGATTGTATAGGAGTGAGCTGAGGCAGCAGCCTTGAAGAATGCTGATGTTGGTGAGCAGCATGGAGCAATTATTTTTGCCAGTCCTCACTGAATCTGGACTGTTTGTCATCTACTTAGCAAATACTTTTATTCAAAGCAACATAATCAAGTAAACATCAGTCTGGTAGGGGACTGTTTGGGAACAAGTGTTAGAGGACAAGGGTACAAAGTTGATCACCACAAGTGAACAGCTCAGAACAAAATATAAGCGAGTTGCAATTCAATTCCTAGGATATAGAAACCTAACATCAGTTAGACAGAAATCCGACAAACAAGAGCTTCCTTATGTTTTTTAAACAAATTAAGGGAGTCAAACTTTCAAATGGTGGTCGGCAGCTGGTTCCACCAGCTGGGATCTACACATGAAAAAATTCTGGACAGAGATTTGATACCATGTAGAGGTAGCATCAATAGACACTACTGGCTCTTTATTGTCCATTTAACAGACAGTTTTTTTGAGTGGAGGCAGCACGATAGTGCATTGTTAGTGCTGCTGCCTTGTAGTAAGGAGACAAGGATTCACATGCCAGGTCCTAACTGCAGACTATTCTCCAAGTGTCTGTCTGGGTTTCCTCCAGGTGTTCTGGTTTCTTGTTGCAGTCCAAAGACATGCAGGTTAGGTGAAATTAACCTCCTTGTGTGTGTGTGTGTGTGTGTTCGCAGATATTTGTGGTTGAGAAGGAGCATATGACCTCAGACTTATTGGTACTGCCTCTCCCAGAATCTCACCTTGCCTGTAGCCTTTTCCAAGGAACTCCACATATATATAAGACATAATGCTCCCATGCATATGTGGTTGCACCAGTGTGGTAACTCAAATTGCAGTTGCCTTTGCTTCTTTTCCAGGTTGGTAGGAAGTTGTATAGTTTCAAAACATTTATATTCAGGAGAAATAATGCAATTCTTAATATTTACAGGGTTTTATATCATATTATTCTGTTATATAAATTAATTGTGTTAGCTGTACTGATCAGAAGTGGGAGAAAAACATTACACAAAAATGTGCCCATATAACAGCTTATTAAATGTGTTTTCTTTGATAAGCATACAGTTTGCATAATAGCACAAAAAATATTTTTGTCTAAATCAATGAGGACAATGCCCAATTACAAAACAAGGCTAATCTAAATATTTTTTCAAATTAGGCAATCATGTTCTAGCATCACTCAATTATTTTGTTTACTGAACAAAGTTTACTTACAGCTCAGTTACCTTATTCTAATATCCTTGTAGTGCCACTCAATAAAATGTAAAGTTGTTCTTGAGGGTATTAGAAAGATAATCAATCTTAATTAAGTAAACATAAATTTCATATGAAGAAAGCAAACAGCAATGAAATGGAAACAAAGTCTTAATTGTCTCCTCGGGTCACCAAGTAAACATGTGGCCTTTTGAAGATGTTTTGCCATTAACAGTTGAGGCTCTTGTGATGAAGCAGACAGATAATATGAATTCTCTTTTATTTTAGGAAAATTGTGTTGTAAACATTACTAGACAAAGGGAGAAATGTCAGGTTAATGTGGAAACAGCACAATGATATTGCTTTATATGTGAATCTGGTTACTATTAATTAATTACTATTTTATTCTATATTTTTCAAAATGTCATAGCATCAGATACCCTAAAACAATCTTCCCCTTTTCATGAGCATAATGCTTTTCTGAAAAACCCTGGTGAACTCTAAATCAAAAAACATAATCACTGTTATTTTCAAAGATAAAAAACTGTTACATTAATGAGTCCCAAAATGGTCACCTTTTTCTGTAAAATCACACTATATTACATTAAAATGAACACACTCACTTCAATAATTAAATATACTCATCAAAACAGACTCTATAGAAGCATTTTCACTTCATTAATGACTTAATAATATGGTAGTTTTCCTGATACCATTAAGGTCTACTGCTACTGTTTCACACCAGTTTACACTGACATTTGTAAACAAAGCAAACTGGTGATATTTATTGTTTACGTGCACTACAGTTGCCATTTATTATAAAAAATGACAGTAAAGAAAAGACAAAAATGCTATCAGTGTTGAATTTGCCAAGCAATTTGAGCAGAAAAGATGAAGCAGGAGATGGTGTTATAATTGCTGTCTTCTAGTTGGTAATTATGGCAGTAAGAGAAATGGAGATGGAGAAGGAAATAATGGCTAGAAAGAGGCACCAAGTTCTTCAAAGTGCATTGCTTAATCATCCAAAACTTCTGCAATGGGAGGATAATAGAGGCAAGAAGTAAGATTTAAAGAGATGCTGATCTGCTTGACTCTTACTTTCCTTTCAACAAATGTATATTACAAAACATCAGTTCTAACCACAAACAAAATGTCTCATAGGTTGAAATAGGGTATTAAATGAAACCTCTTATAAATTCAAAAACTCAAAGCCCGGTATCTTGGCAGATAACTCTAATACACTACTTTAATATTTGCATTGATAAAAAAATGCATAACCTACAATGCTAATAATTAAAATCCAGTACCTTGATTTAGTTGGCACAGTTCAGGGGATAATTTGTATCTTTTTCTTTGGGTAACAGCCAGGCCTGATTTAGGCCATGCTTGCACAATATAAATTAACACACATTTATTTTTATCAACAGAATAATATTATCCGAACACAACTAATAGAAGAATATAATGCCATAGTTAAAAGAAATACAGTAACAGAAAAATCAACAGAAAAAAGAAAAGTTGTCTGTCACTCTGGAAAAGACCAGCCATTTCTAAGGCTTTTAGACTCCACTGGTCCACATTCAGTTCTCAGTTTCCTAAGGAAAACTTATCTTGTCAAAATTACTCCAAGAAAACTATATAAACATTTCTATGAATGAAGTCACAAAGACATATGGAGTAAAAATGTAGTGATCTGAATGCCTCTTACACCTTGACTGTTGTATATTTGAATGACTCAAGCATTTGTTGGTAATGGGCTGTGATTCAGCTGCTATGTACATCCCAACTCCTACTTGTTTTGGTTGTTTTCTCAACACTAATTGGACATTAGTCACATAATTGGGGGTACAGGGAAAATAATAAAGGGAGCAACCAATGGTAGTGTTGCTCAAATATTGGCTTACATAGCCTTTGCAGTCACCATTCAAACTCGCCTTGAAGTCTTTTTTCTAGTATCCCTGTGCTTTTTTAATTTACCTTTTTTTGGATTTCACACTTAGGCAAGAAAATTGTTCTCATTTAGATTTTCAGCATTCACCCATTTGCATATCCTTTTTTCCAACTTAGTTTATTTTTTTACCTTTTCTGAATTTGGCCTCTACTGTTTTTTGCTATTCTGCATGTGCCAATTTTTAAATATGTCTTTTCAAAATTGGAACTTGTTTAACCTCTATAAAGATATGTTTACCCCTGGAAAAATGACTCACAAATGTTGAACTTTTTTCAGCAAGAAGAAAATGTAACAGAAGCATGTACTGTAAATACCAAAAAGTCACCCTAAATACAGTAAGAAAGGTTATGTCTAGAGTCCACTATTGAATTGATACAGATTTAGTATACATCCTTGTGTGACAAACTTTGAAAAAGTATCAACACACAGTGTTGCAATAGGATAGCATTTCTCTTTGACACTTTTCTTATAATTTTTCTGTTGATTGTACATGAGAGGGTAGTGTCAGAGCTTGACCCGCAGTAATGCTTCTACCTATTGTGTTATTGTAGGTAAAAATAGTGTAAGGCATAGTGAATTCCACATTTCCTGACATGAGCATTTACAGTTGCTGCAATGTGAATAGTGTTAGTAATTATGCTAACATATTTCTTGACTGCAGTTACTTTGCTTTTTAGCCATGCAGCTACTTGCACTATTATGAAGCTTCATGTGACTAGATTCACCAGGCATACGAGTCATGACAGTTTGGTGGTACATCAGTTTCACTACTCTTGTCTATGTTTGATGATCAAATCACATTCTCATCACTATTATTTGATTCAACTAGTGGTTCGATTTCAATGTGTTCTAAAACCAATTTTACTGCTTTTCATTTATATGCCTTTGTGTTTTTAAGTTGAAGGTTCTCCCCTACTCATCAATATTGATAAGTTACTGCAGAGTGGTAATATACTTAAAAATGTAATGATTTGTTTGCCGTATGATGATACTTCATCCACAAGATGGCAGAAGAGTACTGTTTCATGCATTATTCATGGTTAATCTAAACCATCAATAAGGAACAGCAAATATGTGATCCATGCCAAAATAGTAAGGTAACAGTCATTAAAATAAAATGTCCAGAACTGCGGGGGTAGAACATGACTAAGTGTTCTACCAATTTAAAGGAAGGTAGTATGATAGCGCTTTGAGTACTGAGAAAAGCGCTATATAAATGTAATGAATTATTATTATTATTATCTACACAAAGTAAATGGACCAGGAGTAGAAATGTAAACCGGGGTTGAAACAAGTAGGGATCTGTAGCCAAAAAAATCAAAAGAAAAATTTAAATAGTGAAGCTAAAGCTAAAGCAGTCTTGTCCCAGCCCACATGAGCTGCTATTGTTTTAAAAGTTTCTATGTAATCACTAATTTATTTATTGTATTGTATGAAATCCAGCTGCTTAACATAGCCAACCCAGTGTGTCAAAACTGCAGCATCATCCATATGCACCGTTCCATCGCCCACCCTGACTGCTACTCTCCAAGGAACAGATTTGGGTGTGGGTAATGCTTCAATTCCTCAGTAAGCAGGACATGGGTCACTAGACCATAGATGGTGTGTCACTTGCTCACAGATTCCTCTAACAAATGCCTCCTTATCTGCCCTCAGAGCTCTCACAGCTGTCCTTCTCAGTTCCCGGTCCAGACCGGAGTTGCCATCAAGCCGCACACTGTGATTCCTCTCGATAATATCCAGGGTGCCTTGAGAGATGAAACGCCTCCTTCTGGGCACACCAGCAACACGAACATCACCCTCAGCAACCTTCAGGGTCTTGTCACGGAAAGTCTCCCTCATCACATTAGGATCAGCAGTTGCACCCAAGTTCACAAGTCTCTGGGAATTGAGGCTGATTGGGAACCAACCAATCTCACTGAGATTGCACAGGTGGTGAACCACCTGAGGGTAGGGAAGGCTGCAGGGATCTGTGGTATCCAGGGTAAACTTCTCCAGGATGGCGGTAAGGCTGTCCACCTGGCATTGCAAGCAATCTTTGCTTCTGTTTAGGAGACTGGAAAACTGGACTTGTCATCCCTATCTGGAAAGGGAAAGGTGATCACCTGGATTGTCGCAACTACAGGGGGATAACACTGATCTCAGTGCCAGGTAAGGTCCTTGCTCTGGTCATCCTCAATAGGATCTGTGACCTCTTGCTTACCTAAAAGTGACTGGAGCAGTCTGGTTTTATGCCTAAGAAGTCTACCATCGACTGCATGGAACTCAGGCTTCTCACTGAGTGTAAATGTGAATATCGGCAGAGTTTCTTTGCAGCCTTTGGAGATTTTAATAAAGTGGTTGATTCAGTTGATTTAGCTACCATGTGGGACATCCTGAGACTCTGCAAGATCCCCCCAAACCTGCTGGATGTCGTTGCCAGCCTTTACACTGGTGTTGCATTGTAAGTTCTGTGCAGAGTGGAGGAAGAACATTTGCATTTTCCCAGGTGATTCTGGGGATCATCAGCGGTGTGTTCTTGCTTTTACGCTGTTCATTGCTTATATGGACTGGGTGTTAGGTAGGATCGTGGGACCAGCAGATGTGGGGCACCTATTGGTGAAGAGAGACTTTGCCGAGGATGCTGCGGTCTTCATGGAGTCAACGAAGGCTCTGATTGGGGTTCTCGAGAGACTAAATTAAGAGTCTGAGTGTCTGGGCTTGTGAGTGTCCTGGATAAATACCAAGATCCAGGCCTTTAATGACCTGTTGGGCACAGCCATCCTCAATGTGTCTGTTTGTGGAGAGGTTTACTTACCTCGGCAGTGACATTCATGTCTCTGTTGACTCTTCCTATGAAATCAGTAGAAGGACTGGGAGAGCATTGGGGGTCATGAGGTCACTGGAAAGGGGTGTGTGGCATTCCCGATATCATTGCAAAAGACAGAGGTCCAAGTCTTCAGAGTCCTGGTGCTTCCTGTTTTGCTATATGGTTGCAAGACATGGATGCTCTCCAGTGACCTGAGACAAAGACTGTACTCCTTCAGTACTGTGTCTCTTGGGAGAATCCTTGGGTACCACTGGTTTGACTTTGTATCAAACAAGTGGTTGCCCAAAGAGTCCCTAATGAAGCACATTACCCACATTGTGAGGAAGCGTCAGGTACAGCAATATGGTCATGTGGTGTGATTCCCTGAGGGTGATCTAGCTCACAGGATCCTCATTGTTGAGGACCCAAGTGGCTGGACCAGGCCAAGGTGATGCTTATGAAACACCTGCCTGTGGCAGATAGATGGTCATTTCCGGAGGGTGGGACTTAACAATATGTCTGCCAGGGGGGTTGCCAACTGGGATCCTGTTTCATTGTGTAGTGGGTGGGGCAACTTGCTGTGCCAGTGCATGCTCCCCAACCTGGCCTGACCTGACCTGTTCAAATATTTTTTCTAAACACAAGTAGAAAAACCTCAAGTGAAAAATGGCAGAGATAGTTAATGTCCTGACTTCTATAAACCTGAGCTCCATTCTAACAGCTTTTTATCAAGGAGAGAAATAATAAATGCAATTTGTGACCTATACTGAAATGTGGTATTCCAGGCTCACTGCTGCTAAACACTAGCTGGAGGAGAAAGGGTTGGTTAAAAAGTCCAGCCTTTGCTACATGTGGCAGAATTCCGTTACTATCTGCTGGAACACATAATTACATCACTGACTTATTTCTGAATTGCTTTTACATTTTTGTTAACCTGCTTTATCTCACTTAAAGACTTGTTCCATCTTGGGGCTACTCATAGTTCATGTTTCAAGTGTTTAATCTGCAATCCAAAAGAGCAGGCATCTATAGTCAAAATATTAAAACTGATTGCCAAATCAAAAATCTTAGCCTAAAGTACACCTAAAAGTCATATTATCCTAAATCTTCAAAGAGCTTATTACACACATTTTTTTGTAATTTACTAAAAACTTGTAGTCAATGTACTGTACTCACGTCATCCAATGTGACTTCTGGCTGTCACAAGTAGGTAGTTAAGATTTTTGCTTTGTTTTTTTGTCCTTTGACTCTTGCCAAACATATTGCATTTAACAACAACAACAACAACATTTATTTATATAGCACGTTTTCATACAAAAAAATGTAGCTCAAAGTGCTTTACAAAATGAAGAATAGAAAAATAGAAGACACAATAAAAAATAAACATAAGTCAACATTAATTAACATAGAATAAGTAAGGTCCGATGGCCAGGGTGGACAGAAAAAACAAAAAAAACACTCCAGAGGCTGGAGAAAAAAAATAAAATCTGTAGGGATTCCAGACCAAGAGACCCAGTCCCCTCTTATTTTTTCGTATTTTGTCTTTGTTGTTTTGATCTTCACCCATTCTCTGACCAGCCTTTTGGTTTGCTCTTTGAATGCTTGACTTCCTGGTCCTTTGCTTTCATCTTGTTTTTTTGGGGCATGAATAATTCCAATGCAAAATACTTTATTTGTAAACAGTTTGTGTTTTATCTTGGCTATTTTAATTCACTTTTTGTGTATTGTATTGCTGCATAATTTTTTATAAGCCTTTAGAACAGATGCCACAAACTTTCTTATGATCGGGTATGAGTAATTTATTGTTATGGCATTTTACTTTAGATTGTTCCCAGTTATACTCAGTAATAAACAAACCTATAACGCTCATCTGAAGACTCAGAAGATGCACCTGGATGATATTCAATGGTCCTGGTGCAATGTGTCATATGACAAATGATTCAAAAGTGGAATTGTTTGAATGACATTTGTCATATTATGTCTAGAGAAAAGATAACACTGCATTCCACATTCAGAATCTTACACAACAGTCAAAAATACCAGTGGTAGGGTTACGGTCAGATGATGTGTTTCTTCACCCAAACTAGGATGATTTACTATCATGAAAAGAACAATGCACAAAGCTCTGTATTAAGAAATTCTTCAGGAGAATGTCATGCCACATGCCTCTGAGCCAATGATGAAATGTAGTTGAATCATTCCAAAAGACAGCTGTCCAAAGCACACAAGCAACTCCACATCTGACTCACTAGAGGAAAAAGAAGTTCTAAAATGGATTATTTAAAAATCCAGACATAAATTCCACTAACTTTTGTGTCCAGACTTGAAGTTAACTGTATAATATTAAAAACTCTCAATATCAGAGAGTTAAATGACAACTACACAGAGCAGAGAATTGGAATTCCTCCACAGTGGTTCAATATATTGACTGATAACTACTAGAAACATCTTGTTGCAGTTAATGATGTTTAAATTTAATATAAAATGTTATTTTCTACATTGGACAATTATGTTTTTTACATGAAACATTGACTGTTATATTCAGTATCTTTAAATTAATAAAATCAGTATCTCAGTTTTTATTTTTGTTCTGATAAAAAAAATGATCTGAACTTCATGGTATACTGCAGCGATCACGTTTGCTTGGTTATGCAGTGGGGTACAGCACAAAGTCCTTAGCTATGCCGAGTCATCTAGGGACAGTCTAGCCCTAGACATGATCAGGAAGGTAAGAAAGTAATCTGAAAAACTTGGTAATGTTTCCAATGTATATGACCAGCTCCTTAATTTAGCTAACATTAATAGAAGGATTATTGCCCTGGCACTACTATATTAGACTGCAGATCTCTTCTATGAAAGCAAGCCCAATGTTGAATAATTGTCAGCTAATCCTTTAAAGGAACTGAAGATGTGTTTGGCACCAAAGACATACAGTACAAAAAAAGGGCATAGCAGGGGTACTCAGCACACTACCCTGTGGGTTGCCAGTGATGCTACTAATATGCATATACTAGCATTTGTCAATTAAGAAATCACAAATCTAATTGCATAATTAGGTTGTAATTGGACTGGTGACTCCAAATTGGGCCCATGCATATGTTATTTTAGTGGTAGGATTCAGCGTTACAGTCTGAAAAATTTTATAATAAACATTTTAAATATAGAAAGAAATTTAAATTCCAAAAAGATTACCACAACTCCAATATTTTACTCAGCTTCAAAGCACTCTTTATCTACTTGAGCTCAAAACTAGAATGGAATGAAAAGTAAGCGTTAATTGCTGTTGTAATGGATGGCACACATAGACTGGCACCACAACCGGGATTGAACAAGCATCCTTACCCAGTTGGGTGACCAGTGCAATGGAAGGACTGGGAGAGATGAATACAGCTGAACATTTTTTCCCCAAATACACCAGATGGCAGTATCCCTGGGTTGGGAATCCCAAACAGCAACCTGCAGGGCATGCTGGGATCTGTAGCCCCATGGGGCAGCCCTGTTGGGTTCTGTGGGGGCTGCAAGGGGAAGCTGCTGGGATTCATAGTCACAGCAACCTGGAAGTACTTCCACCGAAAATACTGCATTATCTTAGATAAAAGAAGCCACCTGATCTCAGCCAGGCAAGTCAGAGTCAGGTGGAAGAGGACAAAGATTGCCTAGAGGAGTGGAAGGTGAAGGAAACAATCATTGTGAGAAGTGAGAAACCCATTGTAAGGTATTTAGATGTCAATAACCCCTTTTACTATATTGAGACTTGTGTCTGTGCAATTTTGTGGGGGGTTTGGCAAAATACACATTTTTAAACCTAAAATGAGAACATTTCTGCTGTCGTATCAGACTTTCAATTTTTTTTGTATAACATTTTTTGTTGAGTTCAGGTTCAGAGTTATTATATGTATTGACACATATAACATATTAACATTAAAGTATAAATCCTTACAACATTTACACAGAAAACAACAGAAATAAACACACTTTTCATCTGGATCAATCAAAGACAGCATGTGTATTGTGGCCAATGAGATTATGTGTGAAAATAAAATATCCTCTAGCCCCCTAACTAGTTAAGTTCTCTATAGTGCCATGATTTCTTCTTTAATTCTTGCTTCAATAATCAACACTTCCATCTGAAGTCCAACTCACAAAATCAAAGAAATACACAATATTTTGCAGGACAGTAGAAGAGAACTGTAATTTGTGTAATAAACACTTTTCTGCCCAAGCAAAACATGAAAACAATTAATCTGCCCAATCAAAACATGAAAACAATTAACCTGCTGCCAGCTCCCGGAATCATACACTGCTATTTGGAAATATGATGTATTGTTTGGGATTTCTTTCATGAATTATTTTTGCATTATGCCTTCAAAGACATGCAAACTTGTTGATTTTATATCCATTTAGTATTTATGCAGAGTCCACTGATGATTCAGCTGGGTGTGGACCTGAATATGAGTAGTATTTGCCAAAATGTGCATTTAGAACATCAAAAACACATTTTGGACAAATTATGCATTCTTTGGATTAAATGCACTTTGCAAATTATTGACTATGATGATACATTATAAGAAGGTCACTTTCTCAGCCAGTATCTGCCTATTACTGGCCATGCCTTTGTTATGCTCTGAATGAATGTTTTATGAGTTTTATGTCTGTAGGAGCTGTAGCACACATGTATACTCTTTAATAGAGTATGTCAGTGTTTGTAAGCATTGCGGCAGTTTCCTTAATGAAATATAACCGAGAAACACACATGAGGCAAGTTCACACATAAAAAATCAATCTAATCTTTTCCTGCCACTTCATATACAGTATCTGTTTCCTGTAATTCATTAATTTTCAGAATCTACTTTTAACAGTAACTAGTTGAAGGAAACCAACATATCAAGACAGCATGGGATCAAAGCAGAAACAAACTGTGCAAAAGATAATTACATTACATAATGTAGATAATGAATCAAATAACATAAAATGCAGTTTAGTTTATACTTTGGGTATTTAGACATTTTTACAACCGTCTATGCACTAACGGTAAATTATCACACAGTGAAGAAAATGTACTGAATAGCATTGCCTCTCATGTGGACTTCTCTTCAGTTCTCTGTTAGAGTGTCATCTGTGTGGAGTTAACACTGTAAATTGTTTCCCATGACCACTTGGAGTTCTTTGTAATGCAAATTCCAATCACTATGGTGACCACAAAGAGATGGGTGTTCAGGGCAATAACCCATTAGACAGGAAATAATGACAACCAATATAATCACTAAGAAACCTTACAGCAGGTATTTGGATTGTGTGTGGAAGCAGTGTGAAAAAGCCACAAATAACTTAGACAAACTACACATAAAAATATACCAAGATGTATGTTCTGTCCATACATTAATTATGATAAATAGATGTTCCTCACTGTTGTTAGTATTTATTTATATATTACTATCTATTTCAAATTAATACTACCTATACACTTTCCTAATATTTATTTTTTATTGTATAGTATAGTCCTTTACCTGTCTACCTCTGGTTTTGTATATGTTGCACCATGGTCCTGGGGAATGTTATTTCATGCACACTGTATGAGACACACTCTATTGTTGTTCTTTCAAGTTTGAGGGTTCACAAACTTCAACAGTTTTTAAGACTTGAAACCTTGTGTCTATGGAGAAATCAGAAATTCAACAATTTATATTCAAGCACTGACAGTTTCTACTAAAGTTATAGATTTTTGCAGATGTTTTTCTAGCAGATGTTTTCCTTATCAAAAATGTTAATGCATAAAAAAGTGTTCCCAATGAAGGATCTGGTCCAGGTAGGATGTACATTTAGCCTAAGATGAGAAAATTGTTTATGGGCTAATGAAAATATTTGATTTGTTTCTAAATGAATACTCTGAATGGGATGCATTCTTAAATGGGTTTTGCATGTCTTGCCTATGTTCATGTGAAAAACTTCCCCAAAGCTATTAGATGGATTACAGACTCTAAATTTTATCAGGGGATGCATGTTTTTTTTTTCTTTATGATGTATGTACACCATCCAGCTCTGATCCCTTGCATCTACTTCTACCACCCCTGACTCTTATGACCGTGTAATGGAAGTGACACACCCTGTCGTTAGTTTTATAATCCATTTCTTGTCAACATCAGGAACTGAAATCTTAAATTGTGCTGGATGACCATTTCTTGTCAAAATTGTTCTTATACTTTCTTATCCTGAACAGTATCAACACAGTTTTGGAAGTCTTACAGAAAACTACATTTCCCATTACCTTTATTACTCTGTGACCCAATGGGGTTGTGTTGCAATAATCAAACATTTTTCAGGCATTATGCTGCAGATTCACTATCAATATATAAATGTACTTTTAAAGGGCCTGAGGCCATAATATTCATGCAATAATTTACACTGTAGAATTCTAATCTGTTTTGATTGTACTGCAATACATTGTATGATTTATTTTAATCACACTAATACATTACAAACAGCACAGAACTGCCCAATTCACAGCTGGGTAACAATAATATCTGAATATATATTCATTTGGATTTAACTCGGATATGTTTTATATCACAAGGGGAATCATGGTGTAGCTAATTCAGAATTACTTTTAATTCATTAATCTTTTATTTAACATTGTGCAGTATTAAGGTCAAAGTGTTTTTTTTTTCATGAAAGCAAAACATTTAATATTTTGTGCAATGCAACCTTCGCATATTAGCTGTATGCCAGAAATTACCTTAGGTTTGATCTCAGTATAATTCTAATACTGTAATAATAATTGGAAGAAGAAAATGAAGAAGAATATAATTTACTTCTATAGTAATTTTCCCATGTTCAACGTCCTAAACTTGATGGAGTTAGGATGTTCTTTCTGTGTGCTTTTATGACACTCCTGTTCTCTACTACATCCAAAATATATGCACCTTTGATAAACTAACCAACTCAAAATTAGTTTTGCAAGCAGAGCATAAATGCTTGAATGTGTCCTGTCACGGACTCTAACGAAACATCCTACCCATCGAAATGATCTACTCACTGATACTACGCATGCGCAGACCAAAAATACGCAACTTTTCTCGAAGCTTACCAATTGTTCGTCGATCTGACCTACCTAGTGTTGAAGTTTGAGGTAAGTGTTACTGTATTTCAGTAATATGTATGCTTTTCTTAGCCTTACAACATTAATGTATTTTTTACATGATGCATATAGAATAAATTGAGAAATGTTAACATTTCCATAAATTTGATAGACGACTTCTAAATACAACATGTTAAATGATGACATGGTATAACGTTATAAGTTTAATGTTACGACTTACAATAAACGGATGGGTGTAACATATACAGTGTATATACCGTATCTGCCATTTAAATAAACTACGGTAGGATACTTCGACAAAAGGCAGGTTTCAGTTCACTGCAATTCTCCGAATCTGCAAGAGAAAAATGTTTGTATTACTCCTTTTTCTAAATTTTGCATGTTATAGATTTGTAGGTATTGTAAATTTATATAAACCATGTTAATGCGTATAACGCTGAATGTGCTGTCGATTGTTCGATTGGTAAAGTTTTTAAATAATAAAGAGATAGCATAGTCAGAAATCCCTTTCATTCCCTCATTTCAACGTAACCGTGGTACTTTAAAAAGCAACTTTCAACGGCTTTACTTATAATATGCTACTACTCGGCCAGTTAAATATTGATATTTAGGAATGGACCCATCACGGCATAGCGCCGTCAGTTTTCGATGTCTGCACAGACTCCTCGTTCTCTCCTCCCACTAAACCTCGGTGTGCCTCACCCGCTGTTCACACTGCACAAGCGTGTTTGTTCTGCGCGCAGCTCTTCGTTTAAATGGAAATAACGTGAGGATGCAGACGCCGCTCGTTGACCTTATCTCGGATTGCTAGTAATTGAACTATTACTACGAAAGCTCAGGTCTATGTACTAACAGGATATTCACGAAAGTGTGTTAAAAATGCACGTCTTCCCATTGTTCACTGTAATGCTTATCGCGGCGCAGGGGACGCTTGGCGAAATATTCACGTCCGTGGCGGACGCGCAGAGATCTGTGGCGGTGGAGATGGAGCTGCTCGCGTACTTAGAAGAGTACCTTGAGCGCGAGACCCTTCGGCTCAACGATCTCAGAAGGTGAGTGAGTGAGTGAGCGTGCAGAACAAGCTCGTATAAAACTTCTCATTATTGAGTCTTCCTTTTCTTTTCTTTTTAATGTTTAACGAATCACTAATTTTCGCAGACGTAATTTTAGCCCAAAGATTCCCACGCATATTTGTAAGGCAACACTGTTTATAGCTAGCTACTTTAGAAGCAAGCTAGTGCGGTATAATAAGAGTTGAAATTCACATGTGGAAATGGTCTTGTGTGAAGCGTATACTTCGGTCTTAAGAATGGCTGGTGAGTGGAACTTGATTTAACTACAGCAGAAAATGAATAGAGAGAGAATCATTTTGGTAACATTTTGAGAGAGTAGTACACACTGGAAAGTACAGAGAAGGTTCACCATTTAATTGTATTGTTATTAGTACAATTAATATACACAAACTATTTCTTTTTAATAAAAATTGCAAATATCCACCAATTTATTAGTTAGTACCACAGTAAGTTTAGTTTTGCTTTTCATTATAAATGAATATTCTTGGATTGGGAAAGGCAGTGGAGTCCCCAGTGAAAACCTACGTAAGCAATCCAAGAACAAACTCCACACTACTATATACATTACTATACTGTATGTGTATTTACTTCGAGCCATAGGAAACCACAACTGGAATATTTTGCATGAATTATATACATCCTTTAATTTTCCATATTCTAAAACCAATAAGAGTGGCACATTGGTAACACTGCTTCCTTACAGAAAAGAGAGCAGGGTTCACATCACAGGTCCTCCCTGTGCAGAGTTTGCATGTTTTCCTGTGTCCATGTGGGTTTCCTCCAGGTGCTCTGGTTTTCTTCTAGGCCAAACCCATGCAGGTTGGATGGATTGGTAATACTAAATTGGCCCTGGTGTGTGTGTTTGTGTATTTTCACAATCTGATGGTCTGTTGCCCTGTCCAGGGTTTGTTTCTGCCTTGTGCCCTGTACTGGCTTGGATAGGCTCCAGCACCCCCAGTGACCCTATTCAGAACAAAGTGGGTTAGAGCATGATGAAGTTAAAACCATTCACCAAATACAATACTCCAGTGACTTTTCCTTACATGATTTTACTTAACAAAGTAAAATGTCCTATTTTCATCCATTAATACTGGTTGGCTTGATTGAAGAACATATAGTATTGGTGCCTTACAGTGCTTGGACCCTAGCTCATTGCCCAACTGGAGTTCTGTCTGCATGAAGTTTCCATGTGACTCCCATCTTCATGTTGTAATGGGCATGGTGGTACAGATAAAGAAGGAAAAAGAGTAAAAACAGGATTAGGAAACGCGTGGTCAAAGACAAAAGAAACAAATGAATCTGAATATCAAACCCTATATGAAAACTAAAACTTGAAGTCAAAAGCCACATGAAGACTTAATCTCCTAAAAAAGATTTTTTCAATATCCGTAACTTTAAAAATAGTTTGTTAATTGAACCCAAAATCTTAGACAACAGCAATAGTTTGTCCCTATCTTGTATACTAGCTAGTTGATGACATCTTATGGTGCAACTCCCTGTTGTCACATGATGAGAGTGGATCACCACTGCCAATAAAAATATGGCTGCCATCATGAAAAATGACTTAAAATGGTGGGATTCACAGTAACAAAATGGAAAAGTGGAAATAAAAATGATAATAAAAATTCATAATGCAAAATCTAAAAATAAATGCCACACAAGTACAATAAAGACATCTGTAATGTTTTAAACTCCAAAACCATGACACATGTAGGTTTACTCCTGGGATCCCAGTTTTATCCCACAACCTAATAGCATACAACCGACTTCCTTAGTAACTTTGAGCTGGAATGATTTGAGTGCTAGTGAATGTGCTTAAGGGCAGTGGACTGGCATCCTGTTAAAAGTTGGTTGCTTGCCACACTAACCGTATGTTGCTGTCATCATTACTGGCTCCCTGTGATCCTGTATTAGAAAAAGATTTTATAGGAAACAAATTCAAGAATATTTAAACTATTGTTTGAAACAAATACCCTAAACAATTATGATGTAAATGTGTAAACATTTTGGACTCTGAAGTGTGCAGCCTTTGAAGGAAACAAAAAAGATCTATTAAATAAAGTCAATTCAACAGAGCACCTAGTTAACTTCTGAAATTCATTTTACCATGAATATAAACATTTTTATAAATCCAATGTTTTATAGTACTCCTGATGCATTTTTAATAATATACTGGATTTTTATATACAGTATTATACCCTGTTTCCTTTCAGTCATTTTTACATATTCTTGATTTTTGAGCTACTGTATTTGCTTTTACCCCAAGCTAATGAGTTAAGTTTCACATTGCCTCTCTCAACATTGATGTCTGTTTTCCTTTCACTTTCTTTCTTTAACAATTTCTTCTTGATATCCATATGGTACTGTTTGTTTCCAAGTTGTACTGCATGCATTGCCATCTGTTTCTGTCAGTCTCAATAAATAATGTCAGCTGCTTTCTGTCTTTTCTGTGTATCTCTCTGTCTCACAGTGTGTGTCATTATTAATTTAGAACTTACCCATTCATTTCCATGTTTGTTATTTCTAAGACTTCTGCTTTCGTTTAATCTGTCTTTGGCTCTCTTTCTGAATATAGTACGAGATGTGTAATGTTTATTTATAATACAGTGTCTATCTTTTTTTGTCTTTGCCTCTATGTACACCCCCTGTTCCTGACTTCTCTCACACTTTCGTTTCCATAAATACAATTAAAAATGTTGTAAATGCCACCACCTCATATACTTCAAGGCTTGGATATTGTGCCAAAAGTTATTGTATCACCCACTGCATTGGAGCTTGACCTGCAGCTCTTTCAGACTTAATGAGGACAAAATAAAACTTAAAGTTAGTCGACCCAAAACAAACCTCCAAGTCACCTGTCACTCCAGCAGATTAATTGCACTTTTTATTTTTGTCTAACAAGGTTTCTGCACAATGCACAGCTTGCTAAATCTTAACTGCAATCTTTAACTAACAGAAAATTAGTAAACTTGTTGATACAGAAAATGAATCATTAGTCACCAAATGAATGAGCATTACTTAGGCATTCCACTTTGTGAAACTGAATAACATGGCCATAGGCAATGCTCTACCCCCCAGCACTGAGTGGAAAGTTCAGCTGAAATGGAGATTTTCTCAGGACAAGGTTTCAGGCAACACAAATATACAAGCAGATGTTTAAATAGTTGAAGCTAAGATGATTGAAGGGATTGATATCCCTCTTCAAACACCAATTCTTTCAAATGGCAACAGTAAAAAGCCACTGAAAAAAGAAAAGGCAGAGTTCATTCTGCTCAGAATTCCTCATTTTACTAGCATTTCCTGCCCTGTTTTGTAGTTTTACTCTGTAAATGTACTTGGTCTTTATTACCACCCCACACCCATTCCTTTTGTCTATCACTTTTGTAAAATTATACATTATCAGTCCTGAATTTGTTAAGCTTCTTTCAATACAGGTTACTGGATTTAATCTGTTAGGTACAGTATACTTCCATGGACTAGCTCTTGTCAGCCAGTTGTGTGTTTATTTTATCAGATAGGTTCTGAGTCTTCAAATATTCCACTGTTTAAGTTCTAAATTTGATACTGTACTGTGATATTGTTAGCTCAACCATCTACTTTTTGATGGTCCATACAGTTAATTGTGCAATATAAAATTAAGTGTGTTTGAATGATTCATTGATCAGTTTGCTTTATGACTATAGCAAACCTTTTTACTTCATTATTGAAATCTACAAACTGTTAACCAAAAAAAATCCTTAAAAAAGAGGTACACATAGTAAAATAAATAAGTTAACAGTCTCAAAACTATTTTATTATAATTGAAGGTGGCACAATAGACAGTAACTATCCCAGCAGCATCAATCACATGGCAGGAATTCACAATGGGACCACCCACTCACTCACTTACATGGCCTCTACTTAAAAAATAACAATTAACATAGCACACATCATTGGGATGTAAGCACCAGAATGACACCAGAATGCCTGAAGAAAAATCAGCATACACCTGGGAAGAATGTGAAAACTCGCTACAGACAGCAACCAGGCTTATGATTCCAACCCAGGAAGCTAAATCAGCAGTGCAGAAGTTTTAACCACTGTGCAACCATGCATCACTAAAATCACAATTTTAGTAAAAGATTTAACATTAATAATTTGGTATATTTATCTGGAATCCATTATGTTTTGATATTTTTTAATTATTGAATCTTAGACAATTAAAAAAGTAAAGTTTCTGACTAACATAACCCTCAAGAAATAAACAACTATATTTTTACAGTTAATGCATTACTGTCCTGGAATGATTCAGTATTCACATTTCATTTAACATCAAAGTTAAGATCTAGTGTACACTCATTATTTTATTGCATTTGTGGTACAGTAAACTTTTGAATCAAATAATTATTCCACAAGTTACAGAAGATGTGTTACAGTAAACACTGGACCATAAGAGGCTAGATTTTGTTAACCTTGCAGTGCTGTCGGCTGTAGTTTAGATTCTTCTCAGTTTCCACTGTAAATATTTAGCTATATGTTCAGTATCTTTCACAGAGTCAATCTGATCTTGTGAAAGTGAATTTTTCTCAAGAGAGGTTTGAAATTATGAATTTTTTCCTTTGCATTGCATTTTACATGCCAAAAATGCTAATGTAGGGCCAAGATTTCATTGTGTGAGAGAGAGAGAGAGGTGAAGAGCAGGCACTGATACAGCGCATTGCCGCACCCACCACATGACGAACCAACTCAGGATCCCATATTAGGACCTGAGTGCAGCTATGCAGTGGGTGACACCTCAGCACCACACTAGTTCAGATGGAATGGAACCAGTGTGAGGTTTTTTTATGGTGGCTGGTGTGCCAATTCTGCCACCAACCCCCAGGTTTTTCCCTGCAGGTTGGAGGGCCTACGTGCAGGGCTGGATGCAGATGAACGTCATACCCAGGACGGAGTCATAAGATAAAACCAAATGTTTATTTCAGAGAGTCATTGCATATTTATTGCGTAAATTATTAATACTTGCACAGTACCTTAAATAACATTATTGTATTTTTAAAAATTAATGAAAATAATTAATTTTACTTAACATACTCTGTGACAATTTCATATTTTCTGATTTTAGAAAGAAAAGGTAAGAACTGCTTAATCTTTTTAACCCCTTGCCTAAGAAAGTTGAATGTTTTTCCCATTTAATCCTTTAAAACGTTGATTGACCACCATATTACATACACCTGCTAATAGAAAATTGGTACCACATTTTCCTTTAGAATAACCCAAAAAAACTAGATCATTGACTCAGTACTTGGAAGTGCAGCATAGGAATGTTAGGTAGTTATGAATTTAGGTTTCAAAAAACTTGCTCCACCTCATCTTACAGATGCTCTGGAGGACTGAGGTCTGGGAAGTGCAAATGCATTGTTTTCATTTTCATCAACAACATGGAGTGGCCTTGGGAATGAGCAAAGGTTCCTGTTAATAAAAAGCAGTGAATAAGGTGTGAACACATTATTAAGTCTAACCATAACATCCCTAGATTTAAATTAATCCAAAGGATTATTTAGTTTTTATTTTAATTGTTTTGGCTGACTCCTTTGTTTTTGGTATGACTCAAGATTTGGTGTCATCCTTAAATTTCATCAGTTTACTAACTTACTAGTAACAGTCTAAGCACAGATTCCCTGGGAACTCCACTGATGACCTCACCTCATAGGGATGTGTGGGGTGGAAGAATGGGTAAGTGCCACACGAGGATCATTTGAAAAAAATACTACAATTATTAGTACATCCTTGCTCCATAAGTATGTGTGAACAATTTGAAACTGATTGAACAGTCCTTTATCAGGATTTAATTAGTGGGTGTCCTGACGAGATTTCATATGAAAGCATGACATAGAAATGACAGAGTCTATCTTGGTTTTTTTTTCTTTTGTTAGCATTGTGTTTATTCAGACACCCTTTTTTCCTTGTGCTTTTGCAATATGTTTAGAGGGTGAGAGGATACAGTTTAATAAGTTGTTGATATTAGCATGAAATATGTCTTTCAAAGTGGCCCCTAGCCTTGTTTCCTAAAGGATGATAGATAAGAGAAAAAGAAGGCAAAACCCCACATACTTATCTTGAGAACATATCACAGATGAAGATTGAAAAAGAAGGAGTAAGAGATAATATGAAAAGTAAATCTTGTATGCTAGAATGTTCCAAACCCTGTCCTGCTGACAGTAAGTTCAAGTATTGCATTTCAGAAATGAGATATATGAGTAGGGAGATGTACATTAGAGTTTTGGCCACCCCACATACAGGAAAGATCAGTGAAACACATGATAAGATTGTGAAAAGGCATGTGATTATGTCTGGGATGGATGAAATAAAGACCATGACAGTTTGACTCCTGCAAAAAAAACTAATTATTTCATCTTTTACAATAGACTATTTCAGTACTTCCCTAATATGAATCTGTTAACAAAGTTTAAAATATTGTAACTTATTGAGATTTTTACTACCATGCTTTAATCTGAGTAATTTGTGTGAAGTAACTTTTCTTTCTAGAGCACTAAGCACAATTTTCAATTTCCCTAAGAAAGAAGAATGTTGTTAACAATATATATTGCGATTAGAGACTTACATTTTCAACAAGGTTATTACCTTGTACTTACTGTGTAATAATACAGTGTAATGCTACAATTAGGTACAATTAGGTAATTGTTGTTCCACAGTGTTTATACTGTAAGTACGTATGTATATAAATTGGGGAATAACAGTTACAACTGAGTGCTTAATCAGCATTATATTGTGTTACACTCTAAATAAAATGTAATAACACCTAGTTACACTGTAATTATATAGGTAATTACATAGTAAGTAGAGTGTAATTTGGGACACCTAATTTAAAGTGATACCAAAAACTCTGTGTCCACATTTAAGTGAAGTGTTTGGGTAACTTTGTTTTTCACAATGTTAAAATGAAGGGAGAGCTTTATAAGAAACATGCAATCTTTAAGCATTGTCATTTAAAAATCTATTAATCTTTCAACATTGCAAACTTGGATTTTTTCTCCACTTCACCTGAGAAGAGCTCTTGAAGACTGATTTTTACAGAATTTTGAATTCTTAACATGTGTGAATAGAATCAGTCAAAATGAAAGGGGTACATTTTGTGCTCTGGATGCCCTTCCACCTGACACACATTTCTAAGAATGCTCAGGTGGTTGTACTCTTCCGCTGCAGCTTTCACGCTGCGGGTGCTTTGTTTGATTCCATCCTAAATTTGTCTAAGGCATGAAGTAAAAATCTAGTCTGAGTTGTAGTGAAGCATCTCATAGACATAAATTTTGAAGGGCTATATAACGCTTATAAAATAATATTGGGACATGGAGCATCCTGTGGCTTCTCCCTATTGTATATACACTATGTGAAGCTGTTATATTTAAGTGTTTAAGAACCAAACAGTGTTAAACACATTTTGCTTATGCATGAAATATATGATTCATGAAAAGAAAGAGACCCTCTCTCACTCCAACCCTGTGAAAAGAGATTCAGCTGAAAATACAAGGTAATAGAATAGCTACAAAAGAGGGCAGCAACACAGTCACTAAGCCATAATCAATGAAGAGAAATAAAAGGCATAAAGGAATAGACTGCCAGCTGCCCAGTCGTTAGGTGGTTGTACATTAGAGTACAGATTTATGAGGGTGGAACTGGATAACCTGTTAAGAGTTTGTGAAGGACCAGGTTATAGAATAAAGTCCTCCAAAAATTAGTAAAACAGGATTCTGAGAATTTTGAGTGGGCCTACAGATGCCCACGGACAGCAACTGCACACAAAGAGAAAAGTACCTATTGGGTAGAATTGGAAGGGAAACATTAATGGTCTAGAAGGAAGAAAATGTGGGGAGAAAAATATATGTTAATAGAAAGCATTTAGATATATTTGAGGGGGAAAGTTTCAAAATATATAGAGAAAAGTACCCATTACAGTTGTCAGTCTGCTCAGATTGTTATTGTTTCAAAGTTGTGTAGAAATGTTAGGCAGTGTTCTATTGAACACGCTTTCAACTTTTATAATGTTTTTTCAGGTTCCTTTTTTTCTTAGAATTGTTTGTAATGTGGCATAACCACAAATATTTATTAAATAGTTTTCCCCTCAGTTGAGCATTGGTGTCTTGCTGGTGTAAAATCACTGAAGTTTTCAGGCTCTGTGCTAAAACCAACCACTGATGTGAAAGGGTCAAATGGCATGATGAATCCTCTGTCAAACAAATACTGCATCTTTGATATTCATTTCTCTTAAATGTGTCTGACAAACATCATGTAAGATGCTCTCTTTTTTATTTCAGGTTCTTCAAAAAGGTAAAAGGTCAGCATAGTGAAATTTATCAAGGTCAAATGAGTGCAATGGCAAATCCTCTAGTTGCATACTCACTGATTAAAAGACTGCAGTCAGAATGGCTTAATGTGGTTTACAGCACAGAAGCCAATGAGAACATTCAAGGTAATCCTTTCTGTTGCTTGTACCTCAAATTCTCGTTAAATTATTTCTGTTGCTTGTACCTCAAATTCAAAATATTGCACCCTATATAAAAAAAGACCTCATATAATCATTTATATAGAATCCCTGAAGCCTACGAAAAAACTCATAATCCCGGGCCACCTTAAATTCTTTTCCACCTCTCCATCAGCATCTTTTGTTTTGCATATGTGTCAAGCAGCAGGCAGCCTGCTATCCCATCCCCCACCAACGTAGCTTTAATCATACACCAAGTTCTCCCAGTTCAAGTCTGTTTATCTGGGTGTGAGGTGTCTTGAATTGTATAGGGTAAATGATAATATGTCATACCCTATCCCAATTTATTTTATTTTGGTTAAATTCTTGAAAAAAGTGCACTTGTTTTGTTATATCTGTGTCTTTTGTGAAAGTGTTTATATGAAATTTGGACTTCAGGCTACACACATTATACACTTCACATCAGCATTTAGCCAATTATTAGTAGAACATGAAAAAAGTTTCTGTTCTAGTTATGTGTTCAACATTTCTTGCCTCACATTTCCTATCATCCTACATCTACACAGATCATTGTAGACATGGAACACACATGAAATGTATGTGTTCCAAATAACGATATATTATTTACCGTATACAATTCAAGGCACCTCACACCCAGATAAAGAGACATGAGCTGGGAGAACTTTGTGTACGAAAAGCTGCGTCCGTTGGGGGATGGGATAGCAGGCTGCTGGTGCTGATTGACACATTTGAAAAACAAAAGACGCTGATGAGGAGGTGCAAGGGAATTTAAGGTGGCCCAGGATTATGAGTTTTTTCTTAGGTTTCAGGGATTCTAGTGCTAAGGAAGATTAATATTCTCCTAGGGTCAGCTTGAGGTATTCTGGTTTTCATGTCCCTTAGGAAAAAACAGAAATGTTAAATTAGATTAATGACTCTTAACTGGCCCAATATGAGAATGTTTATGCCTGTGAGTGAGTGTGCCCAGTGATGTACAGTGAAACCTCGATTATCCGGTCTTCAATTAACCGTGCATTTGGTTAACCGGGATCGCCTAGGAAAAAAGTGTGAGACATCACAAGACCGCCAAGATTTTGCTGCCAAGAATTCCGACTACAGGAATGTACACTATGTGTGTCATAGCTTAGGTTTTCTTTGTCGATGGGTTTCTGAGAAATATTCTAAAAGGATTGAAAGTACAGTATAGCATCTGTACACCAGCCAGGCGATCCCCTGCTATGAAAAACCATTAGACTTAATCCGATGCAGAGGACTCATTCCGAACACTCTCCCTCCCCTTTTTCCAAATTCAGACGACTGCCATTCGTCAATAAGTTTTGTATGGGTCGCACGGTTCGTGTAGGCGACGCCTTATTCCGGGTTCATTCAGTTGGCGTCCACACCTTGAGGTTAGAAAGCAGTTTTGCGTAAGTTCGTGCTGAAATGTCGGGGTCCAGTGCGGGAGCAAAAAGAAAAAGAGTTGTTTTGTCAATTGCTACGAAACTGCAAATTGTTGAATGTGCTGAAATGGGGGAATCAATTGCTAAGCTTTCATCAGAATTTAACATAGGAAATCAAACAGTGCATGATATTGTTCGGAAGAAAGATGAACTCTACAAGTTCGTATCTTCATCTGATACATTTAACGGGACGAGTGCGCGCAAGACAGCAAAGGGTTCAAAATTTGGCGATCTGGATAGAGCTGTATTCGAATGGTTCAAGCAAAAACGCGCCGAGGGATGTCCTGTATCCGGGCCATTGCTGCTCAAAAAAGCGAAATGGTTTCACTGAGAGATGAAGATTCCTGAACCATTTGCTGCATCTCAAGGATGGCTGCAATGTTTCAAATCTCACCACGGAATTACACAGTTGGATATCCAAGGTGAGAAACTAAGCGGTGATTCTGACACTGCAGCACTATACGTAACGGAATTTAAACGTCTTCTCGTGGCTCGTGATCTTTCACCTGGCCAACTTTATAATGCTGACGAGACTGGTTTGTACTGGAAGGCTTTGCCGTCCAAAACGCTTGTATCAAAAGAAGAAAAGTCTGCTCCAGGTCACAAGTCCAGTAAGGAATGAATAACAGTGCCAGCATGCGCTAACGCTAGTGGTTCGCACAAATTGAAACTCGTATGCATTGGAAAGTCTAAGAGAACACGATCATTTAAGGGAACACAAATGCGCAATTTTCCTGTCATTTACTACAATCAGACCAAAGCATGGATGAACAGAGAGATTTTTAAAGATTGTTTTTTTAAACATTTTGTTCCTGCTGTTCGAGGCCATAATACGCTCCAAAATTTTGCCACAAAGAGCTGTGTTACTGTTGGACACCGTGCCTTCTCATCCTAGCGAAATTGTCCTAAAAACATGACGTCGCTTAAGCAACCTATGGAACAGGGCGTCTTGGAAACATTCAAGCGTTGTTACAGGAAATCTTTACTCCGTTCAGTCTTGGAACAAGACGGAGATCTCTGTGAGTTTTACAAAAAATGGACAATTAAGGACGCAATTTTTGTCATGCTCAGAGAGCTGGGATGACATGCCGAACTTAACCTTTCAAAAGTCATGGCGAAAATTGTTCCCTGATGTAATGGATAGTGTTGAAAACGTCAATGACAGTGAAAGCCAATAAATAACAGCGGCATCGCTTTTGGAGGAAATTCAAAATGTAAATGAATTTGAAGACGTCTACAGAGAAAACATCGAAAATTGATCAGAAAACTCTCTGATAATGATCAGCCTGGATATCAAGTGAAAGACGCCGCTGCCCTTGCTGCAGAAGCGAAGTCAAGTGCGGAATTGCCGGAAGAAAGCGACAATGACACAGTTGAAGACGAACCTTCAGAAAAGAAAGTTTCGATTGCAGAAGTGCTAAATTGTGCAGAAACATTGCTAGACTTTCTTGAGCAGGAAGCGGATTCAGATTTTAGTGACATCCTAACACTTCGCAAGCTCCGCACATCAATAAAACTGAAGTACTGCAAGAACACAAAGCAGCGTCTCCTGTCTGATTTTGTCAAGAAAACTTCATAAACAACACAAGAAAGGTAAGAATTTCACTGTACAGCACCTATTCTAGCATTTGCAAATTTTTATAATTTTCGATTATCCATGATTTTTGATTATCCAGATGACGGGCGCCGGTCATTAAACTGGATAGTTGAGGTTGTACTGTATTGATACCTGTCAAGGGTTGGTTCCTGGTTTTCTGAAAAGGTAGGTTTCAGACCTTGTGTTCCTGAATTTGGTTTAAGCAAATTCAGAACTGAAAGGATGAATGGTTGAATGGATGGATGAAATTTATTTTTCTTCGGAATGTGAGCAAACATTTTTGCTTTTTTCAGTTGGTGTTCTGAAATTAACTAACACTTTTCTTTTTCCCATAAATCTGGTAAAATCAACATTATCCTTTTTTGCATTACTTTTTTCTTTATTCTATTCTTTATGCATCTCTTTATTGGTCTGCCAATAATGGGGGCTAGTTAACTTTTTTACAGTTAGGTATTCTACTTAATCAATTCTACCAGAACTCTCCAAACACTAAGTCACTGACAATGCTTCTCCTAATTTACACCTAACCTTTTATGTTTGAGTATAGGATGCTCTGGACTAACACATGCATTTTATATGGAGTGTTACAAGGGCTTCTCCACACTGGATTGGGCCTGCAGTATACTGGCAGGTGGGCTACACTTGAACTGAAATGATAGTTGTCCCCACCTGTTGTAAGTCTACCCTTGTGCCGCTGCCAAACCATGATTTTTCTGTGGACCTTAAATGACCTTTGCCCTGTTGCTGTTACTCCCATTATTGCAAAGTGTTTTGAGAAGTTAGTCCTTTTTCATTTGGAATTCTGTCTGCCATCAGCACTGGATCCTTACTAGTTTGTCTATCTCACCAATACGGGATGATAGATAATAGCAGTTCCTTATGTTAGAATGGTATTTATCAGTTTTATGTTGGCCTTTAATACTGTTATTCATCTAAGCTGATCTCAAGGCTTACTGATCTGTTTATCTGCTTCTCCCCCCGAAAATGGATTCTGGACTTCCTCAGTAATAGACCACAGTCTGTTAAGCTTTGTAATCACACCTCTTCTAACATTAAACTGAATACTAGAGTTCTACAGTGCTGAGTGCTTAGATCTCATTAAAAATTTAAAGTTACACCTTGAAATCAATGCATTACAGCAGGAGGAAACTACTCCTAACAGCTAAAAACAGGGGTAAAGGCCCATAATACACCACAGTTTTTTTTTAATCATTATAGTGGAAGAATTCCAAATTACTTTAAGCTAGCAAACATTGCCTTATTTCATTAAAAATGCTAATGCCTCTGGTTCTAGTAACCATAGGCTGTTTAATTTAATACATAAGAAACAAGAAACTTAATAGAAGCAATTTTTGAGTACAATACATATCAGGTACTGTAGAGTTTATTAGTGGACAGTCAACATGGGTATTAAAAAGAGACATACAGTAGGCCTATTAGTTTGCCAATATGTTACAATTTTATGAGGAAGCAACAAAAGCATTTATCCATAGTGTCATATATGATATGATTTCAAACAGCTTTTAAAATACAGTATCTCATAAAACAACAGAGCTCAGACTTCAAGAAGTCAAAGCGGAGCACACCAATGGGTTCAAAATTAGCTTAAACATATTAACCAAGTTTTAGAAATAGAAAGTTAAAAATAGTACATGTAATTCTACAATGGAGAATTGGAAAGTTGAAATTACACTTTAGGCACCTAGAGAAAATCTCACTAAGACAATATGCAAATTCAACAAAGATAGTTATTGGGCTGGAATTCCAAACCAAAAGGAGCCTTACCTTACAATGCTGCCTCCAGTTTTCATACTTAAAAAATACATTTTAAACTGTTACCTGTCAACTTTTTCTTATGGTAGATTTTAAGGCAAGTTATGAAAAAGAAGACCACAATCTTCCCAAATTTGAAGATCTACAAGGAGCTGCCCAGGCGCTAATGAGGCTGCAAGATGTGTATGCACTCAGTGTGAATGGTTTGGCCAATGGGCGTTTCCAAAGGTTGTCCTTTAGTGAAGCAGTAGACATCATTAAATTAAATGTCTCCACCAGTCTTTCAGCAGATGACTGCTACCATGTGGGTAAGGTGGGTATTTGATTAGAAACACTGATCAGATTAAAATGCTATAGTTTTGTCTGGTTATTAATAAAATCTCAAATAGACAAATTAGATAATAAACCGATGTGTAGGGATGTGATTTAAATGTAAGCAAAACACCAGGAATATACAGTACCAGTCTTCAGAGAAGTGTCAGGAATTTACTTTATCATTAAAGTTTATCAGTTTTAAGAGTGGGTATAGTTTTTTGTTGTTAAATCATTTCAGAGGCAGTTCCTTGGGTTGTTCCAAAGTGAAAAAGAGAACAAAAATAAATAAATCATAAGCAAAGCCTCTCTGTGCCAATACCTAATTTAGGAATCTCATCTGACTGTCATATTGGACTCTGTGGTAATCAGCCTGGACACAGGCAGACACCGAGACACACAAGTCCCAAAAGCACACGCTTTTAATTTATTTTCTTTCTTTTACAGCACAACACAGTGCACAAATCACCAACAATAAGCTCAGTCCCGTCTTTATTTCTCTATTTTCTCTCTTCTCTGCCGCTTTCACTCCTCCACTCACAAACTCTGTCCACCACCTCCCAACTCCGGATCCCCGAATGGACTGAAAAGGCCCCTTTTATGTTGCACCCGTATATGCTCCCTGACAATCTTCCTGAAGCACTTCCTAGTGTGGCAGAAGTGCTGCAGTCCAGGGCTCTGGAATCTTCCAGACGCCCCCTGGTGGTGGCCACGGGCCCCAACCGGGTTGAGCTTCCCAGTTCTAATCCCGTAGCCCCAATGCAAACCAGAGGGGCTGTCCTCTCGTGTCCTGGGGTGGGGGTATGGTATTGTCTCTCTCCCAGACCTTCCATCCTCCAGGGGTCCAAGATGGGCAAAAGCCCCAGCCATCCACCACAACACATTGGACTTCTGGTCTTCCTGTATCCACCCAGAGCCAGTGATGTCCTATGTGGACTTCCTCACAATATTTGACATGTTCTGGATCCTTCTGTTTCCCCCAGAGTAGCATTGGATCAGTACTAAAATTTTAACTTTGTTATCAATATTAGCTTTCTGACCTCAATGCCAGTATTAAAACACTTCCGAAGTAAACTCGAAAACTCCAGTTGTCTTGCACCAGACTCCCTGGTGCACCAGAAAATTTTGCCCCTCTCTGGTGTACTGTGCTGCACTACACACCACTTACCTGTTCTTGACATGAAGGCATGAAGTGGGCAATCATGAAAGCAATAAACAGAGAATGGGTGTAGTGATTTTTTGATTGTATCAGAGCAATAAATTCCTCTGTTAAGTCCCAATCACATTTAAGCAATATTGGGGGGCTGTCCCCCATGAAGTCTTAGAACATTCATCTTTCCACATGACTTTTGAGGGAATGGGGGACTGGGAAAGGTTGAGGTATTGAAAGGAATGCTGAAATTTACTTCCAGTATTAAATATTCTGAAATCCTTATACTGTACGGCTTTAAAATTTTAAAAAATGTCTTTTAGTACATTTCCAATACTGGTATACCACACAACCCTACCCCAGAGTAACTACCTTTGCAAACCTTGTGGAACTGCAGGGCTGACAGACATTTGGCAAGTTTTATTTAGCAGCAGTGCCTTGTAGAAATGATATCTAACTGCCAGTATTTTTCCCACTGTATTCAAGTCTTTTTGGACATTTCCTTTGTTTTGTGCCATTACCCTGCGATTCCTGTACTTGTAATTAATTAAAGAATTTAAAAATTATCTTATATTTCATGTTACCTGCACCAGCAGTAGTTATTGATTTAATAATTTAGCAAAACCAGATATTTTCTGAGTAATCATAAATGTGATCCATTATTATAAATTCTTAAAATGGTAGAAACTGTAAATCAAAAAAAGGGCAGAATATTAATTTCTCTTGCCTCAATGGCTAGAAATATTAGTTGTTCATATAATCATATTGCTTATAAATGTTTTTTTTTATTTCATAGCAATTTTAAAATAAACTGTGAGATTTACATTAATGCAGAGTTGGTTAAAGATCCCAATCCCAACTTTATTTATATATGTTATTTTTATGTGCAGGTTGCTTATGAAATGGAGGACTATTACCATGCCATCCTGTGGCTAGAGGAAGCTGCTCAACTTTTTCGTGAGGCACCTGGTACATGGAACACGGAAGATGAGGGTAGTCTGGAATCTGTTCTGGACTACTTAGCTTTTTCATATTTTAAGGTCTTACAAGAAGTTACTGTATACAGTATATAAGACACTATTCACTCTTTCAAAGCACCTGCTTTCTAAGGCAAAATTACAGAAAGCATAGGCATCATCTATAGCTAATGGAAATAAAAAGATCATTAACAATGAAATAGATCAGCAATTATAGACAAAAAAATCAGTGAGATGAACTCCAATTCCATAATATGTAAAGGCCTAAGGGGAAATTTTTTTCATGTATAAGTGTCTTATGTTATGGTGATCCCGATGAACAAAACACAAACAAACAATTAAAATGCAAAAAAAGAAAACTGAATATACAAACAAAAATTTAAATGAAAACAAAAAAAATGAGAAAATCATAAAATTAAAACCAAACAAATTAAAAGAAGCAGTTGGCTTCCTGTGATTTTGGACTGGATAAGCATATATGAAAATAGACAGATGGGTGGAGAAATTTAAATAAAGAACTGTTTTATTAATTACTGAATTCATCATCTTAATACAATTTTAAAGCATCAATATTATTAAATTAAACCAAAAGTAAAATCACATAAAAGTGTAAATTATATTTGGACTTAGATTGTTTCTTTATAAAGAACAATTTAGTCATATTATTTAGCTTTTGACATACAGATTAATTTGTTAAATAATATTGTATTTGTGAGCATCGGTTTACATGTACAGTGCTTATTTTGTTTAAGCTTGAATGAATGAAATGAATTAGGGATGACAGTGCAATGTTCACCTGCATCACTGGTAGGTCAAACCATTTGCCCCAGGTTGACACTGAGCAAGTGGTTGGGAGTGAACTACCAGTCTTCTACTTTTTACATGCCATAGACATAGCCATATTATTTAAACTACTGTTATTTATTTTCATGTACAAAAAAGACTGAATTAGCTTAAGCCACCATAATTTAGGGTGTTCATAAAAAATGTAATGATTTACTTCATGAGGTACAAATACTACTTTAAAATAGTCTAAAAAATACTCCACATGCTTATGTTTGGAATTTGTCATTCGTAACCTCCTTGGAGTGGGATGGGTTGAGACCACTGGTAAAAAATGCAAATATCAAAAATATTATCATATTCATGATCAACAACCTTCAGATAGCACATAACACTCCACATGTCTAAATTACTGATCCCTGTTTTTTGAAGTTTTGTGAAAAAGAGTAATTTTGATGCTTTTAGGGGGTGAACCCCTGGGGTCAGTTGATGAGGCATGCACAACATCTGTCCTTCTGATCATTTTTGCTGAAGACACCTGTTGGTTTACTTTTTATCATAATGGTGTAATTTTCTTTGCAATGTATGGTCAATAAATGGTTTAAAAAAGGCATTTTAGCATTTAGAAGGACAAGGAGAGAGGGGAACCACAAAAGGCTGTATGTCTTGCATAATGAGACATTAAGATCGATGAGAGGAAATGTAGATAAAAAAACACTTAATGGTTTCAAAGCATTCATAAGTAATTCTTATGAACACAATAAGAAGGTAATCGTGTTCTTTCTATTGTTCAGCCACACACAAAGTCACATCAAATGCATCATAAAAGCAGTAAATGGCCACTCATATGCATCATAACAGCAGTGAATGGAAACACTAATAGCAAATAAAAAATACTTGCTAATAAGCTGAACCAAAAACTAAGATGATAAAGCAAAGTTACAGAAAACCTTATTTTTGAAGAATACATCTTGAATTTGTCAGAATAGCAGGTAACTATAACTGAATCTGAGGGGTACTTAAATTATAATTGAACATAATCAGACCTTAATTTCAAACATGGTCATAAGTCCATGCTTCTATGTAGTGTAAAATGCCCAGTACATTTCTCTTAACAAACATACAAATAAATGCATAAAACACAAACAGATTATTTCTCTCAGCTTCTGAACTATGATACCTAGTTTGTAGATTATGTGCAACAGTGTAAAAGTAAAAAAACATGAAATTTCCTCATTATTTTTTAGGATTTACTGTTGTTTATAATTTATTAACTAAACTATTTTGTTTATTTTTATATTCAGCAACATTAGTGTATGAAATATTTACATTCCCACTGTACATTCCTTTTAAGTTACCTGTTTAAGATGAATGTATAAAAATGAAATCTCATACTTGTTAGTGGGACAGTCAAAAAAGCCCAAATCTGAGAACTGACGTAAGAAGTGTAAAATAGATCATTTATGCATTCAATGAATCAAAATCAGTTTTCTTTTTTCAGATGGGAGATATTTCAAAAGCTATGAATCTGTCTCAGGAGCTCCTAGCCCATGGTAAGTTTTTGTATGTGGTTCTTTGCTTTCTGAAGGAAAGAAAATTTTACATTTTAATTTGTCACTTTTTTATGCTGCATAGCAGAATAGCCATGATCAAAAACACAAATTGCTTCTTTAAAGGAATGATATTCATATTTGAGTGGCAAACTACATTTTAGATGTGTTTACATATAATGCATGGAGCACTAAGTGTGATAGCCATGACTGTCTTGTATGTCTGTCTGTTGACACACGCACAAAACCCAGACCAATTTTGTTGAAATGTGGCATACTTATTCTTTAAAGGAATTTGTCAAGACAGTTCCATTTTCTTTGAGATATCTTGAACAGATTTATACAGATGTACACAGTTTTAAAATTTGGGAATCTTCCATTGAAAAGCAGTGGCAAATTTACAAACTCACCTATCTTACAACAGACAAACATTCTGTGCAAATTCAGCTACAGATAACTGTTTCAATTTTACCTTGACAGCGGTATCACCAACTTGTATATTTTGAATTTGAACCTCTTTTGTAACACTATTAATGGCAAACAGATCCTCTGTATAATTTAATGGAACACCAAGAGACTGCATGGACGAGCAGGAAGTTGCTGACACCAGCTGCTCTTGTCTGCATGAGATAGCAATTCTTTGTTGGCAAGCTCTGTCTGGGCACATACAGAAACCTCCGCATCACCAAGTTGTTTCTTCTTTATGAAGACTTTGCAGCAGCGTGATCGGGGTAGTGCTAGCTTTAGCACTTATTATGTCTGTTAATGCCGCTAGTTGAAGCGTGGGGCCGGGAGGGCCACCCCCAGTGGAATTCTGCGCAAATAAAGAGTGGGCACGGTGGAGGTTTGTGCTTGGTTTCACATGTTTAGTTTAGTGCATATTGAAGAACTTGAAGCGGCGGTTTGGGGGGCAGCTTTACGATATGAAGTATCATGCAAGTTGTCCACACATAACAGGAGTAAGGAGGGTACTGGGCTCTCGAAGATTACTTGCTGGATGCTTGAGATCAGGAGCTAAAGCAATGGAAGTCCCCCCCCCCCATTGACGTCACTGTGCTTGACCACATGCAGAAGAGAACCAGTGCATCAGCATTTCATAAATCTCAGTGGTTTAAGTTGTAAAAAATAAGTTAAGTGATCTACCTAACCTTAAAATTATAAAATGTAAGCAATGAAAACAAAAGGTTATCTAGGTATGAATGACGTATCCCATGGTGTGTAAGCTGCTGTGCATGCTGTGCACAGGGCAGATAAACATTTAGTTAGTATTTACATTACACATAATCAGCCTCACAGCTCCATTAACTGCAGATTATAATGATTCACTATTTCACCATCAGTGTAGTTTACTGCAGTGGCCAAATATACTGGTGACAGGGACAGTCCTGATTTCAGACTACGCATAATAATAAATATCCAAAGAATGTCAAAATGCCCTATTTTAAAAGGATTGCCAATGTAATAACACATTGCTTCACCGAAACAAACATCTTCACAATATATTTAGATCTGCACATATGAAAACTCATATAAACCCCCTTACAGTATAATATATGCATAATAGCACAGTCAAAACTCTGACTGGAAAAGCTTAATTATGAATTTGTGTTAAATTTGAACAGTATCACAAGGACGACTGAGAAGTAGACAAAAATAGAGTACTGTCATTTATTTGTGTCCACATCACACTGCAAAGAATCCTACAGTATGTATTTGTTTCTGACAGTTTTTCTTTTCCTATGACATGATCTGATGATGAGGAGTTAAAGCAGGCATTAAACAAATAAGAATCACCTTTATGTGTGAGCATAAATGCTATACAAGTGTTCTACTTTGGGGCTATGAAAATCTGATCACCCTATAATTTACCATAAGAGTACCACATTCACCCAATTTCCATAATAGTCAGTCCCAATAATTAATTTACAACAGTTTTGTTTGTTGTTGTTGTTTTTTTGTAATTCCCAACTGCAAATTGCCCATCTGTGGGAATATGGTGTGTGTGTGAGCGGGTGTGTGTGTATGTATGCCATTGAAAGTGGTCCCAGTAATGGACTAGAGTCCTGTCCAGACCTGTTTTAAACTTTTTTCCCAATCCTGTTGAGGTAGTCTTTAGCCCCACAACCCTGAAACTGATTAAGAAGGTTCTAGAACCAACCTACTGAACTCAGTCCATTGAGGTCTGCAGTGTCTGTACAGTCCTCAAACTCATCTAAATGTTATACCATTTTCCGACTTGTTATTTATGGAAACTATTGTAATAAGCCTAAGCTGTCTTTGCCCAGCTAACCCTGATCTATTAAGGAAAAGACATTGAAACCAAAAAAATTGTAGTAAACCAATCATATTATCATCAGTGTCTAAATGTGGAAAATGTAAACCATTTTTTGTCACCTGTAATGAATCAAATGTGTAAATTAGACATGCCAATAGGTAGTGTTTTACATACTGTATCTCTCAGTTTAATGCTTATAATCACAAATAGTTATACAATTTAAATTATTTAAAACTAGCGACTGGGAGCCCGATTGAATTGGGCTGCAAATTCTACGTTTGTGAAATCCATACTTTCTCTGCAAAGAATTATTTGCTTTTTTAAGTCCTTGAAATGATTTTGTTATCATGGCACTGATTTGTGGTTGAAATAGAACTTTTCGGCCGATGTAATGAAGAGCTTCCTGTTTAAACGGGGCTGCGAGACGTGAACTCAGCTCTTCGGCGCACCTCATTTGATTTTTTCCGGCAAATCTTCAAAATAAACATATTTTACGACTCTAATCAGAGTCGGAGTAATAATTATGTTGGTGTGGTCATTTTTGATCTGAGATTGGCTAAAATTTAAACAATGACCGTTGTTAATACCCAGCCGTCATTACTCAGTTGACCAATAGATGTCAGAAGGACGGATGCCAAAACTGAACAGCCCAAAGATAGATTTCGACGTACCAAGCAAATGGCGATACGTTCTAAATTACTTACGGTTCCGGAGCTGTCAAAGGGTTTAAGTCAGTCGACGATGTTAATCCTGGAAAGTACGCCCCACCAAACCAACGTTCCAAAAACCAACCGAACTTACTGTTATCTGCTCGAACCAACACCGACTCACTATACTCGACCGTCCAGCGGCGTCACTGAAGCATTCGAACATTCTTAGCCAATCCTGCAATACTGCGTCCACGTTTGCCACGTTATGTTCTAACTACAGAGGCAAAGTCCCATTGCATGGTTCTAACTTGTATTGAGTCAAGGTATTGACGCAAACACCATACATACGGGGTATTGACACGAACCTCATACATACAGATAGTATCAAATTATATATAAGGATTGTAATATTCTTTTGTGAATTTTAGAGTTTTATTTACTTTATGTTTACTTTAAAAGAAGGCTGCAGCTACTTCTGTTGTTTTCAAATTACCAGGCAAAGTCATGTCATCACACACAAGTGGATGTATCTGCTAGTTGGGAGGTGTTATGTGTTTCCTGCATGAACACCCATAAATGACCAGTCATTAGTCTTATGTTTTCTGAAACTAAAATTTCATTGGAGTAATTGTTGCCTTGTCAAGAAACCTCAGCGACAATTTCAAGTCAAACATATTGTGAAAAATATTTTAATATTGTCTTTTTAGATCCTTCCAATAAAAGAGTATCCAGAAACATAAAGAAGTATCAGAGGCTTCTAGCATCTTCAACAGCAACAAGCCCAAATGTTATTTTACAAAGACCAAACTCAGCATACCTCCAAACTAGAACAAAATATGAATGGTTGTGCCAAACATTGGGGTCTCAGGTAACAAGCTAAATTTAGAAATAAAGTGAGCTTTTAATATAAAGCAAAATGCACACATTTATATAAACTGTTTGTATTACAATTTTGAATTTTAGTTACTTTTAGTTTACCATCACAAACAGGATAGTGATATTCATTGTGAGGAAACAGAGTAACCAAGCTGAAAGTTTTTGAATGAGTATGATGTAAAACACTGATGAGTATAGTACTAGGCCTAACGGGAACAACAGGTGTGTTGTTCCTGCAAATGCAGGAAAAACATCATTCAGATGGAAAGAGGCTATATCATGTTTTTGCAGATCTGAAGAAAGTGTTTGATAATGTCAAAAAGGTTCAGGTGGTTAATACCTGTGGTGTTGTTAATGTATGAGAAAGTGTGATTGGTGGTCTACGCAGCAGATGGGAATATCCAAAATTTTGTGTTTGGGCAGCTCCAGGGGACCATTGGGATCCCCAAGGGAGGTCTTGTACACTGATGCTCTTGTATTGATTGCAAAAAGTAAAACAGAACTAAAGGAGTACATACTGAAATGGAAAGCTAGTTTGAAGGAAGAAAGCCTAAAGGTAAATAGAGGAAAGGCCAGGGTGTTGGATGGAAATGAAGAGGCAGGAGATGTAGAGGAGGTGGATGAATACCAGTGCAGTATATGCAGTAGAGGTATTTGGAGGAACTTGCTCAAATTCACAGGTTCTTAGAGGTGGGTACTTAGAAGACGAAGTGGAGTGAAGGGTAGTTTGGAGGCATTAAGTGCATTATTTGTTTGTGGAAATACTGTTGGATACATTTTCCAATATATCATTGGCTCAGTTCTGGTCCTGAAAAATGATGGAATTTTTATAAACTAATATTTTAATATTCAGGATATCATGGGATATTTCCTTTTATTTCAGCCCACACACTACAAGGATCCTAGGCTGTATTGTGATTTTTATACAGGTAAAAATCAAATGCTCTTATTTAAACCCATGAAGAGAGAGATCTTCAGTTTGGAGCCTTATGTCGTACTATATCACAGTTTCATCAGTGATTCTGAAGCTGACAAAATAAAGGAGTTGGCAGCGCCTGGAGTAAGTATTTAATGCTGACATTTTTAACAATTAGAATAAGTTATTACAGTATGTGTTTTTTTCTCATTCAAAGTAATTAGGCAGTTTCTCCAATGCTAAGAAAATCTTTCAAAAATCATAATGTATATTTTAAGGGTCATAACACATTGCTGTAGCTGTACCTCTTGTCTTAAGCTTCCCAAATAAAAAAATTAAGGAAGGCTATGGCCCATCAGTTTGATGGGCACCATGTACCAGTTATAGAATGCAGATGGGAATGAGTTCATTGGAACAAAGGTATAACAAAAAATGGAAGGGAAATTTATTTAAATTCCAAATCTCCTTTAATTTAAAAGTAGACAAAAACAGGCAGATGATCATGCCTAGAAAATCCAAAACAACAAAAAATAGAAGAAAAGGTTAAAGGCAAATTCCCAGCCTATTCCTTAAAGCAAAAATGTGGTAATAGCTGAACCCCTGACTACTGTAGACATAAGTTAAATGCTAGCAGCAGAGACCAAGCCATTCCTGACACTAACTCTTTCTTTATAATAATGTAGGCTAACATCTGCAGTATGTTTCTGGCGGAACATGTTGAGTGGCTGATAATAATTGTGTCCTATAAATGTCAGAAGGAAAACATTCCTACAAGTGTCTGCACCCTAAATACCAGACAACTAGAGCAGGTATCAATAATTAAAAAAAAACAAATCTTGTTAGGTTATTTCAAAGTTTACGCACACACGGAAACAGAAAACTGTAAAACACAGTATTCTGTCTATCACTGCTTTTGTAGAGTTTTCCAGTTATGAAGGCCCCAACTTAATTTCATAATAATAAAGTATGTTAGATTAAGTATTTTGTGATCTTAGCATTTAAAATGAAATTATTGCTACTTGTAAAGAATAAGTTATATATTTTTTAAATCAGTGTTCCTTGGTTAAATTTCTCCAGTTTACACCCAAGATTACATAATTTTTTAAATTATAAAAAATTCTTCACCTAATGTATGCCATAATTGTGGAAAAAACTGAACCCTTTTGGACCATTGTTAATTACTTTCATTGTGCTGATGCTTTGGCAGTTTGATAGTCTGTTAAGAACTACAACTAGGATAGGAAAGTATGGATTTTAGACCCAAATATTCTTGAAAGTTATAAACTGATGTCAAATTTGCATTTTGTTTTAAACCTAATGTACAGAAATAGCTTAAAATTGCGTTGTAAATGATGTTACAGTGTACTGATTCCTGTGAGAGGTCAGAAGCATTTATGAGACAAGACCAGGGGCCAAATACATAACGCTGTGTGTAGAACTCACACTAAAACATGGCATATGGACAAAGAAAATGTCTGTACACACCAACAAATTTAGATGCACAAAACTGTGTGTAAGCCAACTTCCTTGCACTTCAGCTCCATAAATCCCGGTCAGAGTGGGCATCCCTGCAGTCCCACCCCTACACTTCCCAGAATTTTGCATATTTTAATATGCAAATCAATATAAATATCACCTTCCCCATTCAGTGTCTGGTGTCGACTTTTGCTGGGCAGGAGACGGCACTTTTTGCAGACACGTTCACATGATCAAAAGTCTCAACGCTCTTTGGAGGTCATTCATATATATATATATATATATAGCAAAATACCCGCGCCCCGTAGTGGAGAAGTAGTGTGTTAAAGAAGTAATGAAAAAGAAAAGGAAACATTTTAATAATAACGTAACATGATTGACATTGTCATGAGTGTTGCTATCATATATATATATATATATATATACATATATATACACACACACATAAACATATATATACATATACACACATATATACAGTATATATACATATACATCTACATATATATACATATATATATATGTGCCGAAAACCACGCTTTTATCAAGGCTTCCGTCGGGTAGTCTTTTAAAATGAAATTTTCCTCCAATCAGTCGTAGCAACGCATTTTCTTCCGACTGTTACATTTTTGTAGCTGTGATGTGTGCATCAATGTAATCGGTGTACCACGGAATCATGCATTGACAGAAGTTTCCCTTTGCTTAGAATGGAAAGTGTGATTAAATGCGTTATTTTTTAACGCGTTATGGAGCACATGCATCGAAGCTTCTCAGCTGTGCTTGTGCTAAGAAAAGGAAACATTTTAAAAATAACGTAACATGATTGTCAATTTAACCTTTTGTAAGTAGTGCCTGGAGAATTCAGAGTGTGGAGAAACTGTAGAGACAGCATGTGTATGAACTTGTGGATTTTTCTGTGAGTATTTGGTGGCAGCGTCACATATTTGGTTCTGCAAGACTGAGTTGCGGAGCTCAGCTCACAGCGAAATGAGGTGAATGGGAGGGGAGATAATGACGTGACTCTCCCACCCGCCTTAACTGTCAATCACCCCACAAAGACAGTCTCTCAGAATTTGTATAAGCACAGCCCTTCACCAGTAATTTTAACTTACTTACAAAGTGATCAAAACTCTCGTTTATATCTTGCGTCCTCTCATTAAACTTGTATCCCGCATTAGCCGTGGGCATGACAAACGCCAGCAGCAGCCTGCCTATGAACTTAATTTAAACTTTAGGTTTACACCGTGCTTTGTTTCCGAAGTAGCAGCACTCGTGAATATGGTTCTATGTGGGACTCGCTCGCTTCTTATTGTTTCGCTGCCTTCTCAATTATATAATGCATGTTTTCTTCAGCGCTTTTTGGAGCTCTTCCTTGTTTTCTAGTTACAGTAATCCCTCGCTATATCGCACTTCGACTTTCGCGGCTTCACTCTATCGCGGATTTTAAATGTAAGCATATCTAAATATATATCACGGATTTTTCGCTGGTTCGCAGATTTCTGCGGACAATGGGTCTTTTAATTTATGGTACATGCTTCCTCAGTTTGGTTGCCCAGTTGATTTCATACAAGGGACGCTATTGGCAGATGGCTTAGAAGCTACCCAGTCAGAGCATGTATTACATATTAACTAAAACTCCTCAATGCTATAAGATATGCTTCCTGCGCGGTGCTTGATTGTTTGCTTGTCTCTGCCTCTCTCTCACCCTCTCTGACATTCTCTGCGCCTGACGGAGGGGGTGTGAGCAGAGGTGCTGTTTGCACAGAAGCTGTTTGCTTAAAAGATACTGACGCTCCTCTAAAAAATGCCGCTTTATTGCGGTGCTCGGCATATTTAAAAGCACAAAAGCACACGTATTGATTTTTTGATTGTTTGCTTTAATCTCGCGCTCTCTCTCTGACGTTCTCTGCGCCTGACAGGGAGATTTGAGCAGAGGGGCTGTTTCAACAGAGGCTGTTTGCTTAGAAGATACTGACACTCCTCTGAAAAATGCTGCTTTACTTAAAAGCACATGTATTGATTTTTTGATTGTTTGCTTTTCTTTGCGAGCGCTCGCTCTCTCTCTTAAATTCTCTGCTCCTGATGCAGACACTCATTTGAAGAAAAGATATATTTGCATTCTTTTAATTGTGAGAAAGAACTGTCATCTCTGTCTTGTCATGGAGCACAGTTTAAACTTTTGACTAAAGGGTGTTATTTCATGTCTAGAGGGCTCTAATAATGTTAACAGTGTGGGAGAGTTTATAAGGGCTTAAAATATATAAAAATAACCATACAAACATATGGTTTCTACTTCGCGGATTTTCATCTATTGCGGGGGGTTCTGGAACGCAACCCCCGCGATCGAGGAGGGATTACTGTACTGCGTTGACAGTCAGTTCACGTGATTATGTGGGAGGCGTGATGATGTCACACGAAACTCCGCCCCCCACGGCCATCGAACTCAACTCCATTACATTATATGGAGAAAAATAGGTTCCAGTTATGACCATTACGCGTAGAATTTCGAAATGAAACCTGCCCAACTTTTGTAAGTAAGCTGTAAGGAATGAGCCTGCCAAATTTCAGTCTTCCACCCACACGGGAAGTTGGAGAATTAGTGATGAGTCAGTGAGTGAGTCAGTCAGTGAGTGAGTGAGTCAGTGAGGGCTTTGCCTTTTATTAGTATAGATAGTACAGCTCTGTGAACATTTTAGAATACTAAGATGTATACTTGATATCATTTTTATGATGAAATGCATTAAAGCTTGTATTAAACATGGGGGCACGGTGGCGCAGTGGTAGCAATGAGCTGGCGCCCTGTCGAGGGATTGTTCCTGCCTCCCGCAAGATGCTTGCTGAGATCCACATGACCCTCGATGAAATAATTTAATGCAACAGTACTGTGTCTGTCAAACATACCAATCCCTAATTCCTGTTCTTCTTTTTCTTTCTCCACGTAACCAATCGCCACAATAAACTCAGGAATGTCAAACCAGCTGTAAGCTTAGAACACCAATTCTTCAAAACTTTTAAGGAACATTGAAAGATCTTCATAATATATGTTTAATTATTCCATCCATTTATCCATCCAGGGTTGCACCAGTCCCAGCAAGCATACAGTGCGAGGCAGGACCAATCCCTGAACGGGGCACCAAGTCACTGCTACCTCTGTGCCCACACATTTAATTATTAACAGTATAAATTATTTAAATGAAGTTAAAAATGTATCTGTATACTGTAATATACATAGTTTAAGGCATTTTATCTTAAAAATTGTATTAAGTGCTCCAAGAAGATAGCTCTTGAAAATCGAAATCGACTTAGAAGCCAATCGTCATCATTTGCAAATATTCGCTCTCCTCTATTGAATTGAATTGAATTCCTTTATTATTATTGTTTGATACAATAGGATTCAATATGCAAATCTCATAAACTTAAAATAACAACAATAATACTAATAATAACAATAATACGATAAAAAAAATCAGTGAACGAAATGCAGTATGAAAGTACAGTGGAACCTCGGTTCACAACCATAATTCGTTCCAAAACTCTGGTTGTAAACCGATTTGGTCGTGAACCGAAGCAATTTCCACCATATGATTGTATGTAAATACAATTAATCCGTTACAGACCGTACGAACTGTATGTAAAAAATGGTTTTTTTTTAGTTTTTAAGTACAAATATAGTTAACTAGCAAAATACCCGCGCTTCGCAGCGGAGAAGTAGTGTGTTAAAGAAGTAATGAAAAAGAAAAGGAAACATTTTGAAAATAACGTTAACATGATTGTCAATGTAATTATTTATATATATATATATATATATATATATATATATATATACATATACATATATATATATATATATA
>JANRMT010028174.1:110971226-111019868 GCA_026402145.1 Polypterus bichir lapradei | reverse complement strand
AGGGGGCAATTACTTTTTCACACAGGGCCATGTAGGTTTGGATTTTTTTTCTCCCTAAATAATAAAAACCATCATTTAAAAACTGCATTTTGTGTTTACTTGTGTTATATTTGACTAATGGTTACATGTGTTTGATGATCAGAAACATTTTGTGTGACAAACATGCAAAAGAATAAGAAATCAGGAAGGGGGCAAATAGTTTTTCACACCACTGTATATATATATATATATATACCCTTTGGGGTGCGAGCAACTGTTGCTGGGGGTGCCAGAATCCATCGAGGAAGAAAAATGAAAAACATTATTTGTACAAAATCTTAATTTATCCATTCCTAAATAATTAAATGGGCAGGGTATTTCGTATCAGTGCAATACGCTGCTTGTTAAAACGGATGACTCCCTCTCTTACGTGCAAGTCTGCGTGGGTATTATGAACTATCGTATCTGTTCAAGTTCTATTTAAATTTTAAATATAAGCAATTTTTATTTAGTCGACAGAAATATCTTTGGTTGGAATGTAAGTTAAATGTAGTCATCATTGCATAAATTTTTCTTCACCATAGAAATTTAAAGACTAAATTCGACTTACATTCCAACCAAAGATATTTGTGTCGACTAAATAGAACTTGAAAAGATATATTTTTTCGAATCTGATCGCGCATTTTAGATCGACTTGACGCGCAGTACATCGAGCCCGTGTGGTATTGTGCTTTCGCCTGCGTGCCTCAATAAGTCACCCTCGCTTCACTCTTACTTTTTTACCGTTCATCTAATTATGGCTAGTCGCGAAAAAATTAGAAAATGGAAGGAGGATTACACTGAGTATGGCTTTACCAGAACAGTCATTGATGGCGAATAAAGTATCCATTATTCATAAAGCTTCAATTGGTGATCTGTCTTTCTGCGTTAACCTCATATTTTTTCATACTTCTCAAACCAAGGGGGTGCGAGGGTAAAATGAATCGGGAAGCGCTGGTATATATGTATGTGTGTGTATATATACAGTATATGTATGTATATATATATTGAAATAGTTTTACTGTCAAATAATGCAAAGAGTACGCGACACGTGTTTCACCCTAATTTTGGGCTCATCAGGCGTACACACTCAGTGCACCCCCTCTCGGGAATCAAACCTCGGACGTCAGCGCTAGAGGCGAAGCTTTTTCCATTGTACCACGCCGTGTGGTTCATCTATTTGAGAGTATGTAGATCGGGGTATATATATATATACCCACAGTCCAAAGACATGCAGGTTAGGTGCATTGGTGATTCTAAATTGTCCCTAGTGTGTGCTTGGTGTGTGTGTGTGCCCTGCAGTGGGTTGGCGCTCTTCCCAGGGTTTGTTTCCTGCCTTGCGCCCTGTGTTGGCTGGGATTGGCTCCATCAGATCCCCGTGACCCTGTAGTTAGGATATAGCAGGTTGGATAATGGATGGATGGATAGACATGGTTGACTATTGTAGTGTTTTTTTGCTAGATTGTACAATTTTTTTATTTACAACTTTACATTTACTTCAAAGTATTGGAAGAATCATAAGTATTTGTGTCACTACCTTTTCAAGCGGGTTATCATTCCTAGCACTGCAACACTATATAGAGTGGATACTGTATGTCATGACAAGGGATGAACCCGATGCATTTTGCCTGTATCACCAACATTTGCCTGTGCTGTCTTGCTGTCTGAGCTAGTGTGCCCAGATGTCTGGCTCAGCAATCATTTGATTTTAGTTTTATCGTCTCACTGTTTCTACCCCATTTTTATCATTCTTATTAGTCTGATAATTATGTCACTCAGACAGCTATCCTGCAATCTCTGGGGTAACAGCTGTTAATCATTTCCTCTGTGCCCATTGCTATGCACTCCTCTGCACGTTTCCCGATTTTGCTGATGTCAATGTGTGTGGTTCCTGGCAGCATTTCAATATTGAGGGTAACTAGTCATTAGGTAAGCTGTCAAGACTTGGGCAGTTGTGGAACTAAAGATTTATTGTGCTTATTTATGTCTAGTGTTCCATTGTGGCTTTAGGCCACTGCTTGTGCTTAAATTCTAGTGTAAAAAGTGAGCAATGTTAACATACAGTCAAGTCAAACTTAACAAGCCTGAATTCAGTCCCCACCCAAGAGAACGTGAGAATAGCCAACAAGAGCAAATCTTTAAAAACAACAAAAAAGGGAGAATATCGTTTTCCTAAATATAAATGGTTATTCTGCAGTTTTATTAATTAGATCTTGCCATATTTTTAAACATTTTTGAACAGATCCTCTTAAGTGAGAATTTATTTTTTTCCAGTTTCAAATAATATAGAACAGTTACTCGCTGACTTATAGCTGGTGGGCTGGGATTCTTCCAGTTGAGTAAGATAAATTTCTGAGCTAATACAGTAGTGTGATATAAGCAATTACAACGAGTTTGTCCTTCTCCACTTTAAGCCCACCTGAGAGTGCACCAAACAAAGCTGTTAACGGGTTAGGAGTGATTGTGACATGAAAGCAGTCTTGGGCATTCAAAAATTTTTGTCCAAAATGATGTTCATTTAGTGTACACCCAAAACATGTAGCTCCATGAGGCTGGAGCTAGATTGCAATGCTTGCAGGTTGAATCTTGGCCTGAATACATTTTGGATAGTTTTAAACAAGATAAATGCGCTCAAAAAAGATTTTAAGTTGAATAATTGAATGCTTTGTGCATATGGAGCTAGAGTGTATTCAATATATGGCTGCCTTCCACTCCTTTTCAGAGATATTAAGTGAAAGATCAATTCCCCACACTACCTTGGAATCTTTTAAAGGAAGTGACTGTTTTATATGTTGTTGAGATGCTCTGTGAGTCTTCAAGACTGATTAATATTTCTTAAGGAATAGAAACAAGTGGGAGGTGAGGAAAATTGGGCAGGTTCCTATTAGCAAAATTTCTGATTTGCAAGTAGTGGAAAAATTGTGTTGATGGAAAGTTAAATTTAAAACATAATTGTTAATATGATGCAAATACATTATCTACATACAGTTCTCTTAGGTGTTTTAATCCAAGACATTTTCCAAACATTAAATACTTTGTAGGGTGAGAAAAAGGTGATTATCATAAAGAGATGCAACAGATAAAAGCTTCTCTGTCTTAAAATGCTTCCTGCATTGGTTTCCATATTCTGAGTGATTGATGGACAATTGAATTAATAGTATATTGACGATAATTTACATTTACTGGGGCACAAAGGAGGGCATATAAAAAAGTAAAGCAAGATTTTACTTCTATGCAGACCATGCTTATTGTGTCAATTTCCAGGTCTTTACAGCAGTGCAGTACAGTAATAAAATTAAAATTAGCACCATGCCCCCTTCTGCTCTGTAGAGTCACCCTTTGGATACGTGGATATTTCAAATAAATAAGGTAATAATTTAGTCAAATTTCTTAAATAACGATTTGGTAATGAATATGGGGATGTTCTTGAGAGTATTGATTCTCCCTGCTAATTTAATTTTAGAGGTTTGTGAGTCTGATATATACAGTACCATATCATCTGCATATAGTGATATTTTCTATTCGTCCTTCTATGGTAATCCCTTTTATTTCTGACGCATTTCAATAGTGAATGGCAGTTGTAAAGATGAATGGTAATGGGGGAATCCTTATCGAGTACCACATTCTAGTTTGAAGTAATTTCAAATAATGTTGTTAATACAAACAGAGGCTTCTGGACTGTTTTAAAGTTATTTGATCCTGATTTGGTCTCGTCCGATGCGAGAGATGGACGTCTGAAGTGGAGCTCCGCTAGCAGCGGTGTTATTTTTCATATTATTTGCTTATTATCCTGAGATATCCTGTATCTATTCAACCCAAGGAGACTACTACAGTATATATGTAAGCATATATAAACATGGCCAGCAAGAAAGGGGGTCCGAAAGAATCGAAAACTAAAGCTGCACTCAAGCTAAGATCAGCAAGCCCTAGCTCAAGATACGGCCTTTCAGAGAGAGACCTGGATCAGCTGGGTGAAAGTACAGACTCTTCGGGACCAAGGTCCGCTACATTGTCGCCGGCTGAGAGTGAAAAGGGGAGCGAATGTATGATCATGAGTGCAGATCTCGATAGCTCGCCGATCGGAGAAGAACACCTGAAACTGGAAAAGGCCTTACAGTCCGCGATCTCAATTACTTCACGCGAGCCAGCAAAAGCGGGGGCACCGGCTACAGTAGAGCCTGACGCTACACCTACGGTACAAGAAAGCACAATTGAAATGTCTAAACTGCAGGTGATGTTCGCTGAGCTCATGCAAGATATAAAGAAAACCGAGAAGGCAAATGAGAAAGCAAGGCCAAAGGCACATGAGAGACTGAAACAGGAATTGAAACAGGAATTGCTGGAATTGAAACAGGAATGGCAGCAAGCAAACGAAATGCAGCGGCAGGAGTTGCACCAGGCAAATGAAAGGCTGCGAGAAGAAATCCAAGTGGAGATGCGACAGGTGCTGGGTAATATTGAAACGCTTACTGATCAATTGGAGGAGCTCAAGGAGACATTTACGACTAGGATTGAATTAGCCAAAAACTTAGCTAACAGTGCTGAAGAAAAAGCAGAAAATGTCAGCTCCGAATGCAAAAAACTCGGAGACAGACTGGCTGCTTTGGAAGATGGTAGTAGAAGACATAATGTCAGAATTGAAGGTTTGCCTGAGAATCGAGAAAGTTCAAACCCGGTGAAATTCGCATCTGAACTTTTTACTAAAATAATTGGGGACGACTTTAAAGCAGAATCTGAGATAGCAGCGGCTTACCGCGTACGCGGATCAAACACTGTTAGACCCAGACCAAGGTCTTTTATAGTCCGTTTTGAACGATTATCATTTAAGCTAGGGGTGATGGCACTCCTCAGAAACAAGGAAGATATTATATTTGAAAATAACCACATTCGTATCTTCCCTAACTTCTCTCCAGCAACAGCTACTAAACGCGCAGCCTTCTACAACATCAAACAGCGGTTACGGCAAGCCAGTGTCAAATACAGCCTCTTGTATCCGGCAAAACTTAAAGTGGAATGGCAAGGTCAATTCTGTGTCTTCGCTAGCAAGGAAGAAGCAGAAAAGGAATTAAGAAAGCTGATCCCGGGACTATTCTGATACATAATAGTGAGTCATGGTGGTTAATGATAAAGCAAGGATGAATAATCTACTGTCTGATCTATTCGTTTTAAAATATGGGTTTTTATCAGCATATATTCTCATATATTCTTATTATTACTTAGTATTACTAGGGCGCTATCTGTTTATGTTTTATTGTGCTTAATTACCTTTTTTTTTTTTCTAATTATTTCATCTCTACCCGAAACGAGACTGTTCAATATCATACCCTTGGTTTATTGTTATTGCTATTACTGCATTAAGACTTGTTATGCTTATTCTGGACACATCTTTAACACCATCACCCGGGTTTATTATCTGGGTATATCATCTTAATGCACTAAAATTGTTGAAGACTATATATATATTTTAAGTGCAAATTCTTTTTCTTTTTTTTTTCTTTTTTAAAGACTATACAGTAATCCCTCGCTATATCGCGCTTCGACTTTCGCGGCTTCACTCTATCGCGGATTTTATATGAAAGCATAACTAAATATATAACGCGGATTTTTCGCTGCTTCGCGGGTTCTGCGGACAATGTGTCTTTTTACTTCCTGTACATGCTTCCTCAGTTGGTTTGCCCAGTTGATTTCATACAAGGGACGCTATTGGCGGATGGCTGAGAAGCTAACCAATCAGAGCACGCAGTTGAGCTCCTGCGTGCTGAATGCAGTGTTAACCAGCAAGTGTCGTCTCGCTCATTCAGCATCAACGTGTTTCACTGTGTAAAGAGTTGTGCTCTTTTGTGTTTATCTTTGTGCATAGTCAAGCCCTTCATTATGGCTCCAAAACAATCTGCTACTGCTTCAGGGGCCGTGCCCAAGCGCAAGAAGAAGATGTTAACGATTGCCGAAAAGGTAAACGTTTTGGATTTGTTGAAGGCTGCGATTCTTTTTATTTAAAAAGTAGGAAAGGAATATAAGATCTATGGCCGCAGCGTCCTTTTAACCAGGGTGCAAAACGAGTTGTAAGTGGATGTAATAAGGCAGTAGTCTGGATGGAATCTGCTTTAGGGATTTGGATTGAAGACTGCCAGAAGAACAACGGCAGTGCTACACAATCGCCTGAAGTGGCTCCTTTACAAGGGCTGTAACGCTCTCCTTTGTTGTGCAGTAAAATTAAACTCATTGTTATCGGACAAGTCATCGTGTCATTGTTGGTGAGTAACCATAATTAATTTTCTTCTTACAGTGCTTAGTACATGTACGTACGTTTAGTGTCACTGTACACACATTTACTGTATACTATTTTTCTTGCATTGTACGTATTTATTGCTGGTGGCCTGTCTATCGTAATGGCTGTAACATATGTGATATCGGAGACACTCAATATCTTTAAAATAATATTTAGGTTTTACTGTATATAAACAGTGTGTTTATATACATAATTTCAATGAATCTTACCTAATATCTAAGAGAATACAAAGGGATTATGCTGTATAACTCTGCGGGGAATATTTATAAACAGTGTGGGAGAGTTTATAAGGGCTTAAAATATATAAAAATAACCATACAAACATATGGTTTCTACTTCGCGGATTTTCACCTATCGCGGGGGGGTCTGGAACGCAACCCCCGCGATCGAGGAGGGATTACTGTATTGGTAATAGATATCTTTATCTTTTAACCCTAAAACACTGCTGCATTGGGGCTTGTTTTGCTTTGGACGTGCTCTGTCTCTGGGCATGTCAGAGGACTGGGACTGTGTGAAGTGGGTTTTAGCCTCACTTGGGGAGGCTAAAAGGGAGGGTGGGGGGTTAAGGGGGGCAGAGAAAGAGAGCAGACTTGATCTATACCTAATCTATCCTATTAATCTTTATAATTATAACTACCAATGTAATAATAAGCTGCATGGCAACAACTCTAGGGGAAATAGGAAATTAAGGCCGAAGCTGTCTCACTTCCAGTTAAGACTATAAAATGACATCAAAAACTCAGAATCAGTGTCTCCATGATGGGACAGTTAACTTCGCAAGCTGGAATGTTAAAGGTCTGAATCACAAATTAAAGAGAAAGAAAGTACTCTCTCACCTAACAGGTCTAAATGCTAAAATAGTATTTTTACAGGAGACCCACTTACTAAGCAAGGATCAGTTCCGGCTGCAAAAAGACTGGACTGGCCAAATGTTCCATTCTAGTTTTACGAAGAAAACTAGAGGTGTGGGAATTCTCATACATAGAACAGTACCATTTGTAGCATCAGATGTGGTATTGGATCCTGAAGGGAGATATGTAATGGTCATGGGAGACTTATCTAACTGTAAAATGATTTTGATAAATGTTTATGCACCTAATGTTGATGATAAGGAATTTATGCAAAATTTATTTGCATCCATTCCCAATCTGAACACTCATAAAGTTATAATGGCTGGGGACTTTAATTGTGTTCTAAATCCACTTTTAGATAGGACTTCCACCACAGGGGGAACGGCATCTAACACCGCAAAGAGAATTACAAAGTTTGTTACTGATCACAACTTATCAGACCCCTGGAGGTTTTTAAACCCAAATTCAAGAACATATTCTTTCTACTCACCAGTACATCATTGCTACTCAAGGATTGATTACTTCTTTATAGACAATAACTTCTTGCCTATGATTTAATCTTGCAAATACGATGCTATTTCTGACCATGCACCTATGATCTTGGAGCTAAAATTACTAAGCCCCATACACTCACCCCGCAGATGGCGCCTCAACCCGTTTCTATTAGCTGACGAGAATTGTACGGAATTTATATCCAAACAAATCAAATTCTTTCTAGAGACAAATACATCACCCGAGATCTCTGCAGGAATACTCTGGGAAACTCTTAAGGCCTTCTTAAGAGGACAGATTATCTCATGTCTTTCCCACAGAAATAAATCCGAAGCCAATATAAAATCATTTTACATTCCCTCCCTTTCAAAGATCCAAGAAGACACTGGGAAAAAGCTCTCTCAATTAATATATCAGAAAAGGAGTGGAAAGTAGCAATGCAGAGAATTCACTCGAACTCCATATGCGCAAAGCATACAATTATACAACTTAAAATTGTTTATCGAGCACATCTGTCTCGACTAAAACTCTCCAAAATGTTTCCAGGGCATGATCCAACCAAGTCCCAGCCTCACTGGGTCACATGTTCTGGGCCTGCACCAAATTAACATTATTCTGGACAAAAATTTTTAATTACCTCTCAGACAGCCTTGGACTCACAATCCCTCCTAATCCTTTAACAGCTGTGTTTGGGGTTCTTCCAGAGGGGCTTAAAGTGGAGAAAGGCAAACAAATTGTGATTGCATTCACTACACTTTTGGCACGCAGACTTATTCTGATAAATTGGAAGAACCCAAACTCTCCTCTTTTAAGTCAGTGGGAAACCGATGTGTTATATTATTTGAAATTGGAATAAATCAAATACTCAGAGAATCCATACAGACTTTTTTCAAAACATGGCAGGATCTAATCAGTAATATTTTAAAATAAGTTCATGAAGCACAGAGAATTTATTAATTTAGGTATGTTTTAAAAGCCGTAAAATTTTTATGCCGTTTGGCTTGCTCTCTTTCTCAAGGGTGGAGATCGATCTGTTCTTAACTCAATTTTTCTTTTTGTAAAAACTTGATTGCTTTGTATGGATTGCAATAAAATTAATAAAATAATAAAACAAAATAAAGTTATTTGATCCATCCACGTATGTTTATACTAAACCCATATTTGTGCAATGTGGTGAATAGGTAGTGCCATTCAACAATATTAAATGCCTTTTCTTCATCCAAAGATAGTAAGATCTCCGGTGTGTTATATTTTATGGGTGAGTATATTACATTAAACAAGCATCAAAGATTAGAAGTTAAGTGTCTGCCTTTAGTAAATTTGGTTTGGTCATGTGATATTACAGAATAAAGCACTTTCTCAGTCCTTCTAGCTAGAACTTTGGAGAGTACCTTAACATTATTCAGAAGTGAAACTGGTGTGTATGATGCACATTGTAATAAGTCCTTATTTGTCTTTGGAAAGATGGTAATTAATGCTCGGCAAAAAGTTTGAGGAAGCATTTTGTTGTCTGTATCTTCTATAAATGTTTCTAAATGTATCTTCTAACAATAGTTGAGCTAACTTATTTGAGTTTTTTTATACAGTTCTACTGGGTAGACATCAGGACCTGCTGCTTTCTCACTTTGGAGTGAGTTTATAGTATCCAGTAATTCTTATGAGTGTCCAGTTCCTCTGCACTAAGATTATGTAGCAGTGGTAATGCATCAAGAAACTCCTTAGATTGCATCTCATCTTCTTTATAATGAGTAGAATGACTCAATGACTCAGGCGCCAACGCAAGTGGCAGCCTTTCCAGCTGCTCTGTGTATGACTTTATCTTTAAAGTCTTTATTTTTATCTTTCTACCTTTTTCTCTATTTTTCTTTATTTCACTGTTAACTCCTACCATTTTCTTTTATGTGGACTCGATCCATGGACACTTTTTACCACTTGGAGATGAATTTTTACACACCGTGACTCGTCTATTCAAGTAGTCAACTTCAAGCGCTGAGAACAAATGTGCACGCCGGTGTGGTTCCCTATTTACCTGACGAGGTAAGAAGGCGGTATCGGGGCAGCAGAGCCGGTGCTAAGATAAAAGCCAAGCGTCTAGCAAGAAAGTGGCGCTACAAACCTTTGGTGCCTTCTGTGATCCTGGGAAATGTGAACTCACTACCAAATAAGATCGACAAACTGGCTGCACTGGTGAAAAATGTCAGGATCTACAGAGAATGCAGTTTGCTGTGTTTTAGTGAAATGTGGCTATCAACTAACATCCCAGATGCTAATGTGGAGCTACCCGGGTTTATCACAGTTAGAGCGGACAGAGACGCAAGTACCTGCGGGAAGCAGAAAGGAGGGGGTTTCGCTCTCTGTGTCAATACAAGATGGCGCAATTCTGGACATGTAAACCTTAAAATCTCCACTTGCTGCAAGGACATCAAACTGTTGGCTGTAAGTTTGCGTCCCTATTACTTGCCCAGAGAGTTTGGACACGTGATTGTTGTTATTGTTTACATCCTCTCTCGAGCGAATGCGGAGATAGCGAGTGACGTCATCCATTCTGCAATTGCTAAATTACAAACGCAGCACCCTGAGGCACTTGTGCTAATCGCTGGAGACTTTAACCATGTAACGCTGGACAAAACATTACTTGCCTTCTCCCAGTATGTGGACTGTAACACCCGGGGAAATAGGACTATTGACCTACTGTATGCAAATGTTAAATACGCATACAGCACCACCTCGCTGCCTGCACTTGGGAAAGCAGATCATAACCTGGTTCTGCTTCAGCCTCACTACAAACCAAGAGTGAGGGCGCTACCTACAACCACACGCTCATTCAGGAAGTGGTCCCCTGAGGCAGAGCAGGCTCTGAGAGACTGCTTTGGAACTACGGACTGGGATATCCTGCAGGGATCACATAGTGAGAACATTGAGGAGGTTGTTGACTGCACAACTGATTACATCAACTTCTGTATGGACATTGTAGTTCCAGTAAGAACAGTACACTGCTATGCTAACAACAAGCCGTGGATTACAAGTGACATCAAGGGCCTTTTGAACCAGAAGAAAAAGGCTTTTAAAGGCGGTGATCAGCATGAGCTCAAGCGCGTGCAGAAGGAACTCCGAGTCCAGCTCAGGGCGGCGAAGGAGCAGTACAAGAGAAAGCAGGAGCAGAAGTTGCAGAATAACAGCATGAAGGAATTGTGAGATGGGATGAAGATCATCACTGGCTGCAGCTCAAAGCGGGGTGCCACCATCGAGAGAGACGTGGAGAGAGCAAACCAGATGAACAACTTCTTTAACAGGTTTGACCACCCTAACCCACACTCACCTCGGAGTATTGCATCCTCCAACCATCCTTCTGCTGATACCAGCATAGGAGAGACATCCCCACCCACAATTACAGCAGCACAGGTGAGCAGAGAGCTGAGGAGACTTCGTGCCAGCAAAGCAGTGGGTCCAGATGGAGTATCGCCACGACTGCTGAAGGCCTGTGCGCTGGAACTGGGGAGTCCTCTACAGCGCATCTTCAACCTGAGCCTGGAACAAGGGAGAGTCCCGAGGCTTTGGAAAACATCTTGTATCACCCCAGTCCCAAAGGTATCACGCTCTAGTGAGCTGAATGACTTCCGGCCTGTTGCTCTGACATCACATGTGATGAAGACCATGGTGCGGCTGCTGCTTCACCACCTGAGGCCACAGGTCCGCCACGCCCTCGACCCTCTGCAGTTCGCATACCAGGAGAAGGTGGGAGCGGAGGATGCCATCACATCAGTCCCTCTCCCACTTGGACAGAGGCAGTGGTGCTGTAAGAATTATGTTTTTGGACTTCTCTAGCACCTTCAACACCATCCAACCTCTGCTTCTTAGGGACAAGCTGACAGAGATGGGAGTAGATTCACCACCTGGTGGCATGGATCGTGGACTATCTTACAGACAGACCTCAGTATGTGCGTCTCGGGAACTGCAGGTCTGACATTGTGGTCAGCAACACAGGAGCACTGCAGGGGACTGTACTTTCTCCAGTCCTGTTCAGCCTATATACATCAGACTTCCAATATGATTTGGAGTCCTGCCACGTGCAAAAGTTTGTATAGGAGTATAGGAAGCTAATCAAGGACTTTGTTAAATGGTGCGACTCAAACCACTTACACCTGAACACCAGCAAGGAACTGGTGGTGGATTTTAGGAGGCCCAGGCCCCTCATGGGCCCCGTGATAATCAGAGGAGAATGTGTGCAGAGGGTACAGACCTATAAATACCTGGAAGTGCAGCTGGATGATAAATTGAACTGGACTGCCAATACTGATGCTCTGTGTAAGAAAGGTCAGAGCCGACTATACTTCCTTAGAAGGTTGGCGTCCTTCAACATCTGCAATAAGATGCTACAGATGTTCTATCAGACGGTTGTGGCAAGTGCCCTCTTCTACGCGGTGGTGTGCTGGGGAGGCAGCATAAAGAAGAAGGACGCCTCACACCTGGACAAACTTGTGAGGAAGGCAGGCTCCATTGTAGGAATGAAGCTGGACAGTTTAACATCTGTGGCAGAGCGACAGGCGCTCAGCAGGCTCCTGTCAATCATGGAGAATCCGCTGCATCCACTGAACAGTGTCATCTCCAGGCTGAGGAGCAGCTTCAGCGACAGATTGCTATCACTGTCCTGCTACACTGACAGACTGAGGAGATTGTTCCTCCCCCAGGCTATGCGACTCTTCAATTCCACCCGGTGGGGGGGGGGTTTGGGGGGGGGGTGTAAACGCTAACATTATTCAAAGTTATTGTCTGTTTTTACCTGCATTTCTATTACTCTTTAATTTGTTTTTTGTATCAGTATGCTTCTGCTGGATTATGCGAATTTCCCCTTGGGATTAATAAAGTATCTGTCTATCTATCTATCTAGAATATAAGGAAATATAATACAGGCAAGTCCCTGGGTTACGTACGAGATAGGGACTAGATTTGTCCTTAAGTTGAATTTCTCTGACCTTTTTATTTTTACTTTATTTTCAATGGTGATGGTTTTTCTCTTCTTTACTGTGTCACCTGCACTTGCATCAGATTTGTGTTTCAGAGACATTGTTGAAGGGTGAAGACAAAAGATTATGATGAGCTCTTCTGCTCAGCACTGTACACGCTATCACAGCAGGAAGGCACCCCTCGTCAGCACGTCTGATGTACTGACAAGAGACAACTTCCTGCTATGTACGTAACAGTACAAGCAGGCTTGCTATTGAGAATGAATGGGGGCATCGAGGGGCGGTTCATCACCAGCCCACCTCACAGTCACTTCCACTACAGTATGCTGCCTGCAGTGTCTGCTCACCGAGAATGAACATGGTGCGGCCAAAGGCGGTTAGTGAATCGCCCCCATTCAATAGGCAACCATCCGATGCACACGATAATGCTACCCCCGCCGCCCTGTTCACCCTCAATGGCCTCTGTTCAGCCACAACAGGGTCACTGTTAACAGCATTACCAGCCACCCACCGAGAACAAATGGGGCAGCCGTGTGTGGTGGGCGGTCAGTGAAACCGGGAGCCGCCCGAGGGACACTACACTGCGCAAGCAGCGAAATCGCCTCCCTCCAGCTTGTAGCGTCCCCAGGCCGAAGATGATGGAGCAGCAGTTACTGAGGTGCAGGCGTCGCAGCTGTGGCCCCATTTGTAGGTCAGATGTTCGTAACCTGGGGAATACCTGTACTGTCTAAACGTGTGGGTTATATTTTTATGGTCTATGATTTTATCTCCATCTGTGTTAGAAATTTCTGTTATTGCATAGTGAACTTCTTGGTCCACAGAACCAGAAAAGAGGCAGTACAGTTCTAGAAGTTTTTTGTAAATTATTGAGAGATGGGTAAAGATAACAATATGGCAAAATGTTCAGGAGGTGAAAGTCTAGAGAAATAAACTAAATGAAAATGATCCAATGCCTAATACTGCATCTGTGAAACATGACAGTGTCCTGCCTTAGGTATTTCTGTCTGTGTGTCCGGCTGACTCACATTAATTTCTAGTGTAAGGATTGGCATGGACAGAAACATCTTGAATACCTATGTGTAAGAAAATACTTGCATAGGTTCATAGAGTCAATATTGTCAGTTGTAGTACAATGAAGTTTAATATGCAATATTACTTTGAGTTAGTAAAACTACTTACCCTGTTACATTTTTCCAGATTTTATGGTTACAGCATGGAAGCATATCATATTTAACAGTCCTTTTTAGAACATTAGAACACTCTAGACGAGAACAGGCCATTCAGCCCAACAAAGCTCGCCAGTCCTATCCACTTATTTCTTCCAAGAAAACATCAAGTCGAGTTTTGAAAGTCCCTAATGTCTTACTGTCTACCACGCTACTTGATAGCTTATTCAAAGTGTCTATCGTTCTTTGTGTAAATAAAAACTTCCTAATGTTTGTGTGAAATTTACCCTTAACAAGTTTCCAACTGTGTCCCTATGTTCTTGATGAACTCATTTTAAAATAACAGTCTCGATCCACTGTACTAATTCCCTTCATAATTTTAAACACTTCAATCATGTCACCTCTTAATCTTCTTTTGCTTAAACTGTATAGGCTCAGCTCTTTTAATCTTTCCTCATAATTCAACCCCTGTAGCCCTGGAATCAGCCTAGTCACTCTTCTCTGGAGCTTTTCTAGTGCTGCTACGTCCTTTTTGTAGCCTGGAGACCAAAACTGCACACAGTACTCAAGATGAGGCCTCACCAGTGCATTATAAAGGTTGAGCATAACCTCCTTAGACTTGTACTCCACACACTGTGCTATATAACCTTCGTTCTGTTAGCCTTCTTAATGGCTTCTGAACACTGTCAGGAAGTCGATAGCTTAGAGTCCACTATGACTTCTAAATCTTTCTCATAAGGTGTACTCTCGATTTTCCGACCGCCCATTGTGTATTCAAACCTAACATTTTTACTTCCTATGTGTAATACTTTACATTTACTGACATTAAATTTCATCTGCCACAAATCTGCCCAAGCCTGTATGCTATCCAAGCCCTTCTGTAATGATATAACAGATTCCAAATTATCTAAAAATCCACCTATCTTGGTATTATCTGCAAACTTAACCAGCTTGTTACTTATATTGCTATCTAAGTCATTTCAATATATTAAAAACAGCAGCGGCCCTAGCACTGACCCCTGTGGAACACCACTCTTAACATCAGCCAGTTCTGATGAGGTTCCTCGCACCATCACCCTCTGATTCCTGTGTCTGAGCCAATTCTGCACCCATCTAAAAACATCACCCTGAACTCCCACTTCTTTTAATTTAATGCCCAACCTCTCATGTGGCACCTTATCAAATGCTTTCTGAAAGTCCAAATAAATAATATCATAAGCTTCACTTTGATTGTATCCTTTTGTTGCCTCCTCATAGAATTCCAGCATGTTAGTAAAACACGACCTCCCTCTTCTGAACCCATGCTGACTGTTCAGAATAACTCCTGTCCTTGCCATATGTTGCTCAATCTTATCCTTAATAATTCCTCCCATTAATTTTCCTGTGATGCATGTTAAGCTTATTGGCCTATAGTTGCTTGGATCTGCCCTGTCACCCTTTTTATATAATGGGGTGATATTTGCCATTTTCAAGTCCTTCAGAATCTGTCTAGTGCGCAGTGACTTCCTAAAAATATGTGCCAAGGGTTTATATATGTACTCACTAGCCTCCTTAAGAACACAAGGATAAATATTATCTGGTCCTGGTGATTTGTTTCATTTCATCTTATTTAATCTGAGCAGCACTTCTCCCTCTACAATTTCCAAATCTCTCAGTACCTCCTTAATAGCCGCGTTTACCTCTGGGAGGTTATCCACTTGCTCACTTGGAAACACCTGAGAAAAATGTAAGTTTAGGGCATCCGCTATTTCACTGTCGGTATCTTTTAATTCCACTTTACTATTCCTGATGCACTTGACCTCCTCCTTGACTGTTCTTTTACTACTAAAATACTGAAAGAATATCTTAGGGTCTTCTTTCGCCTTATCTGCTATATTCCTCTCCATCTGTCTTTTAGCCTCCCTGAAATCCTTCTTAATGGTTGCCCTCATGTTCTCATACGCTTTACGATTCACTTTGCAGTCATTAGTGTTATATGCCTTATAAAGCAGTTTTTTCCTTTGCAACTTCTTTTTTAAATCTTTATTAATCCACCGTGGAGTTTTTTTTAGTTTCCTGTTAATTCCAAATTTAGGTATGTATCTGTCCTGCATTACATGTAAAACATTTTTAAACCTGTTCCACTGCTCCTCGACTGTCTCCACACTTAAAAGCTTCTCCCAGTGTATCCTACTTAGACATTGTCACATCAGCTAAAAATTAGCCCTACCAAAGTTCAACTTAACAATTTTAGTCTTTGCATCTGCATTCTTACAAAATACTGAGATTTGTATTACATTATGGTCACTTGACCCTAGTGGTTCAATCACCTCTACATCTTCAATTTTATCCTGATTATTACAAAATACTAAATCCAGACAGGCTTCACCCTGTGTTGGTGCTTTAACATGCTGTGTTAAAAACAGTCACTGATTACTTCTAAAAACTCCTGCTCTTGTACTCCTCCATCTGCAAGGTTATGCCAGTTAATATTTGGATAATTAAAGTCCCCCATGACTATAATATCTCCCTGTAAATTTGCCTTTTTGATATTACTAAAAAGATGTGTGTTGAAATTGCTGTCTGAATTGGGTGGCCTATAACACACTCCTAAAATAAGACCTGTTTCCCTAATATTTTCCTGGCGAAGCCACATGTCCTCACTAAGATGGGGCTCATCATCCAACGAAAGAGGTCTTACATTTAAACTAAGTTTGACATAAACAGCAACCCCACCTCCTTTTCTGTTGTGTCTATCCTTCCTAAAAATGTGTATCCCTCTATGTTATACTCATCCCCATCTTTGTTATTTAGCCAGGTTTCTGTTATTGCTATAATATCTTAATTATGCTCTGCTACATTTTTTGATACTTCAAGCATTAAGGCAAGCTCTTTTTAATGTTTTACTCCTTCTACATTTAATTGTTTGCTTAGAATTTACATTACTATGCATTTTTATTTCTACACCATTGTTTGTTCTTCCATGTATAGATCTAAACCTGTCCTGTCCTAAACTTCCTGCCCCCCCCCATTCCTTAGTTTAAACAATCCTCGACTAGCCTACACATATGCCTCCCCAATACATTGGTGCCACTCCAGTTCAGATGTAACCTGTCACAGCGGAACAGGTCCCATCTGTTCCAAAAGGAGTCCCAATGCCCCATAAACCTATACCCTTCTACCCTGCACCAAGATTTCAGCCATGCGTTAAGCCTTCTAATCTCCTCAATCTTACCTGGACTGGCGCATGGCACAGGCAGAACTTCAGAGAAAACTACCTTGTCAGTTCTGCTCCTCAGCTTTGCACCTAACTCTTTGAACAGACTACCCTTATGTATGTCATTTGTTCCAACATGGACAATGACAACTGGATCCACCCCCGCTCTGGCGAAGAGCCTAACCACCCTTCTAGGAAGGTCTCCCACCTGTGCTCCTGGAAGGCAACACACCGTGCGAGACTCTCTCTCTCTCTGGAGCACACCTGCACTTCAATCCCCCTAATGATTGAGTCCCCAACTATCACTACCTCTCTCTTTTTGGGAACTGGTTTTGGGATGGCCCGCTGGGGCTAACAAGTGGGTGATTTGCCAGAACCAGGATATAACACAACCACTATTAGTACAAGAGAAATTAATTTTATTTCCTTTCAAAAATATTGACATGATAAATTTTGGTATTTTCACTTACAACTGTTCAGTGAAATGTCCACAGGGAAAAATAAAAAAGAAAGAAGAAAAATCTTTAACATTTTATTTTTTTATATGCAAACTGTATGTTTGTGTCATTGACTCAGATTCATTTAATTAGATTTTTTGCTGACAGTGATGCTTTTCCTATAGTAACAACTTATAAAAATATATAATTAAATATCTACTATAACTATAATGTCCTTTCATAGCATCAGTTGAAGATATTTGAAAATAATATTTTCTAAAAGCATGTGCTATTGATTTTAGAAATGGGCCTTTCAGATATTTATATGGGCAAAACAATAATTCATATTTATTGAAGTAAACAAAGGTGTATTTATCCAGTTTGAATGTTTTGTGTTTTTACTTTTTACTTTCCTTTGATTTATGTTTTTTACTTTTTGCTTTCCTTGGCTCTATATAATGTTTGATTTTAAAATAAAATATAAAGTCTGAAAATGAATATACAGTGATCCCTCGCTATATCGCGCTTCGACTTTCGCGGCATCACTCCATCGCGGATTTTAAATGTAAGCATATCTAAATATATATCACGGATTTTTCGCTGGTTCGCGGATTTCTGCGGACAATTGGTCTTTTAATTTATGGTACATGCTTCCTCAGTTTGTTTGCCCAGTTGATTTCATACAAGGGACGCTATTGGCGGATGGCTGAGAAGCTACCCAATCTGAGCACGTATTACGTATTAAATAAAACTCCTCAATGATATACGATATGCTTACCTTGCGGTGCTTCGCACTCTTAAAAGCTCTAACAGCACGTATTGATTTTTGATTGTTTGCTTTTCTCTGCCTCTCTCACTCTCTCTGACATTCTCTGCTCCTGACGGAGGGGGGTGTGAGCAGAGGGGCTGTTTGCACAGAGGCTGTTTGCTTAGAAGATACGGAAGCTCCTCTAAAAAAATGCTGAAAGACTACCTTCACATTGATCCCTCTCTTGCGGCCGTTTTATCGCCGGTGCTTCCACTTAAAAGCCCAACAGCCCTATTGATTTTTGATTGTTTACTTTTCTCTCTCTCTTTCTGACTTTCTCTGCTCCTGAAGCGCACTTCTTTGAAGAGGCAGATATGTTTGCATTCTTTTAATTGTGAGAAAGAACTGCCATTTCTGGCTTGTCATAGAGCACAGTTTAAACATTTGACTAAAGGGTGTTATTTCATGTCTAGAGGGCTCTAATAATGTTAAAAAATGTATTTAGAAGGTCGTAAACAGGTTTTCTATGCTCAAACTGCGAAAATATTAGATTTATAAATAAAGAATCCTACTTCGAGGAAATTAATTTATCGCGTTAGAGTCTGGAACGGATTAACCGCGATAAACAAGGGTTTACTGTACCTACAATTAGATTAAGTGGGTTACTGAAATGCATGCATGGATGGATACTTTCCTTTGATTTTTTAATTCTTTTAATGTATTATTTTAAAATAAAATAATCCACTGTAAAAATGTATGTGGTTAAAATTAGATTAAGTGGGTTACGGAAATGAAAACATGTATGGATGGATGGATGCATGCATACTGTAATTACCTTTCTCATTCTCAAATCTGCTTAATCCAGTTCAGAGTGGTTGAAGGCTGGGCCTGCTCATGCAGCTCGAGGAAACAAGGCAGGGACTCACCCTGGTCAGGGCACCAGCATATAACAAGGCAGACACTTTCACACAATACTAATGACACTAACATATACATCATTGTAATGCAAGAGAAAAACCCATGCAGATACATGGTAACCTACAAATTCCATATAGTTAACAATTGGGCACAGGATTCAAACCTTTTATGCTTGATCAGTAAGAAATCAACACTAACAAATATGCTGTTATTGAAAAATTTGAATTTTAAAATTTGTACATTTGTATAACTACTCAGCTTGAATCTTATCTTTTGAATGGAGAAGGAAGAATTAACTAATTTCTTTTCTTTTTTTTTAAGTAACTTTTTTTTTTTTTATAATAAATCGATTTTAATCTGGAGATGGAAGTGTTAAAATAATTCTTCCAGGGACCAAAAAACCTAGGACTTTTAATAAGCTGTTTATATTAAAGTGTGCTGTTTTGATCATATTTTTCTGCTTAGATTTCGTACTTAACTTTCCTGCAGCATGTACTTATTTGGTACTAGAGATTACAAATGGAAAGTTGTACATAGCCATGTGATTCGTCAACCTCTGCTTATAAAAATATGAAGCTGAAATTAAAACCAGAACAGGAGAACATAGCAGTGCAGTGCATTTAATATGTCCAAGTATAACTGCTGCCTCAGCTACAGTACATAAAGAGAAAATCATGTGAAATCACAACAAACTTCAGAATTTAATTGTGTTTTAATATATTTTACTATTATTCCCAGTACCTTGTTTAGTGCATTTTGATCACTGATGTAAAAATAACTGCTTCTGTAGGAGTTACTCTGTGGGATTTGATTTTATGAAAAGATATGTATAGACTTAGCTACTGTGAGCAGTAGAGGGTGCTGTAGCACCCTAAACCTCAGATACCACCACACGAACACAAGTCCTAAGGTTAAATAAGTGAGTTATTTAATACAATGATCTTCACAAAAGTGAACAGTACCTTTTTAATTCTTATTTTCCTTTCCTCCCCACCTCCAGGTGATCATTGTCCTCATTCCTCCCGACTCCGACTTGCCTGGATGTGGCAGGGCAGTTCCTTTTATCTTGGATGCAGGGGTACTTCCGGTGCCAAGGCATAGCTCGGAAGTCCCAAAGACCATGGAGGATAGTCCAAGTTAGCACCCTCTGGTTTCACCCAGGGACCCCCAAAGAGCTCACTGAACCACTTCAGTGACCCCCAACATGCCCTGCAGTTGTCCATGGGTGTACCTATCCCCGGGGATGCTGCCATCTAGTTTGGGAGACTATGACATAATTCCACTCCTCTTGTGATTCCTTTAAGCTTTCCCCCAGCCAGGTAATGTTCCTATATTCATTCCTGCTGGGATGCCAGCCTACATGATTTGCCCCAATCTCTGTGTAGGGAGGGAACCTCCAGCCTCTTTTCATGTCCTTTTTCTTCCTGTACCTCCTGGCCAGGCGCAAGAAGGGAGTGCAATCCTGCTACACCTTACACTACCCTACAAGCTGAACAGTCAAAGAGACACTGTTTTTTTTCACATTGAATTCAGCTATGTGCCACTTGAGAAAATGATATGTAGAAGTTTATGTACATGTGTGTTTCTCTCAGGATAAGATGATTTGGTTTCCTGCCCTTCGTAATGAGGCCATAGACATCATGAAGGCCCATCTCATTCATTGAGCAAACACAGCAACAATGGTTCACTTCATTTGAGCTCAGTTAATGTGTTCTGTAGATTCCTAGCTTTGGTTTAAAAACACCAAGAAAAATATTCAACCTTACAAGGTTCAGCATCTTCCCATGACTTCAGCTACTCATATAAATATTTTCTTTGGTAATAGATTTTTGTATTCCTCTCATTCCTTGCCAAGAGCCAAAGACTAACATGCACAACATTAGCATGATGTATATTGTTGATAACTATTCAAAACTGTTAACAGAAGAGTTGACAGGTCCTCAGTTGTTCTGAGCATTCAGCTTTACACACATTATGTTGTTTTGTAGTGTGTAATTGTCTATACAGCATGTTCTTGATTGTTAAAATGATGTTGTTTCTTATGGATCTATTGAATTGATTTCTATGAACTGCTAGAGTAAACACCGGGAGTTGTTGTACTGTCATAGTACATCTTTGGGACATTTATGTTTGGAGGACAGTTTATAAAATGGTGAAGTGGGTTTTTCTGGTAGCCTTTGAAATTTTTAAAAACACTGTTGCTTCAGCATATTTTAGTTTTGCAAAGTCGATGAAATTCTATACAAGAGTCACATCTTAATAAGTGATGTGTAGTGAGCTGTTGAGGTGTTAAGCATTTCAGGATTCCTGTGTGTTTTTCTGATCTCATTAATACATGGAGCAGCATATTAATTATTCTATAAATGTGATCCATGCTGGGAAAAATAAGTTTAGCGGCTGCATTTGGTCTGAAGTGAACTGTGTAGGATTAAAATGGTTTTTATGCCACCACATCTAATAAGCCTTTAAAATACCTGAAATCTCCAGAATTCTTCTCAGTTTTTGTGATCAGCAGAGGTACCAGGGTGGGTGATAGCACATTTATAAATCTGACGATGGACTAAGCTTCATCTAAACTCTAAAATCACAACACCATGCTGACTGAAGGCTTTTAGAATTAATATCACTATTTTAACTTGAAAGTCTGCCAAGAAAAATTAAAATCTTGCCCAGAAATTCTTAAAAGTCCCTAACGGATAGGATAAATAATTTTTCCCAGTCTCTTTTGTGATTTCTTTTAGAATTACACATCTTTCTAAGGAAGGAACTGATATTTAAAGTAAACTCATCATACTTACTTTTCCTTTACTCATTTCCCAAAATAAAAAATGACAATTCAATACTGAATTTCTTTCAGCTTTGTGACTCGTCTATGTCTAATTTGAACAAAAGCATATCTCTTAGTATTTGCTTGTAGACAAAACTCTTAACACCGTGGAAAGCAATCAAGAAATTAATAAACAACAGCACTCATTTTTTTTTCTCCCATTGTGCCCATGAGCAATTTCACATCAGGATAATTAATTCTCAGCTTGTTCAAATAGATTAAGCTGAACATGCATTATACAAAGGCCAAAGTAAAATTTATTGTATGTGTTACATCACCTGTGGCTAGATTATTCTGACTTTAGAATCTGGTGAGGACTAGATGATTGTTTGTCAGTGTACTAATGTATAAAATGATGGAATTGAAAAAGTGTATAACTACCTTTTAACATGAATTTAGTTATGTTAGGTTACACCATAGTGTATTTATACAGTTTATTTTGCGTCTAGGCACCATGTAAGTAAAGTGTGTACAGACAGACCTGAGCCAATGTGTATAGTGGCATAGTCATGGAGATGGTTTTATAGGTTCAAATCTCCACAGTTCCCTGAAGCATTTTCTTTTACATGTTCATGATATAGAAATGCATTGCATATAATACACTCACCCAAATTTTATTCTAAAGACACACCCACCTCAGTCCTTCAAACATGATTTTCTGAGCAATCTGAAAGCAGGCAGGTGGGACATTGTACATTACAAATGAACCCTTCCTGAAATGCTGATTGAATGTCAGATATTTTCTGGGGTATAAGCTATGGGTTGATTTTTCTACTTATTGTATGTGATCAGGTATTACATTAACATCAGACCAAAATTTATTAGTTCTAAGTAGAAGAATTAGAAACATTTGCTCGTCTTGATTACACTACAAACTTTGCACCAAGGCAAAAAAACACACTTGTCCCATTTATTTTTGACCGATCTGTATTGTTTGATTGTTGTTTTGTTACATTATATCTTTACTAAGTTCTAAAGAGTATAAATGAATATAAAAAATAAAATAACTGAAAATTGCTAACTCATTATAAAAAGGTTAATCTGAAATAAGTCATACAATATAACATATATTTGCAATAATATGCAAATATTATATGTTGGGAAAAAATCACATGATAGGGATTTTTGACAGATATCAGAAAAGAAACATGAGGGCATGGTTGTCTGGAAAGTTTAAAGGTAGGTACAGTATAATGAAAATATCATTTAGTATTTTATAAAAAGGTTACTAAACTATGATATTTATGCTGAAACCTGCTATAGACCCATTAAATTAAGAGAGTCTTTTTAGTATGGCTATTTGCTAGAGCAAAATTTAATCATATACTTTTAAATGACAAGCAAAGGTATGAGAATGTTATTTGCAGTTACTGTTCACATCAGAGTTCAGAATCTTTATCCCCTTGAATATGAAAGGATTTTTAATAAAAACTTCATTTTAGACACTTTAATTAAATGAATATACTGTATTCTTGATAAGCAACTCTTCCACATTTTTAGCTGTTGGAAATGTTAAGTGTACAGCAGTCAATAATTTGGTGTCACAGTGCACAGTGGAGACATTTTTAAAAAAACATCATGCTGTTATGCTTTTACTTCTTAGCTGCACCGATCAATAGTTGCCTCTGGAGAGAAGCAGTCCCCTGCACACTACAGGATTAGTAAGAGGTGAGGAACCTAACCATTCATTCCCAAAATTTGTTTGAAGTGAAAGCTAATGTGTTTAGAATTTTTGGGGAATTTGTTGTATAGACTGTTTTTTCTTTACTATTATCATTACATTTTCTTTTCTTTTGTGTAACCTTTCACCATAATCTATAAAACCTTATTTACAAATTAATATTTTTCCTTTGTAATAATTATATTATTTCTTTTATATCATGAAGGTTACAAAACCAATAGGATATATATTGTTGTGTGTCTGTTTTGTAGCTGACACTTCTTTGCAGATTTTTCAGTTAATAATTTCACCAAAGTATCCTTGCGCAGTTTTCTTTAACCAACATAGACCATCAAATCATTTTTTTTCCCAGTAGCTACTTTTGCCTACATGGCATCACGTAATATGTTTCTGTAATAATGCCAAATGAACAATAGGCTTTCCTCCTAGAGAATAGAGTGAAGGGTGTTTCTTTCCTTCTTCTCTTTAAGTGCTGTTAGAAGCTGCATATTGCATCTATCAATCACTATAATTTGGTTGTAGCTGTATCAGAGATAAGACAGAAAAACAAAATTTTAGAAAAATATACAATACAATACTTTGTATTATTATATTGGTTTGCCCAAACTAAAGTCACATTTTAAAATTTTGGACTACAACCAAACATGGAAAATATATCTGACCCAATGCAGGAGTCCACTCTGGAATTTTTCATGGCCCTTTCAAGGGCAGGTCATTTTGGAAGTTTTTGTGTTACCTGAAGTAAAAATAGTGGCATGTCGTTCCTTCATTCTGGCACTGTGTTCTTGTTGCTGCCTAACTGGCTAGGATGTAATGACCTGCCTCCCCTCATTTTTAAAGGTAACATGTTTTCTTCTCCAAGTTGGGATCATGCACTCCACTGTATAGTGGAAGGCATTTTGACTTCTGGCATACACAGAGATTACTAACTTCTTGTAGTGGCTTTTCTTCAGTATGACAAAATAGTACTACCCCTTCAGTGTGTTTTGTTTAATCTGTTTTGGTTCTGATAAACATTGGTCAATGCTACCCTTTTCTGCCTAACAATTCTTTGTATCTTATCAAGATTGGCAACACTAGGGCAGGAAGAAACTATGAATTGTGCACAAATCCACAGAAGGACTTGCTTATCCATCATGGGATAAAGTTATGCATACATTAACTCATACTCAAGGTGACGCTTTAAGTATTGTACATGACATTATTTACCATATATCAGATCCTAATTAGGTGTCCAGACATATTCTTCAAAAATCTTTATTTTCCCAGTATTGGATACTGCTTCTTACCCAGGATCACGGGAGGTGCTGAAGCCTATCCCAGCCAGCATAGGGCACAAGGCAGGAACAAACACTGAATAGGGTGTTATTCCATCGCAGGGAGAACACACATACATACGCCCAACCAAACACTAGGGCCAATTTAGTATTGCCAGTCCACCAATCCTGCATGTCTTTCAATTGTGGGAAGAAACCAGAATAACTGGAAGAAAGCAATGCAGACACGGGGAGAACATGCAGACTCCACACAGGGAGGAACCGAGACACAAACCCAAGTCTCCATACTGTGAAGCAGCAATGCTACTACTGCGCCACTGTGCTGCAGTAGCTTATGCTGATATAAATTATGTTGCGAATATTTATGTAGACAGTGACTTGCTAGCTGTGCCTTGGTGCATCACATATTCCATAAGTTCTGTTCAAAACAGATATGGTTTGACCAAACACATTCCTTGTGATTGCACTAATACCTCTAATACCAGCATTACAGTAAAAAATTTGCAAATATATTAACGTAACATAATTATGCATATGACACACTATAAGCCACATAGCTGAACATTAAAAATTCTCTCTGTGTTGATTAAATTAACAAAATTATTAATATTATTAGTATGTAAAGTTATCTAACGCTTCAAAATAGTTACTAATAGAGACTTGTTAAAAAATAATCATAATATATATATATCTTCTCTATGTTTCATAAAGTTTACAACAAAATGCTTTTACCAGTCACACTAATTTTTCTACAAAGATATACTTACTGTGGAATTTTTCCTGTAGTTTACTTTATGTAGGACTTTAACATAAGAGACTTTCAGCACAGAGAAACATAGCTGGCCAGTGCAAGGTTATTCAGCTTATTATATTATTTACATATGATCTGCAAATTGATATGGCATGGATTAATAATGATTCATGTACAAAGTTTAAAAGAAGAAAAAAAACTTTTGCTGCTTAGAAACTCAAGAATGATGGATCACCGTTGCACCAGGCTGAAACCAATGTTGAACCTGAGCAATTTTCCTTGTATCAAATTTCACTTTTTGTCTGGGAACTGCATACTATATTTAATGATTGTCTGTATGAGAAAATACTTGAAAGTCAATTTTGCATTCCTCTGTGGTAACGGTTAAAAAGTACAAATTGTAGTTGAGCAGAAAATCTTTAGCACTAAGGCATACTACTGTATATATGTGTTTTATTTCTGCTAGATAAAAATGTCATAATGTGCAGGTTAAATTTCAAATCAGATTTTGTGAAATTATGTTAAAAGAGTAGTTTTTGCCATAATGGAAAGGACATTGTATGTGTATTAATTAAACAGATAGCTCCCTTTAATTTCATGTGGTTTTACAGTATACAGTATATTAAAAAGTAATTCAAGATACTGCAGACCTTATTTATTGGAAGTTCAACATTATGCTGTTTATCTTCATACACAGGGATAGTTTCTACCTTTGTTTTAGATGCTGCAAAAGTAGGTCCTAGCTCCATGTTACACTGACTTGAAAAATGTAGCTGTAATAAATAGGGGTTGGATATATTCCCCACTAGCTATTGTTTAAAATGGCTAAATCAAAGAGGTGTAGTTTTTTTGAAGTTTAGAGTATGAGTCGGATCTTCCTACAATTGCAGAAATAAATCTGTACTTGCTCTTGTTTATTGCATCGTATAGTTCATTGGTGTTGTATGATTTTATTTCCATACTGATGTTCTTTTAACTTTTCTGTCCCCCACCCCCCTGTTTATTAAAGATGATAATATAAAAACTAATTGCATATCCCTTTCTATGCCTAGTGCATGGCTAAAAGATACTTCCCACACTGTGGTAAGTAATGTGGACAAACGCATTGCAGCTTTATCAAGTTTAAATGTGCAACCTCCATATGCAGAGTATCTACAAGTTGTGAACTATGGAATAGGAGGCCACTATGAACCTCATTTTGATCATGCCACTGTGAGTATTCCTGTCACATACAATGCCTGCTTCTCACCCTTGTTCTAAAGTCATTTTAGTATATAAATATTTTTTAATGAACTAGGAAATATTTTTAATATTTTTTCATTTTTCTTAATATCTTTCCTGATTCTTAAAACTGATAGTGTTTTTTCATACATAGTATTCTTTAATCTTTTTCTGTTTCCATGCTATTACGGCACACTTTTGTGTTTTTCATATACTGTAAGTTTCTCATTCTTCCTGTTTGTGCATTAAGTGGATATGCCTAGTTTGTTTATACTGTATACAATTGTTATAAAAATATTCATTAAGTATAAACATTATGGAATCATAATGTATTATTTAATTGCATTTCTGCCATTGATCTAAACCACTTAATATTACTCAGGCCCTCAGAAAATGAATGTGGGTAGTTGATTAACAAAGGTTTTCTTATGTGCATATTCTGGGTTAGACAGGTGTACATTCTTTGACAGAGACACTTAAACCTGCAACTTTTGATTTTAAAGAACTCCAGTGTGACTTTAGTTTTGGTTTTGGATCATTACCACAGATCCAACAAAGACTGAATTAAATTTGTCTTCATTATTTTTCTTTATTTATATCTCTTTTACTTTCTATTTTTTACACATCTTCTAAGCCATGATGTAGTATAACATTACAGTAATGTGGTGATGTTCCCGAGATGTTTCATGATAGCCACAATGTTATAAAGTTAATATTGGGTATATTGCTTGCAGCAGACAAACTACATAGAATTCATGCCTAACATTTCAGGAATGCGGATTTGTGTCTAGCAATGGGCTGGTTTTCTTCCTAGAGCTTGTCCTGTTGTTCATCATCTCAAGTTCATTTTAATGAAAAAATATATTTTATGGATTTGGTAAATAAGCCATTTGATTAGAAAATGTAATGGCACTAGTAGACTGTGAGTAGCAGTATTGGTTTCATTATATTTGTATTCTAAGTTATTGTGCTTCCTCACAGAAGTATTAAATTCCTTAAAATATGTTATTGCCAATGCCCTTTTTAAAATAATAAAATTAGCAAATATTTAAACAATTAGGCCATGTAGAGAAAATAACGGTGAGTGTCACAAACATGAAAAAGCACTTCACCTGAGGTTTAATTGACTTTTGTTGCTCCATATATTAAGTTGGGTACTTCGTCAGTAGTTCTCTGAAACAGAAATCTCATTGTGCAGGAGTCATTCACATTTATATTTTCAAACAGATGTTCTAATATTGTTCTAATGTAATGCATCTAATACTTTCCTATTATGTTTATAATACCACAGAAATACCTTCCTTTACAGCCTGAACATTTAACACAGAAGAACATGCAACAATCACAATAAACTCAATAATCAAAAATTGTGCCTTTATGATTATATTAATGGTGTGACAACCAAACTCTTAAGTGTAAAATGCATTTTAATTGTTTTCTTATTCTTACTGTTTCAAATTAATAACCATTATTAAAACATAATCTGAGTTATAGACCACTTTTTGATATGTATATTTTTGAAATAATATTTTAATTTCAATTTTCACACATAATGCAATGTAGCTTGCTTAGAGATATCAAATACCTCATTGATTCTGTTTTACAGCCTCAAGAAATAAGAAAACTGATCAAGTGTGTTTTTCATTTAAAAAAGAAATTTTTAAGTGTCTTACTTTTGTTTTCTTGCTAGTCAACATCAAGTCCTGTCTACAAACTAAACACTGGAAATCGTGTTGCAACATTTATGATTTATGTGAGTAGTGTTTTGTTCATATTTGTGTGTCCTGTTTTTAATAGCTGGAAATATCACCATGCTAGTTTTCATGTTTCAGTAAGTTTATTCACAGCAGATTACGCAAATATTTCTCCATCAGCTAAGTTTCTTGATTTCTGCAATTTTATGTACAGTATTCATAGCATGAATAATACTACCATTCATTACTGTCATTAGGTTGCATATCTGGGAAGTGTGAGACTGGCCTTCTTGTTTCAATAACATGCCAGTTAAGCATTTCTGAGGTTTGGATGAAAACAACCAGAAAACAACAAAATGCTAAAATTGTTTGCTTTATCTTAATCTTAAATCAGAGTCCAGCAGGGAAGCAATGAGCTCCTTAGGCTGAATACCAGTCTATGTCTAAAATAAATGAGTGGATTATACAAGTTAAGTAAAATCTTCATGCAGCAAATTTTGATATCCCTAAGCAGTTAACAATGTAGATGCCATTTGTTAGTTTTTTTTCTGCCACCTTGCAATTTATACCTGCAAAAATGCTAAAATTTATTGTATATTAAAGTACTGTGTGACTTGAGCTGTAAATATTTGTTATATTTCTAATATAATGTCTAGCCACTTATTAAATCAGTCAAATGGGGCAGTGTTGTCACAAAACAAAGATTTCACATATGAACAGTAACTATAAAATACGGGTTATGCTTTTGTTTTTTGAAGAAGGCTAGTGTCTTCAAAGATCCTTGTGTACACAGAAAGAACATAAATAAAAACAGACAATTTTTCATGCTCATGTAAAATATATTTTACAGTTTATTATATATGTGTAGGCATAATTTGTTTCATTGTTAAATTACAAATCTCAATGCAATTACATATGCAGCTTCTAATTAGAATGCCAGAGGTACATTTAGAAGATTGAATCATGCAATTAAACACTGTTTTTCTTTGAAAAGTTGTTTATCATTGCCATTAAATCGTTCCATTTTAGGCATTGTCAAGGAATTGATTGCATTTTTTTTTTATTTAATCATAAAATTAGTTAAAATTTTATGAGTTAATAATTTTATATGTATGGTTCAAGTGCATAAAGACACCTATGTAACCAAAGTTGGTTTGGGATTCTCAACTAATGATTTTGAACCTCTAAATTGCAAAACTAAAAAGATGTAAGATTGAGGAGCCTTCAAAATACCCTAAAATGTGTGTTGTCAGTAAAGACTTATAAAACTTGTAAGCAGTATAACTGGGCTGTTTATTTACTATCAGTCAACTGCACATTGTATGTTTCCCAAAATCATTATGACCCTCAAAGATTTCTCCATATTCTAAAAATAGTGGAAGTATTAAAGTACTGAAATAGGTTAATAAACTTTGTTATTTGACCACTAAGCCCAATTAAAATGTTCTTTGCCATTAATATTTGCTGCTATTTATATTTAAACAAAAAAAAACTTTTAACAAGTTTTTTTCTTCTGGCTACCTTTTAGTTTTACGATATTAATCAGTAAATAAACTACAAATATGTTTTACATGTTTTTATTAGAACTGAAAAATATTTAATTTGTTTTGTTAAGCAAAACTCGCTCAAAACAATAAAATAAAATTTTCTTTATTAGCTGAGCTCTGTGGAAGCAGGAGGTTCAACGGCTTTTATCTATGCAAATTTCAGTGTGCCTGTAGTCAAGGTAAGGTGTATTGTTTTTCTTCCTATTCGTTTTGGTTAATTTAATTTCTATAAGGAGAGTGATATGACTTCCAATAAAAATGCAGCATTTATAGTCAAAGAATAGGCACTGTTAGAAAGAAATGTTTCAGCATACAATCCTCACTTTTACTCAAAACAATAACAATCAATTACCATTTCACTTAATGGTTTTAACCTTACATAATATAGAGAATGGATGGCCTTATTAAAAGATATTCTTGTGTTTCTCAGCCTTCAGTCATGGGTCAGTGTTAGAAATAAACTTCCCATATGCAGCAGATAGACCACTATGACAATAGCCACTAGAAAAAGAATAGCTGTACTTCATATTACAACAACAACAACAACATTTATTTATATAGCACATATTCATACAAACAGTAGCTCAAAGTGCTTTACATAATAAAGAATAGAAAAATAAAAAACACAATATGAAAACAAAATAAATCAGCATTAATTAACATCGAATAAGAGTATGGTCCAATGGCCAGGGGGGACAGAAAAAACAAAATAAAAACCCCAGACGGCTGGAGAAAAAAAAATAAAATCTGTAGGGATTCCAGACCATGAGACCGCCCAGTCCCCTCTGGGCATTCTACCTAATATTATTATTATTAAATATTATTTCTGTTGTTGTTTGATCTATCATGTTTCCTGTTTGAAAAGTTTTTAATTTGTATTTTTTCAACAGATTTTAATCTCATTCATGTTTACCCTGGACAGGAATATGTACAATATTGCAGATACTGTATGCCATGCTTTGATAGCCTTATTAGATTAGGAGCTGCATTAACTCCTGTCAGCATAAATGACCCCAAGTTAGTATACCTGGACATTGTCTTATCAAACATAAATGCAATATGGTAATACTGATTTGATGGATATATGTTCCTTGTATACCGTCCAGCACCAAATCTACCTATTATATAACAGGCTGTGATCTTAATTTTATCTAGTGTGCCTGAGTTGCCAAAAAGTATATAAAGATGGGGTGGGAGAAAATATTAGACTTTTAAAAGTTTAACAAATAACTGATAATATCAGTAATGCAATGCAACTAGAATAAAATAAGAAACTTATTTTAAAAAATAACATTTTCACAATGTGCAACCATGAAATTGAGTTGCCACCCTTATTAACACTTACTCTTAATTTTCACTTAAAAGTTTGATGAATATAATCGATTTTTTTTACACAAAACCATTTACAGTGATATACCTGCATTAGTACAGTCTAGTTCACTGTCTGGGTTGTACCTAATAATAATAATAATAATACCACTTCACCAACTAACAGCTAATGTGTAGTGAGCGTACTGGCGCAATAATGGCTGCTGTCATATCATCTAAGTCGATGCAATACTTTGGTGGTGGTTGAAGTTGCTCCCCTCTGTCAAAACACTTTGATTAGCAAGAAAAGTGCTATATTAAATGTAATTAATTAATATTGGTGAGAGAGGACATGCAGGTCATGTGTGTAACAGAACAAGATGCAGAGGACAGAAAGATATGGAAGAAGATGATCCATTGTGGCAACCCCTAACGGGAGCAGCCAAAAGAAGAAGAAGATTTTTAAAATGTAATATTCAAAGAATGCATACATTTTGTGTGATACAACATCAGTTTAGGCACATTCTGCTTATTTAGATTTTAAAAAGAAATGACAGAACATCTAACAATTACCCTGTTTGTTTTTCAGAATGCAGCCCTTTTCTGGTGGAATCTGCACAAAAATGGGCAAGGTAATGGAGATACACTTCATGCTGGATGTCCGGTACTAGTTGGAGATAAATGGGGTACGTTCTAAAAACAACAGTCAAGCATGATTCGGTTAATGTTTGTGGTTCTATTAGTTCACAGCTATTGTACACTGTGAACAATGGCTTATTCCAAATCGATGTCAACAAACTTCTTGAATATACTATATTATATAAGTATCTAAGCAAGATTTAGCAATCTCCTGAAGATCTGAGCTTCATAGGTAAATTGGGTTAAGTACATTATGAAATGTGCTCTTGACCTCTGCATTATAAAGCCTTAAAATCGATGAATATGCATATGTGATCAAAGGAAACAATACTAATGGTGATACTCAAATCATTTGTCCGTACACACAATGTCTACGGTTTGTACCGTAAGAGCGCTTCTAGTTGCTGAGGCAGAGTTAAGGAGGTATAATAATGTGGTATGGAAGTACAACATTTAATTATATGCAAAATTAGAGTCTGTGAATGTAACTTACATTTTTGATGATTTGTTATGTATTAAGTTGTAAGTAAAAGTAATGTCTTAGCTAAATGGATGTCATGGTAGCAACATGTTGTTGTGTCCCTCCAATCGCAAGCTTTACGTGGTTTGACAAAACTTTACTCATATCAGAATTTTACAGCCTTCTTTAGCACTGGCACTTCTATATTTATTTTATTTTTGCTAGCTGTACCATTAAATTAAGCATTTCTTCCTATTCATTATTCATTCATTTTTGTTTTTGCCTTAAATATTGTTGATACATTGGACCTATGACATTTATTTCAATAAAGCACTAAAAATCTGTAAGTGTTTGTCATTCACTTTCTCCAGAAATAACACTAGATAATATTCTGAACTGGTGAGAAGTACTGTCAAGCATAATTATTGCATGAAAATCTCTCAGCATGTAAAAAGTGCATACATGCATAATGTAGTGTAGGTGTATACACTAGACAGTATTGTTTGCATTAAGTAATGTGTGGTATCAGTAATACAAAGTCATACATTATAATATCAAGTTCATAGGGAGTACAGAACAAAATTTTTGTTATGCAACATTATTAAAAATTCAAAAGAATATTTATAAAATAGAAGATCTTTTAAATAATAAAGCACAAATTAAACACAAATTTACATAATTAATAATATTGCATAATTGATGGCATTTGACAGAGAAAACTTCATAGTTTGTTTGCCATGTGTAAAAAAGATACAGTGCCCTTCCTTATAGTACCTATTATGTTAAAAGGTTTCCAAAAATTGCAAAAAAGGATGCTGCTGTTCTATTTTTGTTCCTTTTTTGGAAAGGTCAATGTTCTGGAACACTTTAGAAGCAATAGTTTAAATAATTGTAATTAAACACTATTTAACCACTGGTACTTGTCATTATGTAAGTATTAGGATGGCATATTGTGAAGTGTTCAGTTGATATTTTTCCTACACAGACTCTAAGCAGGGTAACATGGCTTTGGCAGTATTCTTTTATATTGTGCTTTAATAGATCATTGACTTAGGTGATTGATTATAGTATACACTTTTTGAAATTCCAGAGGGCCATATTTAAACTTTTGTAAACATAGCAATCATATTTATAGCAAATTCACTTCAAAACAATTCAGTTTTTCTTTCTTTCTTTTTTTTTGACAGTTAAAATAGTTTGACTGTTGTGGTATTGTTGCAGAATTAATATGTTTGCAGAAACAGATAGCAGGGCTTGACATTAAAGGTTGCCATTTCGAGGCAACTGGCAATCACTTTTTGACCCCTGGTTGCCAAGAATGTCAAACGCTTAATGATCCGTTATTTTTTTGGGAGTGGATCAGAAACGGACAATGTTTGCATTTAATATATACATAGTTGGCAGATCAGCATATAACTTTCCAATCACTAGTCATTTTTATGATTGAAATAAAATGTTATCTGTACTGATGTGCACTGAGCTTCTTGTTTTGCCTTTGTGCAAGTAAAAAGCAAGTTAAAAATTCAGTGTTAACAACTGTCCTCTATGCAAGTGTAACAGAAATGATAAAAGTCACCTTTAGCTTAGAGAGGCTAACACGTAAGACTGAAAAATCCAACAGAACCCCCAACCTCTATAATATGTCTGCTGTGTGGAAGTAAAGTGTTTGGTGATGAAAGATATACTTACTGCAGCATGTGCTGGGAAAAAGTCAGCCATGATGGAACTAAAACAGACATTTGGCACTACAAATTTGATAAGATAGTTAAGATTATACATCACGTGGCAGAATATGCTGACTTCAACTACTTCCATTGCACATGAGTAAAACATAATTCTTTTGGCACATTTTTTACTTATTTTTGATTATTTCTTGAAAGTACTACAATATTAATAAAATTAATTAAACAATAATATATTTAGTAGTAATAATTAAATTCTTTTAATCTGATAACAAGATACCGTGATCAATATTTTAGAAACCCAATATAGGAACAAATAAAATAAGTGCTGCTGAATATTTTAAGAAAAGGGACATAAAATAAGGTGTGCAGAGGAAGGTTACATTGTGTGTTGTTAGATTTATTTTACATTTAAATATGCAGAGGACTTTTACACATTTTCTTTCATATGATGTTTGCTCTGCGGAACTTGTATATATTTATAATGAATCTGTTAAAAATAAATAACATTCAACTATGCTGAAAATTACAATTTTTTAATATTTTATTTGAACCTGTAAAGAATTGCTATGCTTTTGCTTATAATGTTGTGATCTGGAGATTTATGCCAAAAGTAGGAAAACTATTTCATTTTGTTGGGCCCTGGCATAGCATAATGAATGACCACTAGGGGTTTAGGTTTGTCTAAACAGGTTATTTTCATTCGCTGGTGCACAGTATTACATGAAAGAAAAATAGCTTGCAGGATGAACTCATTTAGTGCACTTTAACTAAATGAAAGATGCATTTCCTAATAGCTTGCCATAGTTCTTTTGAAAATGATCATCTACAACTTTAACTAATTGTTTTTGTGAAACAGAATGTGTTTTAATTGAGAAAAATGTCAACACTTGCTCAGTAAACTTAATAATCCTCATAAGGCAGATTTGATCAAACCACGCAACACAAAGAATTGCTTTGCACAGAGCTGGAAGTGATAATACTTTCTCTTGAAATGCTGTAAAGTAGCAGCATGCTGACATATAATTGCATAGCATCTAACTCCAAATATGGCAATTTTCAGTTTTGGCAACGTAAAGATGATGCCTGATTGCCAAGGCTGGCAACTACTTTGAAATACTAGCATTGAGCTGTGAATAGTAAATGACACAGCAACAAAGTGAAGCTGACACATATCAGTTGTTGAGCCTGAGCTGAGGAGACTCTTGGTTTTTATGTTTGTGATATTACCGATTGCCACACAACAGCACACTATTACTTCCATTTCTTGTCGTTCCATTCTATCTTCTGCCAGTCTCTTTTGTCAGTCTAATTATGACAAAGCTTAACATCATTTTGTGGAACATCAAAGCCCTGAACTCAGGTCAGTGGCAAGCTTGCCTTCTCGTTCTCCTCCTCTGTCATCACATGGATATGGCTTTAATTTGGGAATTGCACCTGTTGGTCTCAGGCATCTCTTGCTGTAATAATAAGTTCTACAGAGTTGTGGCGTCATCCTCCGCTTGCTCTAAAAAATGTGCCGTTCTCATTCTGTGATACCACACCTTACGAATTAAGGTTTTGGAATCAGGTAATGATGACGTTGGTTGATTTTGTTACTTGAAGTCTGATCTAGGAGGTCATAAATTACTCATCATTTCCGCCTGTGGCTGTACCCTGTATCTGCCCTCCTTTTTACCTGACCTCACCGACCATCCTCTTAAGTTCTCTGACCTGTAAACTTCTAGTTGGCATTGACGCAAATGCCGCTTTAAACATATTGCTAGACAAATTTCCACAACTGGTCAGCAAAAGCACATCTCACTATTCATATACTTTATGTAATTTTACTGCCATTCTTTAATAGATTGATTTTAGTTACTTAATCCTTCAGCCACAGAATTCTCTTTTCTCTTTCCTGTCATAATTCACAGTCTTGCATTGATTATATTTTCACATCACGCAACCTGGCTTCATTGGTCTCAGACACTATATCTGACCACAAATTTAATCATTTATAGTTGATCCATCTGTTATTGACATTTCATACGCAGAGGTGGAAATTTGACACATCTCTTATGAAAAACAAATTGTTTCGCAAACAACTTGATATCAAAGTAAAGGAGTTCTTATCATTCAGTTTTGGCTTTGTAAATAATTCAGGTGCCATCTGGGAGACAAAGGTTTCATTCAGGACTTTACTGTCTCCTTTTCTTCCCATTTGGCATGTACTAAACTCCAAAAAAACGACCTTGAGTCTAAACTTTCATCCTTAGAAAGAGCATGCACCCTTGTAGTTAATAAAGAACACAAATTACTGATTAACACCAGATCCGAACTTAGTTTCCTTTTAATGCAAAGAACCACATTTTCAATCCACCACACTAGTGCTTGCTATCATGTGTCTGGGGCCTTGTTCGCCACCATACCTTCTATCCATACTAAATCTGGCTTGTTTTCTAATGATTCGCAAATAATATATAATGAATTTGTAGATTGCTACTCTAAACTATTTATTGATATTAGATATTAAATCATTCTTTAACACCCTTCCATTCCCCTGTCTCACTAAGGAAGAGGCTTCTCTGCTTTATGCCCCCATCTCTTTGCCTGAACTTAAAGATCCGTTATACTCAATGAGCACTGGCAAGGCCCCAGGGATAGATGGGCTCTCGGGTAATTTCTGCTATCTGGAAACATTTATGCCTTCCTCTTTTTGAGGTGGTCAGTGTAGCTGCCTCCTCTGGCCATTTAAGCCCTAGTATTAATGTCACAGTTATTAGTTTACTTTTGAAGTATGGTAAAGACCTCATTCTGATGGACCTCACTGCTGATCCTCTCTGTCAATTATGTTCCCTTCGTTTACCATGCACTTTTCTCCACATGTTCTGGCACTGTCACTGTGTCTTTTTCTTTTAGACACATGTATGCCACCTACTGTCTTCCGTTCTTTCCTGTAGTATTCCTTTTTTACCTTAAACCTTTCTTCTTTTAGGCCTTTCTAGGCTTCCGCTCGAACTTTCTGAACGCAAGTTATTCTGTCTGGGTACTCTAGCTGCCCAACTGTTTATTGCCTGATTGTGTCACGTCAAAAACTGGCAGTCCTCTTTCTACAACTTAATACATTTGGAGTTGTCTGCAGTGCAGATTAATGGTGCTTCCAGTAATGTAACTGAATCCTGGTCTGCTGTGGTTCGATTGTGTAAAACTCAGCTTGCAACTCCTTGATTTTTTGAATAATCGCTTGGCTCAGACTGAGCGGGAGAGGGTGGGAGTGGGTAGGTTGGTATACTTTGTATGCTATGTCTGTTGATTGATGCATCCTGTCAATTTGTTTTTGCTTAATAAAATGTTGATCACAAAAAAAAACATATCAGTTGTTTAAATATTAATAAATATGCAACAGTATACAATTAAAAAGTAAAAGTTTTATATAGTACATTCCATACAAGCAGAAAATACAGGCAACTGAATTGTACAATGGTAAAGGAAAATAAATCATCAGTGAAAACTAATTTTCAGTTTGTGCGCTTACAAAGTGGAGATTTGGTCACAGATGAAGCAGATATCTGTATGCAGGATTATAGTTTAATGGCTCAGGGGTAAAAAATGTTTCCAAGTGTTATGGTATGAGAGTGAGTGCTACTGTATTGCTAGGAAATTGAAAAGATTTTTAGTCTTAATAATAATGTGATTTTAATCATATTTTTATATTATTTAGATAAGAATGGTGTTAGAAGCCGTACCACTTGCATTTCAGAACACTTGAAGCTAAGCATGTTCGGACCCGACCAGTACTTGGATGGGAGACCAACCAGCAAATGTTTGGGTTGCTGTTGGAAAAGGTGTTGGTGAGGCCAGTGATGGGGACACTGTGCTATGAAAAAGGTGTTGTCCTTCAGATGAGACATAAAATTGAGTTTCTGACTCACAATGGTTATTCAAGATACCTGGGCATACCGATGTCTTGGCTAAATTCCCCACCACGGCCTGGTCATACTGTCCCGCTAATCATCACCTGTCTCTAATTGGCTATCTCTCTCTCACCCGTTCACCATCTAACAGCTAATATGTGATGAGTATACTGGCACAAAAACACTGCCTTCGCATCATCCATGTGGGTGCTGCACATTAATGGTGATTGAAGTGGCTCCCCACTCACTGTGTAAAGCATTTTGAGTAGGGAGAAAAGTGCTATATAAATGTAAAGAATTATTACAGTACTGCGGTGGGTTGGCGCCCTGCCCGGGATTGGTTCCTGCCTTGCGCCCTGTGTTGGCTGGGATTGGCTCCAGCAGACCCCTGTGACCCTGTGTTCGGATTCAACGGGTTGGAAAATGGATGGATGGATTATTACAGTACAATGGTTATGCATTACCAGGTAGATGCTACACATTAATGGTGATTGTGGTTCATTAGTGGCTCCCCACTCACTTTGTAAAGCAATTTGAGTAGCGAGAAAAGTGCTATATAAATGTAAGGAATTGTTATAGTGCTGTGGTTAAGGTGCTGACTGTATCAGTTTTGTAAATTTTTGCTGTTTATTGAGGGAATGTTTTTTATCTGGGTACTCCTGTTTTCTCACCCATGTATAACAGGGTTTGTAATCAGACATTGGCTAAATTGGCTATATATGATTGAGTGGGGGTTTAATGTGCTATACAGTATACTGCCCATCTAGGGTTCATTTCTGCCTGGTGCCCAGCACTGCTGGAAAAGGCTATGCAAGCCTGAGCTGGATAAATAGGAAAACAGATTCATGGGTGGGTTGTTATATAAATATACTTAGTCCTTATCATCATTCTTTCGCCATAGGCATTATTTGTATGATAATAATATTGTATTTGCCATAAACTTGAAAATCAACAAACATTTTTGCTAAAGTGAAGCTGGTGCATTAATTATGCCCAAGTGTTTCTTTTTCTTTTTCTTCCCCACCCACGCTAAACAGCTTATTGGGTGACTAAGGCACTATATAAACATAAACAACCATAACAAGCCCCTATAATTATAAACAGATGGGAACTCAGGCTCACAAAAGCAAGAAATTTGCAAAGTGGTCACTAATTTTATAGAGAAAAGCCAAGCAAAATGACACCTTTTATTGGCTAACTAAAAAGATTACAATATGCAAGCTTTCGACGCAACTCAGGCCCCTTCTTCAGGCAAGATGTAATACAGAAACTGAAGTTTCCTGTGTTTATATCCACACACTAGGACAAGAAACAACATTAGTAAATCTTTAAAGGAAAAATTTTAAATAAACACAGGAAACAGTTTCTCATACTCTCATGCTCACCACTTACCATGCGCACCAAATACTTTAAGGTCACACCAGCTATTATTGCATGTGCATCAAATACATTCAGGTGAGCACCAAACACCATCGCGTGTGACTGTACATTGTTTTCTGCGAACAGGACATATCACCTAACAGTCTGACAGACTAACTCTACAGAAATAGACATCGGCAAGTTTATAAAAGTAGGCTATACATTAAATCCCAGGTTGTTGGATCCACAAACCAGCAGCACTAAGCACTGAACTACTGTGTAGTAAATGACATTAGTTAGCTAAGTACTTGCAGCTACTTACTAGCTCACAGCCAGCTTGTCACTCACACAAGTTACAACAGGAATCCATGTTTCACATTTTGATTGCATGTGATGTTTGTCCAGTCCAGTGTGGGTGCACTAATTTAATTCTTTGGTAAACGTGGCACACTCGCTTATCTACACCAACAGACTGTGGGATTTAACAGGTACTCTAAAGAGTTATATCTAATCGAACCATTTTAATTGTCACATTTTTATGACAAAAGATATGCCCTTGTTAAGGTGAGTTGTTTTTTTCATGGCTAAACTAAATTATCTGAGTCAAATCCACTAGTAAACCTGGGACACTGAGTCATCCATTGCACTAAACAAAATGAACTGCGATATTTAAAGGGCAAAGCAAAGCTAAATCATATTGTGACAGTTTTTCTTGCAAGGTTTTTGACTAGATGGACACCTAAGTTAAATTGAAAGTGATAACTGCTTGGTTCAAACGTAAGTACACTAGGTAAATTCATTGACTAACTTGCATGTTGTAAAATGTGAAAAAGAGCCCTGAGTTCCTAAACTACCTTAAACAAAGCTACCATGTAGTAAACGTAAATCCTGCTGCCAGCTTAAATTTTCCTTATTTTAAAAGACAACGAGTTACAAAGAGTTTCTTCTCAAGCATAACATATTTTACTGAAATTTGTAGTCCCTTTATGACATCATGGCACGTCTAGCTGTGAACATCTGGAAAGTATTTATAGGTTCAATGAGTCTGTCAACTGTGGAGAAAGGATAGTTGCCAGGATATGTGCGAATATACATTTTTTTTTTCTTTTGTGATTCTAACTTATATTTTTATATTCAGTATGTTTTAAAATTTCAAGCTTGTTAAAAACTATTATAATTATTAAATAAAAAATGTGTCTCTTTTTGATGCTAATAATCTTAATGTAAAAAGATGAGAAGTCACTTTATTGATTCAGATGTTTTTCTCATTGTACATGTACAGTAGATGCTATATGTTAGGGGTAATGAAAGGTCTGTCTGGCGTTTAGGGATATTATGGTGGTGGAGCACTTTTAATACAGTTTATGAAAGATCATGCTTCCTATGAAGTATGATAAAGATCAGATGATATTACTACCATTCATTTTCCAATGGAGAAAACTGTAGACATGTTTAACCTTGTTTACATGAAGTATTTTGTTTGTGAATACCTGCATAAGGCATCAAGCTTTTACCAGACATGGAGAGTAACTGTGAATTTCCCCTTGGGATAAATAAAGTATCTATCTATCTATCTATCTATCTATCTATCTATCTATCTATCTATCTATCTATCTATCTACCACAAGGCATACTCTTTCACACATATACTAACTTATAGTGGGCTAAATTATAATAGCTAATTATTTGTATCTGTGTATTTAAAAATGTTATAGGAAGCTAGAGCACCAAGAGAAACTTAGGCACTGCTCATGCCAGAAAATGAATCACATCTAGAAAAAAGTAATTCAGCAAGTGAATGCCAACATGAATTGCATTTTTTTATTTTTATAAATAATGCCTAGATAAAAGAGAAACAATATGAAAGCAGAATAATTAATCTAATGTCAGTGTTTACAGAAAGAACTTTTAGAAAAAGGTAAATGAGGCAGAATATAAAAGTGTGTAAATAAATGTGACATTTTAAATCTTAACCTCCTGCTAAATATATGCATAATCACACAGATGTCACCCACCATAAGATACCACTGTATATATCAAATGATCTGCTAGTCTTTAGCTGTAAGACTACTTGTTTAAGACTTATCCTATCTTATGTAGTGGATGAGAATTAATAATTTGCAGGCACCATAAGTATGCCAAACTTCAATGGTTGCCTTCTGGGTTCAGCAAAAATGTTTAAGTGTCATGAATCGAGCAGTATTTCTTAATGAAATTAAGGTAGCTGAGGAGCAGGCCCTCAGAGTGGGAAGATAGGCAATATAGTTAAGTATCCTCAAAAACTATAGCAATTATGATGTTAAAATGGTCTTTTAAGTGTCCCACAGGGCTAGGAAAGTATCTATGGTGGACCGATTTTTCTGGCCAAAAATGTGATCTGTGCTAACCACTGTGTCTCAAACTACAAAAGTTTAAACATAATGACAGCCATAAAAAATACAACAAATGGCCAAAAAGTAGCAATAAGTAAATTAAATATAGATTATTGTGCTCACTGAGTTTCAATCTGGAGCACACTTTGGCCATGCCATGAAGCGGCAGCATGGGACTTGTTCATTCCATTGTTTGAAGTCACAGCTCCAGGTACAACCGAAACTTCTTTTTTGTTTCGTCTCTACCTGTACATGTACTTTGCTCTTTTTTTGTTCCACCATGAAGATAGAAAGGTCTTGTAAATAGTAATAAATCTTTCATTATTATTATTTCACAGGGTCCTATTCTGATACCATGAAGGTGAGGGCTTCTTTAAGGCTTGCTTTGTCTCTATACTGTGTACTTGCCTTGCACATATATCTTTTTCCTATATCCCAATATCCTACATCCCTCAACAAGCCACAAAGCAAAATAATTAAGCCCATGTGCCATTTGTTCTCCATTCAGAATTTTGTTTTATAGTTCAACATTGTGTCACTGTATACCAACTTTGTACAAGTGTTTAGTACTCACACTAACATATCTGCTGGCACAAGAGCAATGTTTTGATAGGCTAAATTTCTTAAGTATTTATTTAGTAGAAAGGTTTAAGCTGAACAAATCAAATACTAGGCTCAGAGTGCTGTAGCAAGTTCAAAGGTAAAATGCAATTACAAAGAAATTACTAATTGTATAATGCATACACATAAAGACACACATTTGTTTAAACACCCTAGAAAACAAAGCAGTTTCAAACTGAATAACACAAATAGAACCTAGCAATATCTGTCCATTAAAATTATGATTAAACTATGGCATGTTGTCAGCAGGAGGTGGCACAGTAGTGCAGTGGTAGCGCTGCTGCCTTGCAGTTAGGAGGCCTGTGTTCGCTTCCCGGGTCCTCCCTGCATGGAGTTTGCATGTTCTCCCCGTGTCTGCGTGGGTTTCCTCCAGGTACTCCAGTTTCCTCCCACAGTCCAAAGACATGCAGGTTAGGTGGATTGGCGATTCTAAATTGTCCCTAGTGTGTGCTTGGTGTGTGGGTGTGGGTGTGTGTGTCCTGCGGTGGGTTGGCGCCCTGCACGGGATTGGTTCCTGCCTTGTGCCCTGTGTTGGCTGGGATTGGCTTCAGCAGACCCCCGTGACCCTGTGTTTGGATTCAACAGGTTGGAAAATGGATGGATGGATGTTGTCAGCAGAGAAGAGGAAAATCAAAACACAAGTCAGAAGCATCAATAGAGAAAATAAGCAAATGAGGAATCCACGGTCAGTTATGAAATAGAAAGTCAAAAGACATAGTCATAGTTGTGGAGACATAGGCTAATTGGCTGTCCAGTTCTTGCTGGGCATTCTACAGTTTAAGTTTGTGCTGGGCCATCAAATATGACAACAGATTAATCCCAAGGCTTCAAGTATCTCAAATGCCTTTTCTTGGGCAGGAAAACAACTTTTAAATATAGCAGTGGCATCAAGTACAACAGTAGCACACTGAGAAAAGAAACAGAATAGACAAGGGTTACTAATGATTCATATAATCGTTGCATTACTTATATTTTGATACAAATGACTAACAAACAAGATCCAATAAGTAAAGCTAGTCAACAGCTCAAATCAGGGTATGCTAGACTAAAGTAGTGAGTCTTCAGCCTAAATTTAAAAGTAGAGCCCAAATGGGTATCTCTTATACAGCTCAAGTAGGCCAATCATTCCACATATTTGGGGCCCTAGAACTGAAAGTTCAACTTCCTACTGTTAATTTAATAATCCTGGAATCTTTAGTAGGTCAGCATCTAAAGAACTTACTGCACTGTTCGATTTGTAAGTAATAATGATAAGCAACACCTTGGTCATTTAAGGCTTTATATGCAAGAAAGAGGATTTTGAAATCAGCCCTAAGTTTAACTGGAAGCCTCTGTAAAGACTTAAGAACAGGAGTTATGTGGTCATACGTTCTAGTTACCAATCTTACAAAACATAAATACATTAATACATTTCTTAGTATCCCTGTTTTGAAACTATCTTAATTTTCCAATATTTCTGAGCTAAAACACAGGTTATAGTTGTAGTGTGTTTTAAAAGACATACTGGTGTCAAAGATAACACCTAAATTGCATCCTGATTCAGTAAAATTAATGACATCTGAGTTAAGAAGTGGTAAAATGTTGTTGCAGTCTGCACCATTCCCCCCTGTTAGTGGCATTTCTGCTTTCAGTATATTCAGATACAAGTAGTTTTTGTCCATCCACTCTTTTAACACACTGACAAAATTAATTAAGGACACTATTAGAGAATCATCATGTGGTTTAAATAAAAAGGCTATCTGGGTATCCTCTGTATGGAAATAAAAAGTAATATTATGTTTTCTAATGATAGTTTCCAGTGTAAGTATGTAAAGTGAATACAGCAATGATCTGAGTACAGAGCCCTGCAGACACCATGTTTAACTCATAAGTAGATAAAGACACTCTAAATGAGAATACAAAACATAGAACAGTGCAAGTTCAGTGACTTATTGTATATGTAAGTTGATAAAACAAATGAGCCTTTTCAGTCTATGACTCAAAATTGTGTGTTGGAAACTGAAGATTGCTTAATGAAAGACAATTTCCATTTTCCATATGGCCTCAAGAGACAATATGTACAATACAGTATGGGCTTTGTGAACCTTTTGCACAAACTGCTCATTATTGAAGTATCCAGTTTCTGCTCAAGAAGTTTTTGATGTGATTCAATTTTCAAATACTTATTTCAATGCTGATTGAAACAAATTCTTAATTTACATCAGGCTTTTCATTTGTCAGAAGGGTCAGAAGGCTTGTCCTTTTGCAGCATATAAACTGCTGTTGTGTTTGCTGCCAGACTAGAAAAGAACATGTTGAAATAATAAAAAGCTCCTAGCCCAGAATGGAATAAATCAATTTGGTTTTCACTCATTTTGATCAGCACAGCCAAAACACTTAACAGTTGCATTGCCATTACTTTCAATTTCTGCATACTCCAAATAAAACTGACCTAAGCCAAACTTTTTCTTACATTTTACTTTACTGATTAATAATGTCAATAGGATCCATTGGAATGTGACTCAGTGGTGCATAAAAGAGTCAGATAACTGATCCATGTGTTCTGTACAAGCTCTTTAAAGTGGTTAATTATTCTTAAAAACATATATACTTACATATGTGATGTATAATTTTTGGTGCACTTTAAAATTCAGCCCCATCTGGTTTATGCAAATAAACAAATGTTTTAACATTTGCATTTAGTTATCCTTCACACATCAAGAATGTAAGAAATTGCAAAGCTACATTTTAAGAGGCTTTTAATTAAAAATTGAAATAGAAAATCATTTTCAAGGAATAATTTTCCAGTCAATCTGTACAGTGGAACCTTGGTTCACGACCATAATTCGTTCCAAAACTCTGGTCGTAAACCGATTTGGTTGTGAACCGAATTAATTTCCCCCATAGGATTGTATGTAAATACAATTATTCTGTTCCAGACAGTACGAACTGCATTTAAATATATATTGTTTAAAGATTTTTAAGAACAAATATAGTTAAGTATACAGTAGAATGCACAGCGTAATAGTAAACTAAATGTAAAAACATTGAATAACAGTGAGAAAACCTTGAACAACTGAGAAAACTAACACTGCAAGAGTTTGCGCTATAGCACTACAAACCACTCGCTAAAAACACTTTTTTTAAAGAGTTTTGAAGCACAGGGAAAAAATTAACAGTTGAAAAATCCATAATTTAATAAACCACCAAGAAAAGTAACATTGCAACAATGCACACTATGAACCGATCGCTGCAAACAGAAGTGAAGTGGAGGTTAAAATCCAATAGAAAAAAGTCTTCATTAAATACAACGAGGTTAAAACAATGCTCAGATCTGTCTCTTTAAAAACAAGCCCGGTGCATTCTTTAACTGCCTTCTCGGCCTTAAGCGTCCAGCCGTCTCTCTCTCTTGCTCGCGTGTGTGTGTGTGTCTGTCTGTCTGTCTCTTGCGCGTGTCTGTGTGTCTCTCGTGCATATCTGTGTGTGTGTGTGTCTCTCTAGCGCGTCTGTGTGTGTGTCTCTCTCGCGCGTGTCTATGTGTGTGTCTCTCTTGCACATGTCCGTGTGTCTCTCTTGCACGCGAGTGTGTGTCTCTCTTTCTCTTGCGCGCACGTGTGCGTGTTTGTGTGCGTGCTCGCACAAACCGAAAGGGAAACTGGCATGTTCGTATACCGAGTGTGTGGTCGTGAACAGATGCAAAAGTTTGGCGAACTTTTTGGGAGTAAACCAATTTGTACGTGTTCCGAGACGTTCGGAAACCGAGGTTCCACTGTACTAGTATTGCAAGTTAAAAAAAGGCCAAATTACCCAAGTATCATATCTTGATTTTTCTTGAGTCACAGTATAATTTTATTTAGATTGGTAGCAATGTCATAATGCCAAAGAAGAGCTTTTATACCGTGTCTGTAGCACCTTCGAATTGGGATTTCACAAGGTGTTCACCCACTGTATGCATAGGCATCAGTCCCAGTGAGTATTGAGCTGGTGAAGACATGCAAGAAATTAGATCTTTTAAGAGCCGGAAATTCTGTGCCATTGCAAACAGAATCATTTGTTTTTATATTGTTGCAATTATTAATTTATATTTTAAAATCCTCACAGAGCATGTAGATAATTTAGTGCTACACTATGATGCTATTTTTACAGCACTTGGTTAAATGTAATGGTGCTTCAGTGTGATGATTTTTTATTCATTACTGTTCTTTACAAATTGCGTTACTACATAGATAAGAGGAGCTAATGATTATAACAATAAACTCAGATATAGCTAATGAGTGTGTTTTGCACCAGTGTCATATCTTTTAAAAACTTTATTAAGCTAAAATCGTACAACAAAAAGAAAACCATAATAAATCCCATAGCAATCAATACTTTTTAGGTTACTGGTATTGTTTCCTCCATAATGTCAATTTTTATTTGCTCAACAGACAATGCATCTATCATAGTACAGTTCCTGTGCTGCTTTTTTTTAAATTTCTAACTATTGTAGTAGGCTATTCTTCCTATTCATTATGTCTTAGGATACAACTAGCGGACTTGTGATCTTCAGTCTTGTCTTAAAGACTTTATTGATGATCAACAATCAACTACTCAGGATGACTATTCGCGTTGTGCTTTTTTCACAGTTGCTGTAGGTGGTACTCATGCCACTTCAGTGTGTTTTGGCCTTTTGAAGTCACACTCAACAAAATATTTGTGCACACTCTAAGCCTGGTTTACATTTTAAAAATATTGCTTTTGCCATATTTAGCATATGATTTAGTTTCCAGTTTTATATTTATTTGGACTTACTGTAATGCCTTGTTATGATATATTTCCTACATGTGGGTTCAAAGAGCAGGAAAGGGCAGACTTGGTACCTGTTTTTTGCTTTGGTGTATTTTACCAGGTGCATTGGGGATGGTTGGATGGGCAGATAGTGCACCACATTAGGTTCATTTTGGGGTTTATTGGAGCGGGAACTGTAGGTGGAATTCTTCGGGGAGTTTATAGAGCTTATGCATTAGGAGAAGTGATAAATATGCTGTGATGAAACCATACTGTTTTTCTCTCTTCTTTTAGTATTCTCTACATTCCTATTTTTACTATTTTTGTTTTGGTCCAATGCCTTACATGACGATCTCTTTCTGGAATATAAGGAATAAATCTGATCACAAAAAAGGGAGAGGTATTGAGTCCAACAGTATTTGATTAATAAGCAGATATTTCCTCCAGAATGATGTTAGCATGGAACATTTTCAAAGCATATTGCACTTATGAGGCTGGAGTATGATGATACTGGTCGCAGTAACTACTGACTTTTTAACTGAACAATTTAAAGTTTTTACATTTTTGTAATGGGCAGTTTTAAAACAAATTACACAATGCTTTGCACAAATTGAAGAAGTGAATATGCTATGATTAATTAAATTCTATTCCTAGTTTAAAATAGTAATTTAGGTCTCTTTAATATTCTAGCTTAGGAAATTTAATTGATAACTAGCAAATTACCCGCGATTCGCAGCGGCGAAGTACTGCCTTAAAATTTTTATTAAGAAGAAAATTTAACTTTTTAAACTGAGGGAAAATATGCCAATAATTATTTGTTAAGGATCTCTTTGTATACCATGTTGTCAGTTCGGCCCTCCGGTTGTAATATGACCAAACTGTGTGCTGAGCTTACTCTTGAGCATGTAACTTACAGTTGGCCATGTCAACAGTAATCTTGTCTCAAATCTCACAGCTTGGATTGCTGCTGTCATAATCGGTTTGAGTTTCATGGTTTGTTTCAATTACGATAGTATTTGCAGGATATGTTGTGTTGAAGTGACATTCGGCATCTGTCAAGCATTGTAAGCACACAACCGGTTTCATCGATAAAATCACATCCAGCTTTTGAGAGTTTAAACACTCATAAACATCAAAGTGTCCACTACTGAAATCGTCACCTGTGAATCTAAGATGTTTAAGAGGCATTGGCGGTTGTCGAAAGGTGTAAAATATTTGGCCATTTCGGTACACTTGAAAGCGACAACCGAACAATTCAGCGGCAGCCATCAACTCACATGCAGAACCATAGGTGAAGGGCTTAAACATTTCACTCTTCTAGTGCTCCTGTGTAGTATAATTATCTCCTGTACCGTCATCAGTCCACACCTTGAACCTATCCCAGTCATTCAATACATAAGACACAATGTTCCTCCGGATAGCAAGAGTGAGCCTGATATGGCCGTGCAATATGTAACAAAGAGAATGGAAAAGGTAGGTGCCATC
>JANRMT010028174.1:110921936-110966226 GCA_026402145.1 Polypterus bichir lapradei | reverse complement strand
GTTGGAAAGTTCAATATGGCGGCCGACAGTGGCGTCATACCATCGAAATAAGTAAGTACATCGGTTTCGGTTAGCGCAGGGAAGCTGCCTACCAAATTTCGTGAAGATGGGGCCAGAAATAAGAAAGTTCAACATGGCGGATGTTGTCAACCATTATCGACCGTTATGACCGTTACGTGTAGAATTTCGAAATGAAACCTGCTTAACTTTTGTAAGTAAGCTGTAAGGAATGAGCCTGCCAAATTTCAGCCTTCTACCTACACGGGAAGTTGGAGAATTAGTGATGAGTCAGTCAGTGAGTGAGTGAGTGAGTGAGTGAGGGCTTTGCCTTTTATTAGTATAGATTAATATTGTAAGATTCTATTTAAGAAATATTTTTTTCTACATTTTAAAGTAAAATAACACTTCTTTAAAGATTTTCCTCTCAACAAAATCCTGATGGCATTAATATGCTTGGCAAAGGTTTGAAATTACAATATAGCCATAAAATAGAACGTATACAACTTATCTTGTCTCCATTCCCTCTCTATACTCCCTCAGTTTTGCATCTCTAAACAAGGATACACATCAGACCATTCATAATCCCTGTTCTCCAACATCCCAGAAACAGAGCATACCCGAAACACACATATTATTCCAAACAATCTTGAGTAATAAATTGCAGTAAATAACAATGTATACTAATTATCATGACTCCTCCTAGTAAGCCAGTTTAAAGATAACATTAAAGATAGAATAAACAAACCTAGAAAAAATTGAAAACTAATGAAAATAGCAAAAAGAGACAGACCTAGAAAATGGCTTGTTAATTGCTAAACACAAATGTAAAGTAAAACAAGCTTCACTCATAAACATCTTCCTCATTACAAATTAAGACACAAAAGATAATAAATACTGTAGCTAAATGTAATAATGCTAAGCAAGTGTGTCATTAAAAAGTACAAAAAGAACATCTTTAAATTAAATAGACAAGTAGATAATTAAAATAAATACAGTACTTGAAATTAAAGACACTAATGTGACATTTTATTCATATTGATCATTATAGTCTTCAAAGGCTTGCAGGTACTATTTCTTATATTTCTCTTGTGATTAGCAACCAAATGTAATTTAAGTATGCTCAGTGTAATTCCCTGTTTTACTCTGTGGGCAGACCCAGTTCTGGTTTTAAATATAACAAGAGGTTTTTTTTTCTCCACCTATTCATGCAAACCACGTTTATGGGTGTGACCTTCAAACATAAACCTCAGTTTGGCTGGAAAAAGGAAGCCATATGCTATACCTGCAATTTGTACTCAGTGTTCTCCTCTTTTCAGTAGTTGACACAGAAAGATATAGATAGTTGATCTAGAAAGATATATATATATCAATCTGTTCTCTACTGCAGAATAACATTTTCTTTTTTACAAAGTTCATCAAAATTTACAATGAAAGCCTTTGGAGAACATTTCCTGTTTCATATTCTGGATTACCTGTAAAATGTTTGCCAAGACTTTAAGACAATTACATGTATTTAATAGAATTTCCATATTCTAAGCCCTTCTGTAATGCCTTAACTTTATTTAGTGTTTTTGTTTTATTGCTATGTCTTCCAGTTCCATTAATGTATTCTGGAGAGTTTCTGATTCATGTTTAAAAGCATTCCAACCATATTTTGCATCACTAAATAGGATGTTGAATGCATCCATTTCACTTTTTGTTTTATTTCATTCTCAGTTGAATTGCAATTGTAAATAGAAAAATAGTATTACATCTCTCCAATGCAGTTTAAAATACTAGTAGAGTCTATACCAAGCTGTACTGAAAATGTTAATCTGCCACATTACGATACAATACAATACAATTTATTTTTGTATAGCCCAAAATCACACAAGGAGTGCCGCAATGGGCCCTGTCTTTTAAAAGCCCCCCAGCCTTGACTCTCTAAGAAGACAAGGAAAAACTCCCCAAAAAAAACCCTAGTAGGGAAAAAAATGGAAAAAACCTTGGGAAAGGCAGTTCAAAGAGAGATCTCTTTCCAGGAAGGTTGGGTGTGCAGTGGGTGTCAAAAAGAAGGGGGTCAATACAATACAATACACAGAACAAAACACAAGTAGTCCTCAATACAGCATAATAGTAAAATAAAAATATTACAAGTACAGAGTAGAATATAACAGTAGATGATATCACATAATATGGTTTAGATTTGTTTAGAGTCCTGGAGATCTCAGCCATCAAGCTGCCTCCCCCAATTGGCCATTCCACAGCTGAGACAGCTCTGGACCAGTCACTCCAATGAAAGGACCTCTCTACCCAACGATTCCTGTGATCCTCCATCAGAGATGACTTTACCTTAGGCAGGCAAAACAAATTGGCAGGTGGGCAATGGCACCAAGTGCCACATTTGAGTACCAAGAAGAGAAACAATAGATGGCAGTTTGTAACAAATTATACATATTACTTATGTTTTAGTGCTAATGACTAACAACAGAGATACAGTCTGTACAGTTAATCAGCAGCTCTAGTCAGGATATGCTAAACTGAAGTAGTGAGTCTCCAGCCGGGATTTGAAAGCTGAGACTGAAGGGGCCTCTCTTATAGTAGCAGGAAGACCGTTCTACAATTTAGGGGCCCTGTAACTAAAAGCTCAACCTCCCACTGTTATTTTATTAATCCTTATGATCATAAGCAGACTGGCATCTTGAGATCTTAATGTGCGTTCTGGTTTCTAAGTCATGATAAGTTCAGATAAGTAAGCTGGACCTAGGCCATTTAAGGCTTTATATGTTAAAATGAGGATTTTGAAATCTGCCCTAAACTTAACTGGGAGCCAGTGTAAGGATTTAAGAACTGGAGTTGCAGCCGCATTTTGGATTAACCGGAGGCTGTATTGTGACAATGTGGGTTCGCTGCATGCTCCCATTGTCCATCCGGAATCCTTTGAACCCTGCCCCATCGGTAATGTTACTGATGAGCTCAGCAGTGAGGCACAACAATGGAGCAAGGAGATGGTGCAAAAGAGCAAAGTGCTTTTATTTAAAACCACAACAAAAACAAAACAGTGTTCAAATTAAATAAAGTGCAGTGATTTTCAAAAGTCATTAAATAAATAAATAATCTATTAAAACAGTTGTGAAGTGGAGGTTAAAATTCAATAAATAGAAAAACAAAATCCTTTAAAACAACAAGGTTAAAATAACACTGGAAGCAGTCCCTTTAAAACACAAAGCCCGGTGTCTTCTTTTACCTGGAGGCTCCCCTGCTTCTCCCATCTGGGCCCCACAACAGGAGAGTCACCATACCTAAAGCTGACCTTCTTCTCCTACACAACTGACCTGGTTGCCTTCCGATCCCTGGCTCCGGTTCAGCTCACCTAGACCAGGGGTCCTCAATCACAGTCCTGGAGGGCCGCAGTGGCTGCAGGTTTTTGTTCTAACCTGGTTGCTTAATTAGAAAGCAATTCTTGCCAATACTTTAATTTTATGGCTTGTTAGTGCTTTAACTCGGCTATGTCAGGTAATTCTCATATCCTAGATTTTCTTCCCCTTTTTAACACTAGAATTACCAGAGCCTACGAAAAAACTCGTAGATCCGTCCCACCTTAAATCGCTTCTTAAAACCGCTCTCACCTCTCCGCCAGCCTCCTTTGTCCTGTAAATGTGCCGATAAAAACAAACTGCAAGCAGCCGGCTATTCCATTCCCCCACCGACTCAGAACGTGCACGAACTTCTCCGAGCTCATGCCGCGATTATCTGGGAGTGAAGTGGAGTTTTAGAGTGGAAATAATAGATTGTTATTTGGAACACACGCATTTCATGTGTGTTCCGTTTCTACAGTAATCTGTGTAAACACAATGTTAAAACAGAAACTTTTTCATATTTTAGTAATAAATGTCACAAAATGTAGACATAAACTATAAAATGTATGAAGCCTGACAGCCAAAGAGCAAATACACTTTCATAAAAGGTTCAGGACTTTTACATCAGCTTCTGTGGCATACTGGTAAGATTTCGTCCCTTACAGAACAGCAGAATTGCTGTACCTCAAAAGATCCAAGTTCGAATCTCCACTAGGGAGAAAACTTATTTATTTATTTTTAACCTTCGCCGTTCTGCCTGCCTGAACTCCCTGTCTATCTATATAGTAATAACAGTAATTTTATTATTATATAGGAGCTTCCCTGTCTGCCTATCATATAGTGCCTTTCCTTCCTACCTATCTATATATCTATCCCCTTAGCTGTTTTTTATATATCTATTATACAATGCCTTCCCTGTTTATTTGTATATCTAGTGCCTTCTCTGCCTGTCTGTCTGTCTGATTGCATATAGCGCTGAACTTACTGCTCTGTACTATTCTGTCTTCTGCATGTCCTGGAGTACAAAAGAAACACCACCATACAGCAACATGTGCGAACTGGCAAGATCGGGGAAAAAACACACGGTCACTGGTTACAAACCGCAAGATGAATGAAAGAGACAATATATGTAAAAACATCATCCCACTAATGCAATATTATTTGAAAACAAACAGCGTCAGATCGGGTTTGAATATGCGCCCGATCTGACGCTGTTCGTTTTCAAATAATATTGCATGTACTGTGCGTTGAAACTGCTGCACTGAATAAGCAGACTCCTTCTGTAACAGCGTCAGCGTGTATTCAAACCCGATCTGACGCTGTTCGTTTTCAAATAATATTGCATGTATTGAACTATTTTAGAATAAAAACATACATTTGATTTCAGTCAGTCTGTAAGAGCCAGTGTAAATGCATGATAATTATAAAGGTTAGCATTTTTTTAATTCAGTTCCATTCTCTCAGTCGTGTCCACGAACCCCCCAATCTGACACTGCTTTTTTTTACATAAAGACGTGCTATAACTCAAATGTGATTTATTTGGAGACGCGCTATACTCGAATGTTATTTGTATAGGGAAGAAAGTACAATGTCAGGTGCTCATTCAGTGTAATAGGAACCATAGCACAGAGAGATGTGTACACTGCAACAAGTACACATGTCGTGAATGTAGGAAGGGTGTGTGGGAATTGTTAATATTTGAATGTGATGATTTTATATAGCACGGATCGGAAATCAGCAGTTCTTAGCATTGCACCACGCAAGCTGTCATATCAGCCGCCTACTGTAACTTGCTTTATTTTTTCTTCACGTATAGTCTAAAATAAAAGTGCACTTGTTTTGTTATTCTTGTACACCAACATATGTTCCTGTGTTTGAACGACACGGGCATGCTCAAAAAAATAGACGTGTAATGCCACAAAAAGTGCACGCAGGCTCTTCAGTTCGCAAGCATTGGTACGAGAATGCAGTCACAAATACGCTGCAGAGCTATAGCACATCTTTATGTGAAAACAGCATTCTCAATTGGGGGGGGGGGTGTAGGGAAGGATCCTGAACACGACTGAGAGAATGAAAAGTGAAAAAAAAAACTAACCTTTACAAGTATCATGAATTACACCGGCTGTTACACACTGAAATCAAATGTATGTTTTTATTATAAAATAGTAAGAATAACAGCAGTTTACGTCTCAAAACTGAATCGCATGGGATCGAACTCATAACCTTTTGATTACTAGTCAGCGGCTGATACCATTATGCCACCGTGGCAATTGTAGTAAGTGTGTGTCAATGTGGCATGCTAAGGTGGCTTTTTTCTGCAGTTATATTTTTGAATAAAATCATACTTGTTCTGTTATATTTGTACCTTTTGTAAATGTGTTTGATATTTGGACTTCAGGCTTGATACATTATATAGTTTATGCTTACATTTTGTCATTTACTACTACAATATGAAAAACGTTTCTGTTTTAAAAATGTGTTTACACGGATTACTGTAGAAACAGAACACATGTGAAATGCGTGTATTCCAAATAATTATCTATTATTTCCACTCTAAAACTCCACTTCACTCCCAGATAATCAAGGCATGAGCTGGGAGAAGTTTGTGCACGTTATAAGTCGTTGGGGGGATGGAATAGCCGGCTACTTGCAGCTTTTCTTTTATCAGCACATTTAGATTAACAAAAGACGCTGGCGGAGAGGTGAGAACGGTTTTAAGAAGCAATTTAAGGTGGGACGGACCTACGAGTTTTTTCGTAGGCTCTGGTAATTCTAGTGTTAAGGATATCATCCAAATGATTTGAAGGCTAAAATGGAGGAGTAATTTTCAGTCTTAACTACCTTCCAAGTATTTAATTAAACCCAATAGTGCATGATAAATACACACAGGTGTAAATGGAAACAAGCTAAATGGAGAAATGCTAGTCTATTTTGTCATTTGCATGTTATTGCTAATTAGGAGCAATTAAAAACCAGGAATACAGCTGTTTAAGACTAAAATAAGCAATAAGGGTTCAAAATCTTAACAAGCGAGACAACTAAAGTGAAGCAGAAGTGTTACTTGAGCAATAAGTGCTTCTTATTAAACAATTCGGTTGGAGCAAAAACCTGCAGCCACTGCGGCCCTCCAGGACCGTGATTGAGAACCCCTGACCTAGACCAAGACATGGGCTCCCCAGAGACCAGGACGCTCACATTGGGGCTTTTCTTCCCAATCTCAGACTCCCACTGCCTGCCTTTGCTGCGGTGAGCCAGCCTTCTCCTGGTCACTCCTGCTCCAAACAATCGCTCAGCAGGAGCGACCACTACCATCGGCCCTCAGGTGCCAGACAAACACCTTACTCAGGCTCGCCTCTCCCAGCTGCTCGCATACAGAGTGAGCCTGAGCATGCTCACTCTCCTTCTTTCTTTCTACCGGCTTTCTTCCTCGTGCTTCCTGCCTTCTTCTCTGCAACCTCCGTCTTTCTTTTTCCTCCTTAGCCGTCTCGAGCTTCTATTTATGATGGGGACGTGATTCACCTGTGGCAATCTGCGGCTCCCGGGAACAATTACAGATGCGGACGACTCCTCACCTGTGCACTTAAGTGAGACTCGCCCACACCGCAAATCACCCCAGGATCCACTTCAGCCACACATCACCCCGCCCCCTCGCTAAGCCACAAGTGCGGTGATTATTTGACTATGAATTTACATATTTTAGATGCCCTTTGCATATAATTCCATCTGACCTATTCATAATCCAATTACATGGGTTGTTACATATGGCTTGTTTGGGGGAACACTGTTTTGATAAACTATCAGAGTAGTCATTGTCACCTTTAGGTTCTTAAGAACCACTTTTGGCATGTTCAAGGATGAAAGAGTATAATTGGTTTCTTAAAAAGAATCTTCATTCCAGGAAATTACTACTTACTGAGCATTACTTATTAATCCCATTAGGCACAAGGTTGTTGTTTATCTTCAAGACATCTAAACCCACGATATTACGAAACAATTACTAGGTCATGCTTTAATATACACTCTTAGTAGTCCACTCCTAGTAGTCCACTCTTGTTTTTACATTCATCAAAAGAAGCATAAACATATGAAACAAATCTCCTAGTTACTGAATTGTTCTTAAGAGTCTGTGTAATTTTTAAAGTGGTATTATCTCACCAGCCAGATACAGTTTAGTTTTCTTGCAACTTTCTTTTTCTGCTGATATAGTGTTTAAAGAGTAAATGTTATATCATTTTAACTTAAATTGCAGACCTTTTTCTGGATTTTTTCATTTGAAAAAACTTTTGGTAACAAATTAAGTGTACACTATTAAATGCAATGTATATCCAGGAATAATATTTTGTATGTTATTTTTTAAAACTACAATAACAGTAGACCAAGGAATCTGTGATGATATTATTTTAATTATTTTTGAAAGAGGGCATTTGGAGACCATAGGATGAACCATTATAAAGAAACCTGCTAATAAGTCCTTAAATATATTATTTTAATAATTAGATTCTTTCTGTTTTAGATAGGTTTAATTCAATTGTGATTTTTTTTATTTTCAAGTAAAATTATCATATGTGTTTTTATTTACTCTTTTTTTTACACAATTTTAAGCGAGTCAAACCACTATTTTAGAGCGTTAACATTTTGTTGGAGAGCTGTTAGGATGTACTGAACCTTTGTAATGGAATGCCTCCCCAGAGGGCACTATGCATCTCGCTGCAAAGGATCTGATATACTGTAAAACTCAATGTAATGCTTCAGCTCTTTCTCTGAGATTATAGATTTAGACCTTATACTGCATCATATTCTTACATTGAATGCCACTGTAACTAGGCAGTGAGTTGCTAAAGGCCATTGCCTGGTTGCTAATGACCGCCTTCCTGATACAAGTTGATAAAGTACGATGCAGCAACGACAGCTGCTTTGTCCAAGATATAGATTCAAACAATGTGTTAGTGCTAATAAAATGTTCTGTTTTCAGTGTTCTGTATTTGACTTTAATTATTTTGTCATGATTTCTTTTTTCTTTAAGTAATTTGGCCATTACTTTTAAGTTGGATTTTATTGGTGAATCATTTTCGCAACTCCATTCTGACTATGATCACAGTTAACCCCACCTCCCTCCACCAGTTAGAAAATGTAGTGTTTTTACTCTGAAAAGTTTATCTTTCATTTTCAGGTTTATTTCCTAGTCTCAAGAAAAGTTGTTTTTTTTTTTTTTTTCCTCTGAAGTAAATGTGCATCGTCTGATTAGTTTCATAAATGTTGTAAGTCGCCTTGGATACAGAAATCAGCCAAATCCACTGGCACAGGTGTCTGTAACTGACATAAGAGTTTTAAGCTCATTGTGGTAGATGTTCTGGGGAATGAGTTAAAGCTTCCCTCTTCTCAGTTCAGTTCATAGTTTTGTCCTTTTAGTTCAGGTAATATTCTGATAATTTTGGTAATGACCCATTACAATTCTTGTTTTGACTTCAATAATGGTTTAGCCCCCTGGATTTTATTCTTGATTACAATACATCTGTATTCTGGAAAACTGCTTTGTTCCACTTTCTTTAAAACACACACATCTCCTGGTCGATTTCTAACAACATCTTTGCCATTGCTCACAATCCACTGTGCCAGTGGATAATATAAAGAGGGTGGCTGTAATAAAAAAGCAGGTTAAACAAGTCTGTACTGTAGTCTAGCTGAGCTGTTTTGAATTTTCAAGATTTTGATAATATAAGGCAGTGTAGGAAGCAACTTGAATTACACAGCTGCTGGTTTTGTTTAATATACAGGTACATTAAGATGAAGATGGCTCAGAATATGGACGAATGATAATAGGCTTTCATGGCTAAAAACATTTTATTATTTTCTTGATCTGCTAACCTAAGGACAATAACTAAACTAAGCATAGCCCAGCCTACAGCCAAGATTTTAACAGTAGTCATTCTTCTGGTTGGACTGACTCATAATAAGGTAATCAAAAAGGTGAAATATTTTAAGGTAAGAGACAATTTGGTTTTAGTTATTGACAGCTTAAAAATACAAAACTCCAGAACTGAATCATTGGGATATCAGTTCCCACTTTGTTCCATTACCTAAAACCACTGTCTTGAATCATCAAACACACCCACAACTGTCTGTTTCTGTGGAAATACTGCCCAGCAAGAATATGAAAACAACATCTGGACATTGTTAGTAGGAGAGATTTGTTTTAGAATGTCACACTTCTGCATGTTAAATAGTACTCTGAACGATTAACTTGAATAGTTGAACTTTTATATTTTAGTTTCATGCTTGTTTTGTAAGTAAATTTAATGCTTGTTTTGTAAGTAAATTCTCTTAACATTAACATTTCTTGTTCACTTTTTCTCTTTTACAGTATATTGTTCAATACATTGATAAATGTTAAAAAAGATGCAAACTTTAACCTTGTAAAATTAAAAATCTCCTTATACAAATATTAGGTAGAGTTTATAATTTTGGAGTGGTAAAATATCTAGATACCCCAGATACAAAGCAAATACATACGTAGAGTGTCGCTACAACTATTTTTCCACATTGAAGAAGAAAATCCTTATATAAACACTGAACTGATCAAAGAGCTGAATGTCACAAAACCCAATGTTAGGTGTAAAAATTCCTGATAGACCAAAAGAGTGGGAAGCAGTGACTGGTGGTTGGGAAAAAAGATTTTACATTTGCCCCATGTGTGAACCTCTTTAGTCGGATGAACCAACAAAATTCTGTTATCTTTAATGACCATTATAATTTAGAGGACTCAGAGACTAATCTTTCACTTTACTCTTTATACAGTTTAGTTGGGAAACTGTGTTCATGTTTGTCTTGTACTATAGCTGCAGAAACTGAGGTCTAAGTCCTGATCCTTAAAAAGATGTCTTGCTAGGGTTTCATAGGCTATTGTTGGGCAGCATAAAACAACAGTTTTCTGGAAGGTTGGATATAGGGCATGTTTTAAAAAATTCTTGCCAAGCGTGAAGGAAGAAAGGTTGGTGAAGGGAATGTTAAACAAATGCCCTAACAAAAGACAAAATTCTGGCACCTTTATGGATCACCCAAACAAAGCAAACACTCCAAATATTTTCTGAATTTGCTGCACTCTCTTCACCACCCTGTGTTTCCTGATTTTTGCTTTCATTTTTAAAAATAAATCCATTGGGCTGATTAGGGTTTTGGGGGGATTTTATTAATGATTATTGTACAGTTTGTCTACTTTATGTCAGTGAAATGAAAATGTTCTTGCATTTAACATTTTATTATTCATCCATTTGCCAATCTGTTTTTCACACCGCCTTAATCCAGTTCAATGTCTGGGTGCTAAAGTTTGCCTATCCCAGCTGCATTTATTGTAATGTAGGGTATGATAGTAAATGAATCTTTGGATGTTTTGTTTTAGGTGAGGTGTAGAGATGGAAAAAAGATGGATTAATATTTGCTGGCATTGTTACAGTGTAATCTAAAAATGTGGAAACATTTATACAAAAGAAAAATAAAATCCATCCAAATTTATACTATTGGTCCTCAATTGTACAAGAGAAATTAGGATAGTCTGCAGTGGGCTGGCGCCCTGCCCGGGGTTTGTTTCCTGCCTTGCGCCCTGTGTTAGCTGGGATTGGCTCCGGCAGACCCCCATGACCCTGTAGTTAGGATATAGCGGGTTGGATAATGGATGGATGGAAATTAGGATAGTGTTGTATGCTATGACTGGATCTAATACTGATAATTATAAACCATCAATCCACTGTCTTCCTTTTTTGTTTATTTTAGTCACGGTAGGGTAGTAGTATGTAATATATTAATAGATTTTATTTATGTAGCACAATTAAATAGCATAGACTTCCCTAGGTGCTTTACAAATCAAGATAAATTAAACAATAAAAATAATCTTAAATAAAACAACATACAAAATAAAATTGTAAATTTGAAAGATTAGTACAAATATAAATATTACTTATTATAGATTATTAGACAACATTGAAATAAATAAGTCTTTAAATTGCCATTTTCACAGAGCTTCAGGCAGACTGTAGGAGCTTGTTCCATAGGCGAGACCCAATAGACCAAAACGCTTGGTCATCCATTGAGATCAGTCTCATCTGTGGAACAGCCAGGACATTAGAAAAGTCAGATCGCAAAGAACTCTCAGATGTGTAATTGTTACTTATGTCTTGAAAATAGATGGGCAATACCAGCAATACATTTGTAAGTTAACAGAAGGATATTAAAATGAACTCTCTCTTTAATCGGCAACCAGTACAAGGATGATAAAACTGGGGTTATAGGAGTGAATTTACGTGTTTTCTTAAAACAGGTGCATTTTTCATTTGGGCATACGATAACCTCTGAATATTCTTTTCAGGGAGGCAAAAAAATTGAAATTACTGTAGTCAAGATGAGATGTGATGCAGATGTGCATGAACTTCTCAGCATAATGCATTCATAGAAAATATCTACTTCTTGCTATATTCAGTAAATGATAGAATTAAGTTCTGGACAAGAATACAATGTGACTTTGAAATGAAAGCAGAGAATCAAATTTAACACCAAAATGTGGAACTAATGAAGAAGCAGGAATTAAGTGGCCATTAATAGTGGTATGATTTATGCTGGTCTTTTTTACCTGACGAAGAGTGCCAATAAGTATAACTTCTGACTTATTGCTATTTAATTGCAGGTAATTATTACACATTCAACTTTGATTATCACTAACACAAAAAGTGACTTGAGTTTGTAGAACATGGGCATCTGGAAAGGTGTAGAGATAAATTTGAGTACCATCAGCCTAACAGTGAAAATACATGTCATGCTAATGTGTGATTTTTCCAAGGGTAACTGATATTTCAAAAATAAAATGGCACCAAGTATAGAAACCTGTGAAACTTCAGAAAAAACATGGCTAGATTTTGACTGATGTTTCCTAATAGCAACAAATTTGTTCCTACTTGTGAGACAGCTATAGAACCTCTTCAGTGTGGTACCTGAGACTCCAGTGTCACTCAAACAATTGAGTAAATGCTGTGATCTACAGTATTAAAAGCAGTTGTTAGATCCAGAAAATAAGAAGATTTGTTACCCCTTGCATCTGTAGCCATGAGACAATCATTTACAACCCCTAACTAAGGCAGTCTCAGTGCTGTGAAAAACTCATTAAACAGACTGATAAATCTCATATAGCTCATTTGAATCTAAACAAGACTGTAATTGCAAAGAAGTCTGTTCCATCACTTTAGATATAAAAGAGATGTTAAAAATAAGATGGAAATTAGATAAAACTTCAGCATCTAAATTAGGCTCTTTTTTAAAACTGAATTTATAACAGCAAGCTTAAAAGAATTGGGAACTTTCCCAAAACTCGAAGATGTATTGATAATAGTGGTAAGAGGTGGACAGAGTGCGGTAAGACATGCTTTTAGCAGTGAAGTCGGAATGAGATCCAAGGAACAAGTAGAAGATTCCATTTGAGACACAATACATGATGCGCCTGCCTGAGAAATCTCAGTAAAGCAGCTCAGAGAAGTAAAATGAGGAGGGAGTGGCTGTACAACAAACTGACTAGCAGCTGCAGCAGCAGGCTTTATTTATCCCCTGATATTTCAAGTCTTTGCTTGAAAAAAAACTAAAAAATGTTTCACATTCTTCTCCAGACTTAACCATAGGACCTGTCTAGCTAGGTTTAATCAAGTGGTCAATTACAGAGAATAAATGTTTAGGATTGTCATTACCATTAATAATAAGTGTAGAATAATGGCTAGATCTGAAATCTTGAAGTTCAATTAAATATAGCCACTGATGCTCCCTAAAGTTGTATTGATGCGAACTTGAACCCATCTTCCTCCTCTCTTTCAAGAGCTCAGAGGTGGTCAGTATACCAGTATGTGTCTTTTCCACTTTTAAGATACTGTTTAAAACACAGCTATACAGATCCACAGATTCCTGTACTGGTAATGCAGTGGGCTACCTAGAAGGAAGGTTAAATATAGCAGATGTAAAATACACAGCATCAGCATCTTCCTAAAATACATAGTGTGATGACTAGTAGTGGCAGGTGGAGTAATTAAGACTTCCAGCAACATCATGCTGTGGTCTGAAGTACCAATATCCACTAGCTGGGTATTGTCAGTTAAATAATCACTCGTAATGTGAAGATCCAAAATATGAACATGTCTACGGGTTGAGAAATTCACATGCTGCACTAGTGGAAGGCTCTTAATGAGCTTTACCAACTCAGAAGCAAGCGGATATCTGGGATTACCTATATTGTTCAAATTGCCTGTAATAATTAAATTTGTAAAACGTGGACACAAAAAATTAATCCAATTAAAATATTCAAACAAAAATATAGCATTCACTGTAGGGGATGATATACAGTATAAGTAAAATAATTAATGACTGCTAGAGGTGCCATTTTAAAGCTACACATTAAAATGATAAAGAGCTTGACAAAGGCAGTACAGTCAAGTTGAAATCTTCTCTTTAAAATGCCACAAGCTCTTCATCTCATCCAGAGGTCTGTGCATATTCAAAATACTTGTACCCTGATGAAGCAACCTCATACATAAGTGAATATTGACCGCTGCAATGCCATGTTTCACACAGGTGTCAAAAAATCAGTGTCATAATCAGAGATGTAATCATTCAAAAGTAGGAATTTGTTCTCGGCAATTGCACATTAAATAAAGCAAATTTGTTTGTTCCTGGCAGCTTTAACTGAGGTTTAGATTTTTGAAGACAGCAAAGATTTCCAACCTTCAATCTGTGCACTATAGTTGTCAACACTTATCAGACCTGAATACCTGCAACAGCAGTCAGATTCATTGAAAATCCTTGTCCAGAGCCTCTATGCACATAATTAAATTTCCAAATATCAAGTTCTTTCAGTAGATCACCCAGCACAGCACCTTTGAAAGATGGCACACCATTCACAAAAACACTGAGCAAGATAGCATCACAAGAACAAAGGTTTCAGGTTATACAGTGCAGAAAGTCTCTTTTTGGCCACAATTTTTGTATAAAATCTTCCTCACCTATCAGTTGGAGAAACATAAGCCTTAAGAGCATGAGATTTTCACCAAAATGTTAATGTTATACCAATCCATCCATTTTCTGGACCGACCCAGTCATTTCCATTACAGCAACAGAATACAGAAGCCTATCCCAGTGGCTTTGGGCTTAAGGCAGGACTAAATCTTAGACAAGTTGCCAGTCTTTCTTGGGGCACAGTCATGTTCAATTATTTGTACATCCTTACACTATTCAATGGTATACACAGCAGATATGTTTTATGCCTGGCTCCTCAGTCTTGATCTATTGTGGTTACTAAAAGCAGAATTTCATTGATGATCAGTGTCAGTCATTTCTTCCTGAAGGAGGGCCTGGAGATAACAGTAACATGTCTATAAATGTCCTCTTGTTTCATTTCAGTGGCTAACAAATGGGTCCATGAATATGGCCAGGAGTTTCAGAGGAGATGCAGTTCTAACCCAGAAGAGTGAGTGAAAAGGCACTTGAATGGGACCACTTGGACTACATGATTCAGAAGAAGTCAGGCAGTGCTGGGCCGTTGTTACTGGAAAGGTCTGCCTTGGATGATTGGCCTGTTTGAAGGGGAGTCTGGCTCTCAGCCAGAACAACATGCCTCAGCTCTAGGAGTCTCCCCACCTACGAAGAAGAAGACATAAGTGAAGTGAATAATTGTCTCCAGTCCTATGCTCACATATGCTGAAACAGCAGCTGTCACACTTGAAGCATGCTGCTAGCTCGGTATGATGAATGTTTGACATGGCAATGTGTGGCTTCCCTGGACAAGGAATTCTTAAGTAGAAGTCAGGGCAAACTTTAAATAAATAAAAAATCATCTTTCACAGTTTCGTACATTTTGCTTTATTAAAAAAAGTTAGCTATTTTTATTAAAAAATAGTTTTCAGATGTATGCTGGAGTAGACTGATTTGATTAAGCTTTTGAAGAATGTCAAAGGTTTGTAAAGCTCCTGAATGTCATGGCTGTGCTTCAAGTTTAACCAGATGTAAAGTGCACCATATTTTCTGAGTGGAAACAGACAAGCATGGAGAAAAAATATTTAAATTGGGCGTTTTCAAAATAGTGCAAAAGAAGGCAGTTTCCGATTTGTTCCTAGTAGAAATGTACAGCCTTCTTGGAGATTTTAAAATGAAACATAAATTCAAGCCATTTAAAAAGAGGTTGGGCTAGAAATTCATAAACGATTTAAATTCTACGTTATAACCCAAAAAACATTCAGGAAACTCAGCGTATTTTATTATTTGTGAGCTCTTTCTTGTTGATTCTTAGATTAAATAATTCTGTTGAACAAGTAAATATGAGTGTGCAGTTCTATACAGAGGCCTTTTTCCAGCCCCACAGTGAGTTTAGAGTATGAAAGAATGAGTGATTGAAATGAAAACAAGTAAATTAGTCACATTATACAGGGACTAATTGTTAATTTTCTAGGATACCTCTCTTCTTTGGTGTGAAGTACCTGTTTTTTTCAAGTGCTACTGCTTTCTTTTACTGCATGCTTATAAACAGATTAATTTGAACCATGGTCTGATCTTGTAAAATATTTAGTGGTGAAAAAAATTATTGGTTTCATATCTTTGGGTTTGTGAATGGTTTCCAGTTGGTTAAACGTGGTCACAGGAATACAAATGCACATCATTCCATTAATTTATCAACTCTGCTTAATCCAGGTCATGGTAATTGGACTGGAGTCTAAGCACAAATACCATTTCCAAATTTCTTGCAAAACAAAATAATAATATAAATATGTTTTAGGTCACAGATAAATAAGCTTTTAGTTTAAATAGAACAATAAATTAAAGGCAGAAACTAAAGTGATTAAATAAATCATCTGGAAGTATAATGCAGCTGCCTAGTCTGAAAGCAACAGACTAAATGAATAAACGTGGTAAGGTTTTATTAATCATCAACCATCCTGAGTAAAAGAAAAAAAAAATCATGTAATCAAATTAAACAAAGAGTCTGGCTAAAAATGAGTTGTTTTTAACAAATTCTTGCAACCTGTGCAGGCCTGCTGGAGCTGACTTGGAAGGATTTCAGGCAGAGAAGTTATCTTCTGGAAGAGAGCGCCATCTTGTGCAAGTCAATGAAAAATATACTGACATGCAAAACACAGATGCTTATAACTGGGGCTCTTAAATTCAAGTCAAATAGTAAAGGCATTCTTTCAGCTGCTTGATTTTATTTATAATGAATTTCTTAAATCAGTTTGTGTCCTTAATTGAATGTTAAACTAGCAATTTGTTCTTTATAATCCAAACTAGTTTTCTAAGTAATTTACAATTTGTATTTGTTATTGGACTTTGTTCCTACGATCCTGACCTGACTTAGATGAGTTTGATAATAAATAGATGGGTGTGTATTTGTATTAGCCAGCAGTACACGGAGTTGATTTGACCAGAGAGCATGATCCCTGTGCCCACTTTTGTCTAACTAGCCAATCCTTGTTTTTGTAAGTTGATCAAATCGCTGGATGTTTCAGTTTCTAAAATATTATGCAATATCAGCTCAGGGTTCATACCTAAAGCATTTTACTGCTTATCACCATACAATGAAAATGAAACAAATCACATCAGATAGAAGAAGCAAACATGTAAGTACTTTAATGTATGTAGCAATTGTAAAATATAAATATGTTACAGATGCCTTCTGCCCTTTCCCACCAAATTACAGCAACAGCCACTCCTTTAATTCCTCCCCTACCACTCTGTGTCAAGGTCTTCTGTGGAATGCCCAGACAGGGCTTTTATGCTTGAGCCAGGAGATATAGTTGGGATAATATGTGCTGATGTCGTCCTCCATCTCTCTTTTAGCAACCTCAAGAGGTGTCCTTATTAAAGAACGAGACCACCCAGAGGTCACCTGCACATTGTAATGAGTAGCAAAACCCACACGTAACAGGTATCTGTCTGGGGAGACTCCTGTTCCATTATCAAGGGTCCTTTGAAATCACTTTATTAAATAAAAGTCACAAACTGCAGAACACATTCCCCAATTAAGAGGGATAAGACCCCTGTTGACAATGACCCAGCACTGCCTTAATTATTAAATGTTTCGTATTTTCCACCATCGAGTCTTACAGCCCAACTCCTGCTCATTACAGTATGTAATTGCCTGTACCCCATGTCCTCTTTCACTGTATATTGTGATTCTTCTTACTAGTTGTTTTGTTGATAGCAAATGAAAATCAAAAACATATAAATACAAAAAAGAGAGCAAAAAGAAATTCTTATGCTGTAAGAAATATACTTTAAGAAAAGCAGTAAAAAAAAAAAAAAAAAAACAGCAACACGTGGAACTGTAGTGAGCACAAAAACACTGCGTCAAAAAAGTTAGGTAATCAGAGTGGCCAACTTGAAGGTAAAACCCGGTGGTCTGAGCTTTCTTACCATCAGTCTGACCACAAACATGAGAACACATTGTATTCAAAGTAGCTGGAATCCTCAAATGTGGAACAGGATCAATTTTGACAGCCATCTGCAGGTGAAGGTAGGTGAGATCATAAAGGTTTTGTTTTCCTTTTGTGTGGCAACCCTTGGAATGGCCTTCCAACCTGTGAAAAGAGTGACCACCATTCACAACATTTTCACTGGCAAAATGGGATAAATTCTTCAGCATTAGCTTTTTTGTCTCAGCATGTGTAGACGCTGTTGCCTCAGTGCCGTGAAATATCTGTATCCCATGCAGGGGCAGAGAGCCTGTTTGGTGGCCATACAAAAGTTTTGCCTGCCTACTAAAAAGAAAAATCAGAATAAATAAATAATTTTGGCATTTATTTGCCCACTCTACATATCCAAATGCCTACCTGAGGATGACATTCTTTTAATGCCACTGGCTCCATAAGGTCCACAGTGGCCACTCTTGTCTTTTCTGACATGCACAGCTGGATTGTCAAAAGTGCATCAAAGATTTTGAGATCATCGTCTCATTTTGACATTTGCTTCACTTCTGTCTTCTGCAGCGCTTTAATTAGGTTTTTTTTTATAATTCTATATGAGTTCATTTTAAAGTTAACACAATAGTGTAGTGCCATTTAGGGATCTTCCTGGCAGTTTCAGGTGGTAGTTGGATTTGATTCTCAGTCACATCGCATAGCTACTCTGGTTTGCTCTCATTTGGGTGGGCTGGCCACTTTAAGTGCGTCAATGTGCCCACTCCTGCTGGATTAGACCTCATGTCTCAACACTGCTTAACAGAAAAATGGCTGGAAAAATTTTTTAAAGTTGTTCATCCATTTTCTACACCAGTGTTGTCCAGTACTGTATCATGGACAACTAGTCTGGCAACATCAAGTGGAACGCAGGAATGAACCTTGGATGGGGACACATACACACACCGGTTTAACCCCTATATCGTTGGGATTTGAGATGATGCGAGTGTGTAAAGGAAAACCTCACAGTTTTGGAGAGAAAATGCAGATTTCATTCAGACAATGATGAGGCTATGAGGCAAACCCAGTGTCCTGGTGCAGTCACACACCGCCTGTTTTTAAGTAATCCATCTATTCGTATTTCAACCCCATCTTATTTTCCAGAAGGCACACAAATGAATGAATTAATAGGTCAGTAGTACAAGTGAATTAAAAGTAGACCATTTTGTTTAGTCAAATCCTATTATTCATTTTCTTCAAACAGACACCAATAAATGCCACTGTTAAAATGAACACTGAAGGGCTTCCTGAAGAATTTTAAATGACATCTAATGTTGACGAGTCATGCCATAGCAGCCCACTTTCAAAAATGAGTGCCCTCTCTCTCTGATGTGTGTGTAGTTCTCTTGATTTCTCATTTCATCCATGACCCAGGGGGACAGAGACCTTTTCTATTTCCTACCATTGTTTTGACAATTCTGAAGCCTTGACCTGCATTTCATCAGCTTCACCTCAAGGCAATAAAGGCATCTATTATCTTGCAGCCCTCTGGGGTAAACATTCACTTAGAGATAACCTTCACAGTTTAAAGATTAATGGTCATGTTTTCAGTTGGTGCAACATACTACTCTTGAATGAGCTGACATCTGCCATATTGGTAATACTAGTAGATCAAATAATTCCACATTACAGTTATACATACGGTATGATCATGATCAGGAATGTTTTGATGTGTTGTCTGTGCTGTGTAACAGAGATGTAGAACATCGGAACCAATTTGCAGGTTCTATTTACTCTTGTAAGGCAGACATCAACAGGTAGCTTACCCCACAAATAGACGTGCCAAAATGTGCAGGTGAAGCTCCCATGAAAGAAACCTTAGCAAAAAGGCACATTCACCTTCTGTGAACAACGTGCCAGGTGTCTAACTCTCAACACAGCATTGGTTTATTAAATGGTAGATGATGATGTTTGAACTTGTCGGGAGACACACTGCCGTATAGCCCCAAGAAAGTTTTGCCACATTGTAAAAGTAAAATAGTCAAAAAATGTGATTTTTAAGTTATACATGGGGTACATGCCTGGGGACCACCTTCTCGGCTCTGATAAGGTAAGCAACACCACTCTGAGATGACAGGAGACACTGGTGCTAAATGTCTCTTCTCTTTCCACCATCGTAACAAGACACCCATGGAGCATACCTATCCCCGCCCACTGCACCTAGATCTGGCCCCGCCTCTACTGCACATGGAAGATGCCATTCATTCAGACCCGAGACACCATCATGGACAGAGCTCCTACTGACAGAATCTTATTTAAAATATTGCAAGACAATATTGGATCAGCCATCCTTAGTTGTAGCCAGGGCACCATTTTGGTTGATTGACAATTAAAGGGGGTAGCCCGGCTGGTGCCCCGATGTTCTTTTTGTTTCCTTCAGCTTGTTCCTCAGTCACAATGGTTACTGGAGGGAGGTGACGGTAAGTACCTAGAAGCACGTACATGCACACATAGGTTTAAGTTGATTTGGGATTTAAAAAGTAATTTGGCTTGGAACCTGGCGAATGTACAGTTTTAGAAATCCGATTTTTTATTTTTTTTTTGTTTTGTGCATATGCTGTTTTTTCAAGTGTAAGCAAAATTTTAGTATAAAAGCTAAGCATTGTTGGGGCACCAGCCTGTCCTGGGTCACAGTTCCGCCCTGAAAAAGATAAACACAACAAGGGCAGGGAGGCGCGTCCACGACTCCACTCCATGGCATCATCCGTCAGCATATACGGACAGCGCCTCCACCTGTGACCACTGTCATTGCAAGTAAAGCACCGGCGCTTCCCTCCATGTCTTCGTGCCCTCTGGACATGGCATTAGGATGGATTTCTGTGCTCCGCCTGGACCCCAGCCAGGCTCGAGGCTTCCCTCTGCACTCGCAGAGGGCAGCTCTCAACAGCAGGTGGGCACACGGGCCCAACCTGCCCCTTGTCAGGAGGTCTGGACCTCTTTCTCTGGTTCCTCCTCCTTCTACTCTGGGACGCAAGGACGGTCTGGGTCTCCTTATGGGATAAAAAGAGACCCTGTGCAGTCTGCATCCCTGTGGACCTCAGCGAGGCTGCCGTCGGCTTTTGGAGTGGTATGCCTTGGTGGCCGGTTCCTTGCACACCCCAGCACCGGGCTCACCCCTACAGCACGATCGGCCACTCGCCCCGCGTCCACTGTAGGAGGCCAGGCTAGCTTTTATACTGGTCTTTATCCTACTTCTCACAATAATCTTTGGACACTTGCATATCTGTTAACAGGAATGGCATGTATTTGTGGCAGGTGTTAGTTATGGAAAAGTGGAGTTTGTTCTGGCAGCAAAGGCCAAAAGGAAAGAACACACACCATACAAGAAACACATTCATGGTAGAGTGATCATACCCATAAACACCTGCATACCTCAACTAATCAGCATCGCTTTGAAATGATAGAAAAACAGAGAAAATCTTCATGAACAAAGTGAAAAACATGAAAAATGTTTCTGTTAATGAAAAGCCATGCACAATCATACTGTCCACAGACATAAAAAGTTCCTTAAAATGTGTATTTTTTGTTTTTACCTGTAGTAGAAATTTACATTTATTAACATAATGTGCAGCATTGCTCAGGTGAGCCTGAGGTGCCTGAGAGCGTCATCACTGCTATTAACTAAATTGTCATGCAGGTTAAGGGAGAGTCTCTCAGTTGTTTTGACCTCAGTGAGGGCTTGATGTAACGTATCTAAACTGAGGTGTCTTTTGTAACAATTGTAATATCAGCTGTAGTAAAGAGCTTCTGGGGCTGTTTGTGCTCCCAAATGGCCTGTATTACCAGTCCCTTAAACTATTAAAGTGAGGCCTTCTGGGTATTTCCAACCCAGTAGCACAGAGGCATTTTACGTCAGAGCCATACTAATAGCTCCACAGAGACTGATTTAATTTTTGCTTAAAGCCTTTGGGATATTCTGCCTGACTTAAGCTTTCGTTTTTATACAGTTGAGGCCCCATAAACTATTTATTTTAATATTAGATCATACCATAATGTAATATGGAAGATATCTGCAGAGCCAAAGGAAAGCCACATAAGCAGACAGACCCCTCGCGGCAGGTTCACATTCAAAAAGCAGCATTTGTCAGTGATGAGAAGAGAAGCCAATGCTTTGCAGACTAATTCCATTACTCCTCATTTTTTTTCCAAGTTCATATGGAAAAAATGTGATTTTAATGAATGGAGCCAAAATGCTGCTGTCAGAGTGCTGATAATGCTATCCATTTTGTGAAGGCAACAATCTGAACTTCACTCAAAGAGGGGATGACTTTGTAAGAGCCAATCTTAGAAAGTAATGTTCAAGTTAAAATTATTTAAGTGCTTTCTTAATTTCAATAATAGAATATCAGTTAATTCTAGTTGCTGAGAATATGGCATAGTCTTCTACCCCCTGTAAGTTAACTTGGAATAGAATTTTCTTTGCTTTAGCTGTAAAAACCGAGGGTTAATTAAGCCAGTTAGGAAGTAGTCTTATTGCTACCATGGACTGTTATATATGTTTGCAAATAGGAGATGGCATACAGTTTTCTGATCGTGCTTAGTGTGCTTAACCTGTTTAACGTGCCTCAAGTACGACTGTATGACCAAACTTAGAGAAATGAGACAAGATAAATAAGCCTTCAACAGAACTTTTTTTAAACAACAACTTTACTTTTCTTTATTATCAGTTCCATCCATCCATTATCCAACCTGCTATATCCTAACTACAGGGTCACGGGGGTCTGCTGAAGCCAATCCCAGCCAACACAGGGCGCAAGGAAGGAAACAAACCCCAGGCAGGGCGCCAGCCCACCGCAGTTTATTATCGGTTTTTTCTTTATTTTTGTGTGAAATATTTTGCTTTGAATTTACTAAAACTTTTAATATGAAGATATTTGGCCTGTGGAATTATTGAACACGCTTCACCTGAATCATAATATGAAGTAAACTAAAAGCTGCAGAACTTTGGTAATTTTATTTAAACACAACTACAGACTTTATTTAAAGGAATACTCCACCAATAATGAGTCTTTTTAGCATGTTGCTTACCTACCCTATGCAGTTCATGGAGAATAGAAATAAACAAAGCTTTCTGATATGATTGGTGATCAATGCTGGGCAACAGCAAACAACATCAAAATGTCCATAACTAAATCTTATGTTATTTGTGTCATATAATCTGCATATGAAGTCATCCAGTCTTATGCCCATGCCATGCCAAACACATATATTTTTACAAAAATATTGTTAAATAAGTAATTCATTGAAATGGAATGCACTTGGACAAAAATTTGACTTGTGGACCTGCCTCCCGTCATTACATTTATTTTTATATCCACAACTGGAGTGCCTCAGGATTATTTAGCAGCAGCCGGTGAAACTGCTCAGGTGAATGGACCTTCTGCTTGTTGAAAAATCTCAGTCCAAGGCATACCCTCTTCTTGATGACGTTTGCATTTGCTTTTCTTTAACTTTTAATCTTCAGTTTTACATTCTTCTCGGTATACGCTTCTTGTTGATAGGACATGAAGCTCAGTGTTAGCCAATGAATAAACTGTTACTGGGCTGACCAATAAATGAGGCGTGAAGGTGGGTCTTCAAATCAAATGTTTGGGCATTTCTGAGTGTGTGAGGTTTAATTCACGAGAGAGTTTTACAGAAGGAGTTTATTTAACAACTAACCATGGTACTTGTCGAAGATGGGTAATTGAATAATTAAAAAATATTTGCTATCTCTTGCCCTACATGTACTCTCAGCGCCATTCCTCTGTATTTGTGTGAACATCTCTTCACCTGTGCTCCCCCTCTCACAAGTACCTTCCTGTAAAGCCTGTTTCTCAGACTTTGTCATTATTTTTGAGGCATCTTTCTTACCTATTGTCCGGTTTTATATTTTTCGTCTTTGAAGGTGACTCTCTTCCTGTTCCAAATATCAATAACGCATATAGTATTCATCTCTGCCCCTCCGAAACATTAAATATGGCACTATTAAATGTTAGAGCTCTAACTAATAAGACTTTTTTATCAACGATCTTATTAGTGATAAAAAAATAGATTTTATTGCACTAAGTGAAACGTGGCTTAGCTCAGAAGGGGTGGCTGTTTTAATCGAATCTCCGCCTCCGGATTACAGTTTTACTCGTGCAGATCAGAAACGAAAAAGAGGCGGGGGCCTGGCAAACATTTACTCGAGCCGGTTAAAATGTAAAGATGTCAGTTTTGGTAAGTTCAAGTCCTTTGAGTATCTCGCCGTTGTTATCCATGGAGATTCTCAAGTTCTAGTATTATCCGTGTATAGACCTTCAAAATTCAACGCGTCTTTTTTTGAGGAATTCTCTGACTTAATGTCAATTTTAATTACGAACTATGACACTCTTAATAGTCGGCAACTTTAATTTTCATATAGATAATCAGTGTGACCTAAAAGTAAAAGAATTTATGAACCTCCTGGGCTCTTTTGATTTGAGGCAGCTCGTAAATCAGCCTACACATAAAGCAGGTCATACGTTAGACTTAGTGATTACTAAAGGACTAAAAGTTTGTAGCGGGGCTACATAGTAGTAATAGTGTTGTCTGTGTTCGTACCACGTGCGTCTTGTTTCCATCGTCCCGTTTACTGTTTGGGTGTGTCAGTGAATGCCGTCCCCGTATTCCACATTGCGCGTTTCCATCCAGTTTGTTTTTCTTTCAGCTGGACTTACTCCAATACCCTCATCACGAGAGACCCGGGGTCGGATCATCATCCACCACATGCCGAGGATACACGGTGAGGCTGTTCCATTTTGTTCCGGGAATTACAAACACTCCATATATCGGTTAACCAGTCATCGGTTAACCAGTCATCAACAAGTTCACGACCGTTCATTTCCATGTCTCATTCATTTTTTTGATATTTGTGTTGTTTGTTATATGTTACAAGGGCAAGGGAGGGTTTTGTTATATTCATATAGGTGTTTGTCACGGTGTTGCTTTGGTGGAGGGATATTTATAATTTGTTTAGCTATTCTGTTTCATTTAATACAATTTATCAGTTTAAGTTTACATATCTGCTTTTCTTTTGTGCTTATTTACGCCGTCGATTGTGGGGAAAAGTTTAATTTGTTAAAGGTACGGCTTGATTAGATGCAACCTCATTAATTAATTCAGGCCACAGGTCTTGGAGGTGTAGCTGCCGGCCGGGTAAGGGGTCAGCCGTTACAAGTTGATGTAAAACAGATCATTGATATTGGTCTATCAGACCATTTTCTTCTACTTTTTAATATAGAAATAATGATAGAAAATTATTATTTCTATATTAGAAATAACATAGTATATCTCCCCAACACTAAGGATCCTCCTAAACCTCAGCATTCCGTTATAAACTAATTAAACTCTTTCACAAGGATAGATTTACCTGATTTACATAAAATAATATCTCAATTAAAACCCTCCACCTGCGTCCTTGACCCAATACCAACAAATTATTTCAAAGAAGTATCGGGCGTGCTAATTGATAATGTTCTTGACATAGTAAATTCATCATTAGATACGGGGGTCTTCCCAGACTGTCTTAAGACTGCTGTAGTTAAACCCCTTCTTAAGAAACATAATCTTGACCCCTCAACTCTTGAAAATTTTAGACCCATCTCTAACCTGCCTTTCTTAAGTAAAATTCTGGAGAATGCAGTCATTATACAGTTAAATGACCACCTAAATAAACATGCTATTCTTGATAAATTTCAGTCGGGTTTTAGAACAAATCACAGCACTGAAACTGCACTCGTTAAAGTAGTAAATGATTTGCAAGTGAACGCAGACAGAGGCCATTTATCTGTTCTCATCCTCTTAGATCTGATTGCTGCATTTGACACCATTGATCATAATATTCTTAGAAATCGCCTTAGTCAATGGGTGGGCCTCTCTGGCAGTGTCTTAAATTGGTTTGAATCCTACCTGGCAGGGAGAAAATTCTTTGTAAGTTGTGGTAATTACAGCTCAAAGACACATGATATCCGATATGGTGTTCCACAAGGCTCTATCCTGGGTCCGCCGCTTTTCTCAATCTGCATGCTTCCGTTAGGTCAGATTATCTCAGGGCACAACGTGAGCTACCACAGCTATGCTGATGACACACAGCTGTATTTATCAGTAGCACCTGATGACCCCGATTCTCTTGATTCACTAACACAACGTCTGACTTGTATCTCAGAATGGATGAATAGTAACTTTCTCAAGTTAAATAAAGAGAACTGAAATCTTAGTGATTGGCAATAATGGATACAATGAGGCTATTAGAAATAAACTGGATACATTAGGATTAAAAGTCAAGACGGAGGTAAAAAGCTTAGGGTAACTGTTGATTGTAATCTGAATTTTAAATCGTATATTAATCAGATCACTAGGACAGCATTTTTTCACTTAAGAAACATCGCTAAAGTTAGACCTCTTATAACACTGAAAGATGCTGAGAAATTAATTCACGCTTTTGTTTTCAGTCGACTAGATTACTGTAACGCACTCCTCTCAGGACTACCCAAAAAAGACATAAATCGTTTGCAACGAGTGCAGAATGCAGCTGCTAAAATCCTAACTAGGAAAAGAAAATCTGAGCACATCTCTCCAGTTTTGATGTCACTACACTGGTTACCTGTGTCATTCAGGATTGACTTAAAAATTCTGCTTATGGTTTATAAAGCCTTAAATAATCTCGCTCCATCTTATATATCGTAATGTCTGACACCTTATATTCCAAATCGTAACCTCAGATCCTCAAATGAGTGTCTCCTTAGAATTCCAAGAACAAAACTTAAAAGAAGTGGTGAGGCGGACTTCTGCTGTTATGCACCTAAAATCTGGAATAGCCTGCCAATAGGAATTCGCCAGGCTAATACAGTGGAGCACTTTAAAACACTGCTGAAAACATATTACTTTAACATGGCCTTCTCATAACTTCACTGTAATCAAAATCCTGATACTCTGTATATCCAACTCATTATAATAACTATTCATGGTGGCTCTAAAATCTGTACTAACCTCTACTCTCTCTTCTGTTTCCTTTTCCGGTGTCCTTTAGGTGGTGGCTTGCGCCACCATCATCTACTCAAAGCACCGTGATGTTCCAACAATGATGGATAGATTAGAAGCCAGAAGTCTGTATGACCATCAACATCAAGTGACTCCGTGATAACCCTAACTACAAAGAGGACTGTTTCATTTATGTTAGGTTGAATGCCCAGAGGGGACTGGGTGGTCCCGTGGCCTGGAACCCCTGCAGATTTTTTTTTTTTTTTTTTCTCCAGCCGTCTGGAGTTTTTTTCTGTTTTTTCTGTCCACCCTGGCCATCGGACCTTACTCCTTTACTATGTTAACTAATGTTGTCTTATTTTAATTTCTTATTTTGTCTTTTATTTTTCTTTTCTTCATTATGTAAAACACTTTGAGCTACTTTTTGTATGAAAATGTGCTATATAAATAAATGTTGTTGTTGTCTCTTGGCATGCGATTTTACTCCATCTCATGCGTTTCACACTCACACTTCCTCTAAAGCCACACTGACCAGTGAGATTGCTCTGAGGGACTGGACAAACAGACCTTAGTGTTTTGTTATTTAGTAGATATTTTAGTAAAAATGCATCTGTTTGGGGCATTGTGAGCATACAACTGGGTCACTTCACATGTAGATTAGGCAACATAAGTAATGTGAGATTTTTCATAGACTTTTTGATTATTGTTTGCTGTTCAGTATTGGTCACAATAGATGTTGTGACCAGTTGGGCGTCAGTGTCAAGTTGACCCCTCACTTAAAAGGACTCATAGACATCAGACAATATAGTCATGTGGGCTTTTATTTGAAGAAAGAAGGGTTCCAGAGAAGTAGAGGGCACAAATTATATGCAAATAAACACTCACCATTTCAGAACCTATCTCTGCAAAACACAATATTTTCCTGGCCTACTTTCTTCTACGTTCTCCTGTCCACCGAAAGATACTGGCAGGATTTTCTCATCTTTCTCCACTTCCTTGGCAGGTGATCTGTTGCCTTCACTTCACTCTCGACTCTCGACTCTGAGCTCACCTGGGATCACAGCCAATTAGCAAACCAATGGTTCCAGGTCATCCTTCTGTCTAAAGGGCCAGGCACACCAATATTTGGCTACAGCCTGGGATTAGATTCCTGCTGCTCCCTGGTGACTGGGCAGACTAATAGGTGATCTCAAGTCCACCTTTGGCTGCTTCCACTTCTTTATTTGGGATGGGTATTCCAATCCTCAGGTCTCTCCTTTGTGTTGCTTCCAGGGAGTGGTCTCAACCAGCTTCCAGACAGCATCTTGGCTTCCTTGTCCTTATCCGCTCGCAGACAGCACACAAATAGCCCTACAGTGCGCCTCTGTGTCCTCCTGACTTTCATAATGCCTATTATAGCAGAAACTTTGTTATCCTCATTCTGCTTGAAAATATGAGAATCAATTTTTTCTTTACCATCACTACAAACTACATGGGGTAGGTAATACAATTAAAAAATACCATTTTTGGGTGAAGTATTACTTTACTCTTCCTGATTCAATATTGTAAGTATTGATTGTGCTGGGGTTTGTACTACCACTTCACATCTGCAGGGTCCTTGGGTTGCTTGTTGGCCCCATCTTCTTTTTCTGTAGGGCAGAGGTGGACAGTGTCAGTCCTGAAGGGCCGCAGTGACTGCAGGTTTTCATTCCAACCCAACTGCTTAATTAGAAGCCAATCCTTTCCAACCTTAGACCTGATTTAATTTATGGCTTGTTAGTCTGCAGTGTTAGGTTCTTATTTTCCTTTCCAAGGATACCATAAACCTAAAACGGATAATTTTCAGTCTGTCACATTTTTCTCTTTAAGTGTTTTATTAAACCATATAGTGCATGCTGAATCCACACAAGTGTAAGTGGAAAAACATTAGATGGTGAACTGCTGGCTCCTTTATCATTTCCATCTTAACTCTTTCAGGGCTGATGTTGACTTTTGTCAAAATTCAGGGGTAGAGGACAGTAATGGGCTGTAAACTGTGAAAACTCGCCCTTATGTTTTAGTTCAACTCTCTTTGGTTCAAGGAAAGTTACGTAGCTTTCTTGATTTGACTTCAATTCCCTGTGCATGCAGGAGTAGTGAAGAGCAACCAGCCTCTAAAATGGCATCGACATCTGGCGAGAGACTAAAACACACGTGCAAAGCAAAATACTCCATGGACGTTTCACATATTGCTGAATCGGACTCTGACTTTTCGGACTCTGAGTTTGATGGAAGTGTTCTGGAGAGGGATATCGAAAATGAAAGTGAGGGACCAGCATCAGCCTATCGGTTCCCAGCTGGTCGTGTAGCAGCATTCGCCTAGGAGGACCACCACTTATGATGGCAAGAGGTACAAAACATATTGCATCACACTGCGTTTACTACCATTGCCCACCTGCTGTGTGAAGACAAAGCAGCAGCCGGCCCACAGCCACTGCTGCCAGAGATGCCAAACAGGTGCCAACAGCCAGTGCAAGTGAAACCAGTGCATTGGGTGCTTTTCAGAAAACTGAGTTTTCGGAAAAAATATTCCGCCTTCAAAGAGTAAATGCTAATAAGGAGCAATTAAAAACAGGGAAAACAGCTGTATAAGACTGAAATAATCAATTAAGGGTGGGGAACCTTAACAAGCGAGACCACAAAAATGAAGCCTCAAAATGTCACTTAAGCAACAAGTGCTTCATCAGCAATAACTGACTTCTCATTAAGAAACTGGGTTGGAACAAAAACCTGCTGCCACTGCGGCTCTCCAGGACCGACATTGCCAACCCCACTACAGGGGTTTACTCCAGGAGCTCCAGTTTCCACTCATATCCCAAAGCTTGGTGGCTGTAATTAGACCCTGCATGAATGAATGAAGAGGGGGTTGGACTTCACAATCAGCACACTACTGTATAGCGCCACAAAGGTTTGCCATGTTGTAAAAGTAAATAGTAAAGACGTCACAACATGGCCAAATTTATGTGGCGATTAGATCATGATTATTCAAAAAAGGTGTTTTTTTTAAGCCATACATGGCAGTCTTGGCTCTAATGAGTTAAGCAGTACCACTCTGGGACAACAGAAGGCGCTGGCACAAACTGTATTTTTTCTTTCCATGATAAGATGTCCAAGGAAGATAACTAACTCTCTGCTTCTGTGTAACCTATGGGCAGACAATGTGGCTTCAGAAGTTAGATTGCTTAGTTACAGTCTGTCCACGATTTAATGGTCTGTTGAGTGGCGTTGTGACGCAGGAATACCTGTTTAAAGGAAGTGTCACTGTGGCTTGTTGTGTCAGTCACATCAGGTCAGCATTTCAGTGCTGTAGATCTATTCATTCTGTAATTATCAAATCTGTTTAAATTACTTCAGGATAATGGGCCCTAGCGTCTGTCCTAGCAGCACTGTGTGCAACATAAGAACCAGCTCTGGACAAGCAGGTTGCACATTCATATTATCCAGAACCAATTTTGATATGCCAATTAACCTAACATAACATGCGTTTCTTTGGGATACAAAAGAAAAATGGCATATCCAGAGAAAAACCCACACAGACACAAAGAAATTACTCAAGCTACACACAGATGATAACTGAGCAGGGAACTCAAACTCAGGGCTTCACCTTTGAGATCTTGCTTTCATAATTAAAATAAAGATGCAAGTCTGCAGACATGCAGCATCACTGCTGTTAAGTTGACGTGACTCCAGTAGAGCCGTAGCCCCATGCACTCCTTCAAGTGAAGTGTCCCATGACTGATCTCGGAATGAACAGCTCTGAATGGCTGGGGGTTCTGTATTGACCATCTCACCATCCAAATTCTCTATGCATGATCTGAGTATCTGTCTTGTCCATGTCTGCCTGTACACCCACTACATCCTGAAAGCAAGATCACGTTAACTTCAAGTTTTCACTTGCACAAACAGTTGTGGTTATCTAGTCCATGATGTCCGTGTGTGCCCCAGCCATTGAAATAATAAGTCAAACTGAACACCTACAACATATATGGACCTGGTTAGCCTGGAGCATACAGTCTATGTGGATTTTTTAATCTGGTTCTTCATGTGAAAATGTGTAGTTTTTAATTATTATGGATACATGGCTGAAATTATACAGAAAGCAAGTCAGTCTGTCCAGAACTGTGTATTTAATTCTTATTATACGGACTACACCCCAAGTGTTGGTGAGCACCCCTTTTCCATGACATCACCTAAAGTTTACCCCAATACAAAGCCTCCAAGCCAACAGACACCTTTGAAACCACCTACGTGATCTGAAAAAATCCTTGGCTCACCCTGACAAACACAGATCCAAGGAGCAAAGTGAAAAGCCCCCCTCAGAAGCCCCTTGTCATTACATTTACCCCTTCCCAGTATTCGACGTGTCTTAAAATCTTCCTCATGAGAAAAACTCCTTCACAGGCTAAACCCCAAGTTGCACGAGGTAAATGAAGAGTTAGTTGGCATCGGGTTTCCAAACGCGATCAAGGATCTGTTTTGTACGAAAAATCAAAAAGCAAGTAAAAAAAAAAAATTTTAAACATTAAATGGCACAAGTCAACACGCTTGAAAAGTCCACCAGAGAGCCCTGGCACAGGCGTGTTAGATAGTGTACTTGGTTAAGCACTGCTTCTTCATCCTGGTGACTTGGGTTTCATCCCCCATGTGGGAGGCAGCTGTGTTGTCTTAAAGCCCTCAAGTACCAAATGAATGTGTTCCCTTCATTTGACAAGAGGGATCTCTGCCTCTGCTGGTGTGTCACTGAGGTCATAAGATCCTAGAAAGTAGACGGTGGAGACAGCCGAGTGGTGCACTGGTAGAGTCGGGTGATCAAGGTTTAATTCCCAACCACCCAAAACGAGCATTGGTGAACCTCCCAAAAATCCACCCCAATACAAAGTAGCCTAGCCAACAGTCATTCTTGAAACCACGCATGTGATTCAGCAAGCACTGGAATTAACTTCATTAAGAGTGAAGCCCCTCACAGTTACATTTTCCCTATCCTATTATTCCGTGTGGCCTACAATCTTCCTCACAAGGAAAGCTCCTGCATGAGCCTAAAATGCAAAGGTCACGGCTGGGAGGTGGTGACTGATCAACTGCTTCTACCTTCACATGATTCCTTTTCAAACTATAGCTATTGTCTCCTGTGTGCTGAACAAAAGATGGATGCAAATGAAGCAGTCAGAATAGATTTACAATCATAAACTCAATCGAACAAATATGAAGTCTCCATTTCAGATTTCATGAGATAAGTGAGTTTGCATCAGTTGTCAAAGCAGAGATCAAGGCTCTGTTTCATGCAAATATTTTATGAATGTAAAGAAAAAAGAAAGAAAGAAAGAAGAAGTAGTGGGATAAGTGCTGTGTTTTCAACCCAGTAATCAACCACTGGGAATCCATTCAGAAAGCAAATTATTTTAATATCATTGCAATAAAAAAAGAGTTATAGTACATTTTCCATCCAATGTACACACAACTATACAGTCAGGTCCATAAGTATTTAGACAGTGACACAATTTCCATAATTTTACCTCCACACACCACCACAGTGGATTTGAAATAAAGCATTCAAGATGTGACTGAAGTGTCAATTTTCAGCTTTGCTTTAAGGGGTTTACCAAAATATGAGCTGTTTAGAAAAGACGCACATTTTTATACATGGTCCCCCTATTTTCAGGGGCTCAAAAGTATTTGGACAAACTAACATAATCATGAATATAATGATCATTTTCAATAAGTCCTTTACAATCAATGACTGCCTGAAATCTGAAAGCCATGGCCATCTGCAAGTGCTTTACTTTGCCAAGCCCTCAGGATCAATTATTATTCCAAACCCCTCCAAACGACTAATTGTATGGACGTACTGCAGCCTGACGGCCTTCCATCCATTTTCAGACCCTTTGGAAATGTTTACTGACTTATTTAAAGGTGACTGCCATCTCTGATCACACTTGTTTTTCAATGTTCTCTTGTCTGCCTTCAAAATGGTTAACCACCAGATCTTCCTTGCCACCTTCTCTGACCTTGGCATCACTGGGACTGCACTCGGGTGGTTTGAGTTCTACCTCTTGGGCAAAACCTACCATCTTACCTGGTGAGGAGAGATGTCAAGCGTCCAGCAGTCAAGCTTGGGAGCGTCAGAAGAATACATGCTGGGCCCTCTCCTCTTCTCTCTATGCACCTCCGCACTAGACCCTGTCATCCTGTCCCACAGCGCAATGCCAACGATGCATTTGTATTTATTTGGCTGATGCCTTTATCCAAGTGACTTATAACTTTTGAGATACAATTGGTTACATTTTTTTTCTTTTTCCAGTTGGAGCACAAGCAGGTGAAGTGACTTGCTCATGGTCACAGTGTCAGTTGAAGGATTTAAACCCACAGGATTTGAAGTCCAAAGCCTTTACCACTGCACCACCCTGCCTGATCCACAGCTGTACCTGTCGTTCTCTCCAGATCTGTGCATGGCTCACCCGTTTGACAAACCTGAATGAAGCAATACCATCTTCACTTCATCCTGGCAAAGACAGACCTTCTTGTTCTCCCATCGTGTCCATCTATTCAGCACCCCACCTCTGTTTAACTTGGTTTGTTATCACTAACAGGTTGGTATGCAACCTTGGGCTGGCGATCGATGACCAGCTCTCCTTCACTGACTAATGTGCAATGATCTCTCGGCCTTGCATTTTCACTCCACAGGATCAGACCGTATCTGATGGAGCATGCAAACCAACTCCAGGTCCACGATTTAGTCTTGTCACGTCAGTACTGCTGCAACTCTTTGCTGGCAGGAGTACTGACATGTGTGATCAAGCCACTGCAGATGATTTATAATGCAGCAGCATGTCTGGTATTCATCTTTTCAGGGGACTACATTGGCTCCCATCCTGCGGTGGGTTGGCGCCCTGCCTGGGATTTGTTCCTGCCTTGCGCCCTGTGTTGGATGGGATTGGCTCCAGCAGACCCCCATGACCCTGTGTTAGGATATAGCGGGTTGGATAATGACTGACTGACATTGGCTCCCTGTAGCCGCACATATTACGCTCAAAATCCTTAATGCTTGCTTACAGAGTAATTGGTGGGCCAGCACCCATATATATGGAGACACTTGCGAGGTGCTATGCTTCTTCTCGCCTACTCAGGTTTGTTGATGAGCATCATCTGGTGATGCCACCTCTGCATGGCATCAAATCTCAATCCAGACTCTTGTCATGTGTTACCACTAGATGGTGGAATGAGCTGCCCACCTCCATTCACACTTCTGATTCCCTCAGTGTGTTTAAGTAGTGGTTGAAGACTCTCTGGTTTGGTGAATTTCTGATATTAGCTCTTATGGTTTTGTAACCTAGAATTTATACTTGATTTGGTACCCACATTGCACTGGGCAAAACTAAAACTTAACAAAGACATCTGTCTTTGTACAAAAGTGTGACAATTGTATACCAGGTGGCCTGAGACAAAAACTGGACTCCTTCAGTACTGTGCCTCTTTCGAAGAATCCTTGGGTACCGCTGGTTTGACTTTGTGTTGAACAAGCGGTTGCTCAGGGAGTCGCAAATGAGACACATTACCTGCACTGTGAGGGAGTGTCAGTTACAGCACTATGGCCATGTGGCACGTTTCCCCGAGAGTGACCTTATTGTGAAGGACACAAGTGGCTGTACCAGGCCAAGGGGACGCCCATGTAAAACCTGGCTGCAGCAGATAGGGGTGGGACTGGACCACGGGTCTACCCCGGGGTATGGCAACTGGGATCCCAAGCTGTGTCATTTTGTGGTGGGTGCGGCAATGTGCTGTACCAGTGCATGCTCCCCAACCTGACCTAACCTGACCAGGGCAACTCAAATTAAAAAGGAAGCGCTCATAGCTGGTCACTCTGCCAAAACTCAAATTGATTTCGTACTTCTCGGCCCTTTCACTGACTTTTGCAAACCTCCATAATCTTGGTGTCATTTTTGATAGTAACCTGCTCAGAAACAGATTAACTCTGTAGTAAAGAGTTGCTTCTTCCACCTTCAACTTTTAGCTAAGGTCAAACTTTTTTTTATCTTCTGGGGATTTTGAGAAAGCTACTCCTACTTTTATCTTTTTCTCGGCTTGATTACTGTAACTCATTGTACTCTGGGATCAGCAAATCCCTGATGTGCAGGGTGCAGTTGGTTCAGAATGCTGCTGCCCATTTTTTGATTGGGGCAAGAAAGTTTGATTCCTTTTCTGCAATGTTAGCTTCTTTACACTGGCTGCCTGTTAGGTTCAGAATTGACTTTAAAATTTTGATGCAATAGTTTTTAAATCATTACACAGGTATGCTCCTGCCTATTTGTCTGAATTGTGTGTTTTACACCAGTCATCTAGAGAGCTTAGTTCTACTGGTCAGTTGTCTCTTATGGTCCCTCGTACTAAGTGTAAAACTAAGGGGGTCAGGACTTTAGCAGCTGTGGCACCTCGTCAGTGGATCTCTTTACCTCTTTACATTAATTGAACAGTTTAAAGTGAGATTGAAGACCAATTTCTATTCTCTAGTTTTCAGTGACCTTCACGGATACTGATGGTTGCCGTACTCTTCGGCATCTTCTTTCTTTTCTTTAACTCACTGCTGGCTGTGTTTCATGTTATTGTACTTTATTTCTATTTATTTTACTTACTTTTTTGTATGTTTTAATGTAAAGCACTTTGGCTACAGCATTACTGATGTTGTTTTAAATGTGCTCTATAAATAAACTGACATTAACATTGACACAGTAAATATTATTCATTAGATATAGGATTGTGCCAATCTTGCCAGTCCTTTTGACCCAGGTATCCATGTTGGGCCAGGAAAATCCCAACTGCATCTTGACAAAGTTTGTACAACTTGTCAGAATTAGCTGGCATGAATATGGAGCAGCAAATAAGTAGCCAGGGGAATAAGGAGCCAGCTTTAGCGTAGTGTTCAAACTCTTGTTTTATGCCTGTTCAGTTTTGATTATTTTATTTGTGCTACTTACGTTAATTATTTGCATTGTTCTTCGTTTTTCATTTTGTCTTTAAACCTTCGTTAAGTGTCTTGTGTTTTATGAGTGGTACCCCATCACCATCGGGGCAGCCCTCAGCTTTATAAAGGCAGGGGGTTTCCCGCAGTTCCTTCAAATGCACTAAGGAGTCGGTGAGTGTTTATTGGGTCTTTTGCTTGTGCAGATTGGATTTTTGACTTCAAACTCTATTTCTGGATTCTTATTGGGAGTTTGTTCCCTTGCACTACAGGCAACTCTTTTTTGCCTGTTTGTGCTACACAGAGCCTGCTTTTTGTTCAGAGCATTCTTGTGAGAAATCAGGCTTTTTATTTATAAAGATTCTATTTGGCCCTCTTTTGTTACTAGCCGGGTTTTTGGAGTGTGTTGCCCCCTCTAGTGAGCAGTTTTGACACTCTCTAGCACATAACATGTCAGACAGGCACGGCAGAGGGTCACCTTCTGGGATCATCCAAGGTAGGCAATTCCACCCTGGGGTGAGAGGAGACACTGTCACTAATGGTATCATCTATTTCCACCAATAGGGCAACTGACTCTGCACCTTTTAGTCAGAGAACTATGAAGTTAACACACTCCTGGAAGGTGGCGTCTCATTTAGTCGTAGACTCAGCGCAGGACATACTTCTACCCCAGAGACACACCATGTTTTTTTGTTTGTTTGTGCACCACCAAGCACTACTGCTGTTGTCACAGACACCATTATTTAACGGGGCAACCCGGTTGGCACCCCAGCATTTATATTGGATCTCGTGTCACACCTCACACGACCACATGTTTGTGCTGCCTTTTATTTTCACTGCTTCTTTTGTGATTAAATGAGAAAATTATTACAAATAGGAATCCTATTACATCTATGACTCAGGTCAAGTTAAATTTTAACGAAAAGGTGGTTTGCCATGTGGTTGGCGCAGCAACACGTACAGCGCATGCTCCCAACCTCTCTCTAAAAGGTCACACATACTGACCTCTCCCTTTTTGGCACAACTGCTGCTTGCTTCTGGGTAAATGATGATGATAGGAAAAGTGAATCACACACCCTGTGTCTAGATGTGCTCCTTCATCCTCACAATCAAATGACAAGACTTAAGGCAAACCTGTTCCATCCAATTACTTACTCAGTGCAATGCAACTGTTATTTTTTTCCTGTTTTAATCACATTGTATCTGAGATTATTAAAAGCTGGCTGAAAGTGACCATCGTGTCTTCAATTCTGACTGAAACATGCACACCGATGTGTTGCTTGGTGCCGCCTGCTTGTGTTTTCAAGTATTTGTGAATTCACTGAATCTGCACTCATGACAAATTATTTTGTGGGGAGTCGGTGCCATCTAGTGGCAAAATGATGCAACAGTCAGCCTGGAACTGTTACTTTCAAAGGTATACTGGTGGAAAACAGAAACACAACACTCACTGGTGGACTGAAATAAAACAATAAGTAAATGAGAATGGTTGGAAAGCAAAACGGTACAACCGAAAAAAAGGAAAACAATAAAAGCCACAAACATGAACAGGAAAAGAGCGACTAGGCTGATTCCAGGACTGCAGGAGTTATGAGGAAAGATTAAAGTAAAGGGGTTAAACCTTTTGAGTTTAATTAAATGGGGATAAAGAGATGGCATAATTTATTTGTTTAAAATAATGAAGGGAATTAATACAATGGATGCAGGCTGTTACTTTAAAATGAGTTCAACAAGAACAAGGGGACCCAGATGGAAACTTAAATGTACATTTCAAACTAACGCTGGAAAGTTTTTCTTCACACAAAGAATTATAGACACATGGAATAAATTACTAGCTAGTGTGGTGAAGAGTAAGACCTTAGGGTCCATCAGAATTCGACTTGATGTCATTCTGGACATCAGTAGTTTAAAACCTATATGGGACTCTTTTTATAGGGCAATTTGGGATGGCGGGTTGTTGTTGCCTTCTATGGTAATGATCTGTTTTTTTTTCTACAATTAACTTTTTATGCTTAATTTAACTTAAGAATTAAAAAAATTAATTACCAAAAAAGTGTTCAAAATTAAAAAAAAAAAAATCCGACCACTGGGAGCTGAATTGCTTCATGCAGACGGACAGATATAAATAACACAGTAGGTGCTTTACACATTATATGCAAACACACCTAAAAAGGAAAAAACACACTGGTCATTAATATGCTCTCACAAAATGGTTTCTAACATGCACAGATATATTTGTGAATAAATGACTAGCTGAAAAGATACAATTTTTGGTTTACATTGGAAAGTCTGAATTGAGCGTTATGAGCGGATATCCAATTTGAAAAGCAAAACAGATAAAATGAAGTAACATTTCCTCAGGGCTTTGTCAGTACGTAAGCCTAAAACTCCTGCAACAGGATGTCTGCATATAAAACTGGTCTTAAAAATTAAGAGGCTTCAGAAAACTGTGCAAGAAGCTGTAATAAGTATGTAAGTTTAATATGTCACTGTGCTCTGTACAATGAATATTTGTAAATCCACTCACATGTACAGCTAACACAATGCCAGATTAAGCACACAGGGGCTCATCATTTAGAACTGCTAGGCAAGCATTAGAAAACAAGAAAGGGACAACTACAAAAATGGGCATTGTACTATTTCTGTGCGTCAGAGGCAGCATGACATTGGATCTTCTTTTCCTTGTTTGGAATGGCATGATTTACCTAAGTGGGGGCCTGCACATGGAGAAAGAGTATAAAGCTTTGGAATATTACTTGGCAAACCTTTGAAGCCGACGGACGGATGGGAGATAATGTCATCCAAACCAGAAAATCCTTCCAACGCAGTGACGAAAATGGCAGACTGTATACATCAAACGCCCACTTCTGTGAAAATTCTTGTCATTGGCTTCCTCATCTGTTATGCCACGTAAATTGTCATTAAAGAAAGCTAAGTTATTTCTCCTATGTGATTTCCCGTATCACTAAGGGAGGGGTATCACCTTTTAATATAATAAAAATAATAATTCATTACATTTATATAGCGCTTTTCTCAGTACTCAAAGCGCTATCCACACAGGGAGGAACCGAACCCACAATCTTCCACAGTCTCCTTTCTGCAAAGCAGCAGCACTACCACTGCGCCACCTGTGAGGACAATATTATATCTGTATAGTTTCGGGTGGGTGGCGCAGTGGGTAGTGCTGCTGCCTCGCAGTTAGGAGACCCGGGTTCACTTCCCAGGTCCTCCCTGCATGGAGTTTGCATGTTCTCCCCGTGCCTGCGTGGGTTTCCTCCAGGTACTCCAGTTTCCTCCCACAGTCCAAAGACATGCTGGTTAGGTGTCCTGGTGATTCTAAATTGTCCCTAGTGTGTGCTTGGTGTGTGTGTGTGCACCATGCGGTGGGCTGGCGCCCTGCCCGGGTTTGTTTCCTGCCTTGCGCCCAGTGTTGGCTGGGATTGGCTCCAGCAGACCCCCGTGACCCTGTAGTTAGGATATAGCAGGTTGGATGATGGATGGATAGTTTCGGGTTATGTAACATGCCGCAATTACAAAAGAACTTATTCCAACAAGCCGCAATGTTTCTAAACCTTGTACCATGTGTGTCCTGTGTAAACATGCCGCAATTACAAAAGAACTTATTCCAACAAGGGAGCTAGCACCCCCTGCTGGATAGAGAAGCTACTGTGAGAAAAATGTAGCATGCACATCAAGACCTTGCTTTCAGGATCTGGCATAAGCTGTAGCCTATTCAAAATAAAGTTACATACATAATATGTATTATTTTATACATGTATACACACACACACCATACTAAACTAACTTAGAATGTAACTCTGCAACACATAAATGATAAAATAAGACAAGGAACAGCAGAAAAAAGTCATAACAAAACTAAAGGATGAATGATATGGTCAAAATAGACAGATCCATGCCATTATTAATAATTAGACCAAGACAGTAATTAAAAAAGCCAATTCTGGAGCTTCCTGACAGAAGAGCAGATTTTAAAAGTTTAAAACAGGCCACGCATCCAGCATATAACCATTTCTGGGCCTATTTAAAAGATTTCAGGGTGGTCTATATCAACTGGAAACAACCCTTGGCAGCGCCAGTCTTTCTTGGGGCACACCTACAATTACTAATACCAAGGCTTCTTCAGAGCTACCAATTAAAGTTTCAGATGAAGGAGAAAGTGCCACATGGACATGGGGTGAACATGGAAACAGAGGTGGGATTTAGAAACTAGGAGGCCATGTTTCTAAACCTTGTACCATGTGTGTCCTGTGTAAACACATTTACAGTTGTGCTTGAAAGTTTGTGAACCCTTTAGAATTTACTATATTTCTGCATAAATAAGACCTAAAACATCATCAGATTTTCACTCAAGTCCTAAAAGTAGATAAAGAGAAACCAGTTAAACAAATGAGACAAAAATATTATACTTGGACATTCATATATTAAGGAAAATGATTGAATATTACATATTTGTGAATGACAAAAGTATGTGAAACTTTGCTTTCAGTATCTGGTGTGACCCCCCTTTGCAGCAATAACTGCAACTAATCGTTTCCAGTAACTTTTGATCATTCCTGCACACCGGCTTGGAGGAATTTTAGCCCATTCCGCCGTACAGAACAGCTTCACCTCTGGGATGTTGGTGGGTTTCCTCACATTAACTGCTCGCTTCAGGTCCTTCCACAACATTTCGATTGGATTAAGGTCAGAACTTTGACTTGGCCATTCCAAAACATTAATTGTATTCTTCTTTAACCATTCTTTGGTAGAACGACTTGTGTGCTTAGGGTCGTTGTCTTGCTGCATGACCCACCTTTTCTTGAGATTCAGTTCATGGACATTTTCCTTTAGGATTCTCTGATATAATTCAGAATTCATTGTTCCATCAATGAAGGCAAGCTGTCCTGGCCCAGATGCAGCAAAACAGGCCCAAACCATGATACTACCACCACCATGTTTCACAGATGAGATAAGGATCTTATGCTGGAATGCAGTGTTTTCCATTCTCCAAACATAACGCTTTTCATTTAAACCAAAAATTTCTATTTTGGTCTCATCCATCCACAAAACATTCTTCCAATAGCCTTCTGGTTTGTCCATGTGATCTTAGCAAACCGCAGACGAACAGCAATGTTTTTTTTTGGAAAGCAACGGCTTTCTCCTTGCAACCCTGCCATGCACACCATTGTTGTTCAGTGTTCTCCTGATGGTGGACTCATGAACATGAACATTAGCCAATGCGAGAGAGGCCTTCAGTTGCTTAGAAGTTACCCTGGGGTCCTTTGTGACCTCACTGACTATTACACGCCTTGCTCTTGAAGTGATCTTTGTTGGTCGACCACACCTGGGGAGGGTAACAATGGTCTTGAATTTCCTCCATTTGTACACAATCTGTCTGACTGTGGATTGGTGGAGTCCAAACTCTTCAGAGATGGTTTTGTAACCTTTTCCAGCCTGATGAGCATCAACAACTCTTTTTTTGAGGTCCTCAGAAATCGCCATTGTTAGTGCCATGATACACTTCCAAAAATATGAGCAGACTTTGATAGATCCCTGTTCTTTAAATAAACACAGGGTGCCCACTCAAACCTGATTGTCATCCCATTGATTGAAAACACCCGACTCTAATTTCACCTTCAAACTAACTGCTAATCCTAGAGGTTCACATACTTTTGCCACTCACAAATATGTAATATTCTATCATTTTCCTCAATAAATAATTGACCAAGTATAATATTTTTGTCTCATTTGTCTAACTGGTTTCTCTTTATCTACTTTTAGGACTTGGGTGAAAATCTGATGATGTTTTAGGTCATATTTATGTAGAAATATGAAAATTCTAAAGGGTTCACAAACTTTCAAGCACAACTATGTTAAAACATTTTTAACTATCTTTAGAAAGGTCCACAGTTCTGACAGGTTAAAGTCGACAATATTTAAATCATGAACCATACAAAAGCACTCAATGAATCAATTTAATTTTGAAAAATGAAAAACAGCTCTATTACTTTCAGAAGTAATATTACCATTTTATCAACTACAAAGCTTTTCAAGGTACATATTGCAGAGTTTCATCACTTTTTAACCTACAAGTCCAAGAGGATTTCTGGAACTGCAGATGTCTGAGTGGTATATTATTGACAAGTTTTGTAAATACAGTCAAGTCAGCTCCTAACAATAGACTGGGGAGGGCTACAATTTTCCAGGAACCAGCCTGATGGATGGCTATAAGCTGAGGTCAAAACAGTACTAATGGAACAAATTACATATACAGGAAAGGCAGTATACAGTGGTAAATATTTCATTTAAGTTTGTTTCTGGGGTTTTTAAAAATATTTATTTATAAAATCAACCACGAGAAAACACACTGGAATTTACAATCCTTTATGAGTCAAATAAAGAACAAGCAAAGGCATTTCATAAATTAAAAAAAAATCCCTGCACTCCTGAAAAGGCATATCCTTAATAAAGGTAACAGCAACACAAGCAAATATTTGTAATAATTAATATTACAACAATAACAATATGATATCTATGCTGTTTAAGTGCAAAGTTGATTTAGAAGCTGACTAATACCAGCACTTGTATTCCGTTCAGTTTTTGCTCAGAGAGTAACAGCATGACTGCTGTTGAACATTTAGTTGTATTAGTAAATGTCGAACTGGCTTCGGAAACCCAGGCCTCTTGTATGAATTATTTACAGTGACTCTGTTCTGAAGGTCTATTAACACGCTGGAAACAAACTGAAACAAAAGAGAAGAAAACATTTATTACAAAATTAAGCATGAAAGTACGTAAGTGGAATATACAGTACAGCACTGTTTGAAAGTATGTGGATATGACTTTTTGTATGGATTATTAGGCAGACAAATAAGCAAAAGTCCAGTCTGAAGGTTGAACTAAATAACATAAATGAATACAAATATTTAAGACTATAATTTTAATATAATATAAAACCTATTTAGCAGAAGCTCAGACTCTTTTAATACCTACTAAATGCATGCTGTACTTTGTAATCACTCGCACATATCTGCCTTGAGGAATTTTCGCCTATTTTTCTCATATAACTTCTTTGACTATAACACATTTGCAAGGTTGATGTTTTGCTCTTTGTACAATTCCTAGTTTGCTATTTTGATACCATAAACTAATAAGTATCACTAGCCAACCCGCGGCGTACCATACGCCGCATAATCAGGCCAGTTTTTTAATGATTTTTAAGCGAAGGGAGAAAATTAACATTTGAAAAATCGGTAATGTAATAAATCAGCAAGAAAAGCAACATTGTAACAATGCACGGAACAAACCAATACACAATCGCCCGTGACAGAAAACTGGCGGACTGCCATCGCGCCTTCTCCTCCCAGACGGAGGGATGGGGGTGGACGGCGCTCAGGTGTGGAGGGTGGAACGGGAGGAGAGGAGAAGGACATCCATTCCGCCCCCTCCGTCATGCTAGTCTGCCGATTTCTCGTTCAGTATGCACTGCCTGCTCACGTGCCCACCTCCAACTCGTCACTTGAGTCGTTGTCGTCTTTGCACAGTCCAGATGCACCTGTGACTCACGTAGACTTTTCATTGCTCTGTGCGGTTTTGGCTGATTTTCTATATATAATCCACCAAGACACCCGAACATGGTAGTAGCGAGGTGGGAGGGGGGTGTGTACAAAGGGTAGGGACGTAGTCAGTTGGAGCGTATGAGTCGCACTTAGTGGGAATTCCACGGTTTGCAGCCCGAATGGGGTTCAACGGCTTACCCAAGCCTCTCTGCGCCAGGTAGACACACACTCAATCTCATGCATAATTATTTATTGAATGCTAAACAGTTCTGGAAAGACACGGTTGTCTAAAAACGTGTTGGTGTGAGAATACAACAGTAAGTGAATAAAAAGATGGAACTCTGGAGAGAGCAAAATACAACACAATAGTGAACCCGCGGCATAACAAACACCGCATAATTGTTTATTGATGGTTGAACATTTCTGGAAAGACACAGTTGTTTAAAAAGGGAGGGTTTGAGGATACAACAGAAAGTAAATGAAAAGATGGAACTCTGTAGAGAGCAACATATAATTGTCCGTGAGTGAAGAAGATGCATGTTTGTCGTGGATGCGAATTGCTGTATGTAGCGTGTAAAATAGTTTGCTATGGTGCACGCGGTCGTGCGGCGTAACCGAAAACTCGGTTTATAAAGACTGCTTACTTCATTTTGTTTTAACCTCAGTTGTAAAGGATTGTTTTAAGGATCCCATGGGATACCCCTAGCAAACCGTTTTACACGCTGCATATGGCGATTCACCTCCGCGAGAAACATGCCTCTATGAACAGTCAATGTGGCTCGGAGGTGCATGTGGCCTCTACGACAGACGAATATAAATGACGCCGTTTTTTCTGTGTCGTCGCGTCCGAGTTGGTGGGCGTGGCTCTGCGAGTTGTCGTCGTATCCAATGATCTTGGAGTTGGTGGGCGTGGCTCCTTCCTGCGTGCGCCATAGGTGTCTTACTTGTTGGCGGCTTAGTGAATCCATGCCCCTT
>JANRMT010028174.1:110852460-110905354 GCA_026402145.1 Polypterus bichir lapradei | reverse complement strand
TACATACATACATACATACATACATACATACATACATACATACATACCTGTATATATATGCGCACACACACACACACAAAATCTGGATTTTCACAAGCATGTAAAACAAAATACCATGTAATAGATTACTCCAACTCTATCCATAAAAATGTAGTCAAGTATGTACATTAATCAGTTTTTAAACAAGATAAATTGGAGAGTGGTAAAGGATACAGCACATGATTACTAAACTGTATAAATAGGAAAAATTTGGAAAATGTGTATTAGCCATAAACAAATCACAAAGTGCAATCACACATTTTAACAGCATATGGTATTATATTTGAAAACCATGTTACATACCACTGGAATCCACCTTTTGATTCTGTGAATTTGTGGCGAACCATAAAGGCTGCTAGTGCTTCAGCCACCTGATACCAAAACAAAAATGACTTCAGTAAGCAAAAGATCCAGCAGTAAGAATACAATTGCATTGTCTTCTCAACTCGAAAAATATTATGTAACAGCATGACACTTTATACTAGACCACAACCAGTTAATCATGGGGCAAATCTGATTGGACATTAATCTATTTCAACATAGCCAAAAAACATCCAGTGTTTTGTCTTTTCTTTTCACAACAGTGAACCTTCTCCTCCATTTTAAAAGCAGCACACCCAATCTTTAACTGCTATTCCATATGCATGACAAATTTACAATATGTTAGAGTTGATGTATAGTATCATTAACAACTTTTGAAAGACAGTTGTTCAAAGTATATAGTACTCAGTGGCTACATAGACAACAGCCTGCTATTCTGGACACTCAATGTAGACAGCTTCGCTCAGGGGATAAAAAGATGTTGGTGCATTTTAGCGTTGAGACTCTGTGAAACATTAGTATTTCCCTCCCAATAAATACTTAAAACAACAGAACAATAAGAAGTACTTGGGGGTCCACATCTATGACAGGTTGGACTTTCATAACACAGAAGATCTATGTAAGAAATGGCTGAGCAGGCTCTTTTTTTCTTAGGTAACTGTATTCCTTTATTGTGGGAACTGACATGCTTCACATCTTCTATAACTCTATGAAGGCCAGTGCGATTTTCTACGCTAGTAACATCACTTCAAGAGAGCCCCACAAAACCAACAAGCTAATTAATAGGGCATGCTCAGTTATAGGACACACTCTGGACCTCCTGGAGGTCATAGCAAATGATATAATTAAAAGATAAAACAATGCTGAACATCCTCTCTCTGACACATGGACACCAAGGATTTTTTGTTAACTAATTCTTCAGAAATGTGCCAAGAAATGCTACTGGGGTGCCTTTATACCAACAGCAATATACTTGTATAATGCCTCACTTTTTAAAATTTCTTCCTTTTTAGTCATTCTGGTGTGTGTTCATGTGGTATAGCGTGTCCGCGGCTCAGGAAATGTGGCCATTTTAATAAATAAATAATTGGTTGTGCTCGCGCTGTGACTGATCTGCTGTGAAGATGCCTCCTATCCAGATTGATACGAGGTGGTCGGCTGATCATGTGTTGCTTTGCCGGCACGTGCAATTGTCCAATTGTCTGAATATCAGCCCAGGGCAGCAATCAGACGATCGCACCTACAGCTGCTTCCCAGCAAGAAGGGGAGTGCGAGAAAAAAAAAAGGAAAAAAAAGAAAGAGACAAAGGAAGCGGAGGTTAAAAGGACGGGAGGAAAACAGGCAGGAAAGAGAAAGAAATTAAGCTGGTGCAGAGTATGGAAGCAGGTGGGCGGGAATTAAGCCCTAATGAGGAGCGAGTGGCCATCACTCAAGAGGGGACTATGGGTCACTCCTCTTGAGTGTCTTTGGAGCAGGAGTGACCATTACACTCTGGAGGTGCTCTTGCCGGGAGGACCCATTGAGATGGAAGCGGTGGCAGCAATGAGCGCCTGCACCAGATGGAGCCAGGATCAGCAGCAGTTCTTGTGGAGAAGGGCTTAGTGGTTGCTTGCGGACACCATGGGATTGGTAACTGGGACACGGGCCAAAGGAGGTGTGCGTCGGCACCTGTTGGTCAACATCTCTCTGTGCTGCCAGATCCAAACGCTGGAGGCGCGTCAGTGTTAAAGGAAGGCACCAGGGCTTGTGGATTTGAAATGAATTACCTGCACTTTGATTTTTTTAAGCTCATTTTAATGGATTTATTTATAGGATTTTTAACCTCCACGTCACCTTTATTTTTTTGGATTATTTATTGAATTTTAAACACTGCGCTTTTTGGACACTTTTTTTTGTTAAATAGTTTTTAATAAAAGCACTGAGCACTGCTTCACCATCCCCCTTTGCTTGGTGTGCTTGTCCTTATCAGCTCAGCTCATCCTGGTCATGACTATCAATGATGTTGGGATCAAGAGGCTTCCAAAATGGAAGTGAGAGGGTGGAACCGACCTACATCGTCACAGATCAGACCATATTGTGTGTGTGTGTATATTATATATAATTTTTAAAGAGCTTCTGTAAAAAGCCAAATTTCCACCTGGAATTTTAAATTCATACCCTATTAATGATAAGACTGTCTGCAGCAGTCAGATTACACAAAAATTAGTGCTCAAATACTCAAATAATATATTTAAAACAATATTCGAATATATATTTGAATGTAGGTTAAAAATTCTAAATGCGACTGTATGTTTGTACCTAACATGCCTTTATATGCTTCATTATTACTAATAATTTTGCTTTGTTTGTGGTGCATCTGCAATGCATGCAGCACTAATGATTTGTGCAGTGACATAGCTTTCACTTGGCAAATCGACCCTTTACAAAAATTGGATATTTTGTGCATGGGATTTGACATGAACAAAAGTAAAAATTGAACAGAGGTACTTTAAACACCTGAATGCATATGTGAAATACATACAAAATTGTTGCTGATTAGTTTATCACTTGCTACTTTAGTACCTACATCCTGCTCCCTCCTCAAGCCCTGTGCTCCACTATGTGCTTTTAGATCCATGGGTGCAAAAAATGTGAAGTCAGTGTCCATCCATGTTCATTTTATACAAGTCTCTGCATGGTATGTTACTGAATATACTGCTGTAAATGTTGTATTTTAATGATCTTTCACTTTCATTAACAATGATGTTTAAATTCTACTACTTAAGGTTACATGTGTTATATTTTGGCTTGTTTAAATTTTTCTGTACATTCATTTTTTTACTTTTTCATTACACCTATGTTTTAGAAACAGTGTGTCGGCTGGCACCAAACGACACATATTGGTTGAAGTAGGTAAGTATACTTATCTGATGCTGTAAACACTCTTTAAAACGAAGGCTTTAAAAAGTTGGAAAAGGAAATTCAGAAAAATGGCAGTTATTTCCAATTAATTTTAATGATAAAGGAAAGTAGGCTTTGTTTGCTATAATAAATACTTAACAGTATAAATATAAAGTAACAGCAAATCAGGGGATTTTAGAGTGAAATGGAACAGAATCGAGAGCAAAACAATACTTTTAGGGCACTGGAGAAGAGCTTAAAATCTGTTGATAGTACACCCAGTAACCAAAAAGATCAGCAATTCAGTCAAAACATATACCAGTTTTAAGTTAAGTAAGTAAAGTAACACTGATAACGAAAATGAAAAATAAACATACAAATGTTAGGCGTTTGGAAGTGTAGTGTGTTTAGACTTAACACAAAGCTGAAATTAACCTGAAGGTACAATGCATCTGGAAAGTATTAATAGCGCATCACTTTTTCCACATTTTGTTATGTTACAGCCTTATTCCAAAATGGATTAAATTCATTTTTTTCCTCAGAATTCTACACACAACACCCCATAATGACAATGTGAAAAAAGTTTACTTGAGGTTTATGCCCAGAGGGGACTGGGCGGTCTCATGGTCTGGAATCCCTACAGATTTTATTTTTTTTTTCTCCAGCCGTCTGGAGTTTTTTTTTGTTTTTTCTGTCCCCCCTGGCCATTGGACCTTACTCTTATTCAATGTTAATTAATGCTGATTTATTTTGTTTTCTTATTGTGTCTTTTATTTTTCTATTCTTTATTATGTAAAGCACTTTGAGCTACTGTTTGTATGAATATGTGCTATATAAATAAATGTTGTTGTTGTTTTGCAAATTTATTAAAAATAAACTGAGAATTCACATGTACATAAGTATTCACAGCCTTTGCCATGAAGCTCAAAATTAAGCTCAGATGCATCCTGTTTCCCCTGATCATCCTTGAGATGTTTCTGTAACTTAATTGGAGTCCACCTGTGGTAAATTCAGTTGATTGGACATGATTTGGAAAGGCATACACCTGTCTATATAAGGTCCCACAGTTGACAGTTCATGTCAGAGCACAAACCAAGCATGAAATCAAAGGAATTGTCTGTAGACCTCAGAGACAGGATTGTCTCGAGGCACAAATCTGGGGAAGGTTACAGAAAAATTTCTGCTGCTTTGAAGGTCCCAATGAGCACAGTGGCCTCCATCATCTGTAAGTGGAAGAAGTTCGAAACCACCAGGACTCTTCCTAGAGCTAGCCGGCCATCTAAATTGAGCGATAGGGGGAGAAGGGCCTAAGTCAGGGAGATAACCAAGAACCCGATGGTCACTCTGTCAGAGCTCCAGAGGTCCTCTGTGGAGAGAGGAAAACCTTCCAGATGGACAACCATCTCTGCAGCAATCCACCAATCAGGCCTGTATGGTAGAGAGGCCAGACGGAAGCCACTCGTTAGTAAAAGGCACATGGCAGCCCGCCTGGAGTTTGCCAAAAGGCACCTGAAGGGCTCTCAGACCATGAGAAACAAAATTCTCTGGTCTGATGAGACAAAAGATTGAACTCTTTGGTGTGAATGCCAGGCGTCACGTTTGGAGGAAACCAGGCACCGCTCATCACCAGGCCAATACCATCCCTACAGTGAAGCATGGTGGTGGCAGCGTCATGCTGTGGGGATGTTTTTCAGCGGCAGGAACTGGGAGACTAGTCAGGATAAAGGGAAAGATGACTGCAGCAATGTACAGAGATATCCTGGATGAAAACCTGCTCCAGAGCGCTCTTGACCTCAGACTGGGGTGACGGTTCATCTTTCAGTAGGACAACGACCCTAAGCACACAGCCAAGATATCAAAGGAGTGGCTTCAGGACAACTCTGTGAATGTCCTTAAGTGGCCCAGCCAGAGCCCAGACTTGAATCCGATTGAATATCTCTGGAGAGATCTTAAAATGGCTGTGCACCAACACTTCCCATCCAACCTAATGGAGCTTAAGAGGTGCTGCAAAGAGGAATAGGCAAAACTGGCCAAGGATAGGTGTGCCAAGCTTGTGGCATCATATTCAAAAAGACTTGAGGCTGTAATTGCTGCCAAAGGTGCATCGACAAAGTATTGAGCAAAGGCTGTGAATACTTATGTACATGTGATTTCTCAGTTTTTTTATTTTTAATAAATTTGCAAAAACCTCAAGTAAACTTTTTTCATGTTGTCATTACCTGGTGTTGTGTGTAGAATTCTGAGGAAAAAAATGAATTTAATCCATTTTGGAATAAGGCTGTAGCATAGCAGAATGTGGAAAAAGTGATGCGCTGTGAATACTTTCCGGATGCACAGTATATGTTATGGAAAAAGTACAGGATTATCTGGAACAATCAGACAGAAGTCCAACATCCCCTTTGAGTAGTGAAGCCTCAACTGGACTGGTTTCAACAACCGCTCTGTTCAGGAAAAAGGATTTGGCTTATCCAATATTATCAGTGCCCAGTGAGCAGGTGTTTGGTGGTTTAGGCAACATTTATGAGGACCAGAAGAACTTTTTCAATGCCGCAAATGCAGAGAAGTTGTTTCCTGCATTATAACTAGAGATGAGCAAACTGATCGGCGTTTGCTTTGCCTTATGTTAGGCACAACACAACTCAAGTACTAGTCCATTGAAACAATATCTCAGCTTCTTCTCTTTATTAATCAAAAAGTTTAAGGAGCTCAGAAGGCAGACATTATACAGCTTAAAGTAATCGGGCATTAGAAATTGAACCTTCTTCGTGAGAGAAATTCTTTTTGTCACTAGAGTGTAGTTTGTTCAGCACAAATAATCAAAGAATATAAATGTTCTAAGAATTGTTCTTATTCAGTACCTGTTTTTTAATTGTTTTTAATGCTCTGTATAGTTAAGTGAAAAGGGATATAAAGACACCCCCTGGAGCCATGAGGCAGGAGCACTAACCAATGCAACACCATTCTGGTGAAAATAGTGTTGCTAACATTTAAAATAATTTGGTGTTTTACAGGCAAATACCAGCCATCCATCCATTTTCGAAACTCACATATACAGGGCAGTTGGAGCCTATTTGGCAATCCTTGGACAGGACATCAGCACAATAAAGGGTGAGCACATGCACAAGGGCAAGTTTAGCACTGCCAGTCCACCTAACTTGTATGTCTTTGGACTGTGGGAGGAAACCAGAGCACCCAGAGGAAAATATGCAAACATCATGCTGCAAGCACCTGGGACGTGAACACTGCTCTCCTTGCTAAGATGCAGCAGAGCTACCACTGCACCTCCATGCCAACAAGTAATATAAACAGAAAATAAAATCTAGGATTTTTTTTTTTTACCTTTTCAGTATGTAACTGTAAAATGATACGAGTTACAATGTATTTTGCAAAAAACACACCTCATTATCTGAAACCTTTACTTTTACCCCATTTGCATTTACCTTCTCAGGTGCGTCCTCATGTACCGCATGTCCACATTGGGGTAAAACTTGCATTTGAAATTTACCTATTGGTAGGGGGAAAAAAATTACTTAAAAGACGACTTTTGACAGTGTATTTCTTAATGTATGTGTAAGTAACACATTAAGATTGGAGCAGTCAAACTCATATCCTGATGGCCACAGTGGTTGTAGGCTTTCAGACATATTTTTACAATTAGTAACCAACAATATAACATACTTATTTTGCCTTAAACTTAATTGACTTGCTTTTTAAGATTCACAACCCTCAGTTGTTTTTTTCCCATATAATCAGCATTCAAACAATAATTATATACTCAAGGGTCTCAAGTTCAGCCGAGGATGGCCACCATCTTGAATGCAATAAATTTCCTTATTAAAAGACAATTTTTGCTGAAAATGACTCACATTGTTTAATGATATCTTATTAGTGCATTTAGGCTATGTTCACATTACCAGGCTGAAGTGATTCAAATCTGATTTTTTGCCTTAATGCGACACAAATTTTATGTTTTTTCAGGGCTGTGTGGACACAGGAAATGCAAATCTTTTCATATCAGATATTTAATCACTTTCATATGTGGTCCTAGATTGAATCCATATCCAATTTTTAGTCATGTAAAATGGGTAAAATCGGAATTAATTCGTTTTTTTGCCTATATACATGGGCTGAGTGCAGTTGTTAGTCAGCTAGCTCTGGCAGCACGGCAAAACAACAATGGAGGAGAGCTACAGCTGTGACAACAGTCTTGGTCCTAGCACTGCTGGCTTGTTTCTCATACCGAGACATCTTTTGGTGCAGCAGTGATAGTAATAGCTGTTAAAACAGCAAAATGTACCCATCCAGGCTTTTTTTCACCCTCTCGACCTAATTACATACAGCTGACAAACCATCCTTCTGAGCAAAATATGATGCATACTGTACACTAGCTACTAGCGCATCCATTTTGTCAGTTTTAATATAATAAGTCACCTCACAAATATCACATTTTTTGTTGTTGGTGACATAGATGACGTCTATGATGATGTCGATGACGTGTGCACAAATTTATCAATTTTCGCATGCATGCCATTTTGGACGGCAGATGTGATAACATTACAGTTAGATACAGGCAAAAAATTTGAAATAAGCAAGGAGGCTTGAAATGTGAACATGGCGTTATTCTGGCACACCAGACATTTCCAAAAGTGTTGATTGTCTTTTTCCCCCCCCGATTGGAAATATTACATTTTTGAGGACCAGACGAGTTCACTGTTTCTCTGACCTTTGCTTTTTTTATGTCTAAAAAGAAACAACGAAGCATTCTGAATCTTAAAATGCAAGTAAATTAAATAAAGCAATAGTAATCGCTTACTAATTAAAGAAGTGACTGAAAAAAAAAAAGAAAAAAAAAAAAAAAACAGTGGCACCCTGGGATCTGTGTTTGACTCCTGTGATTTAGACAAAAAAAAAAAACTTAATGCATTTTCTTTAACAAATAAAATAATCTAATCATTAAGATCAAAAGCTTCATGGACATGTATTATGAAAACTCTTTCTTTTAAACACTATTAAAAATAAATTAATTAAAGATTTCAATAGAACATATAAATATACACTACAAGTATTCCTATAAAACCGACAATATTTAAGACTTTTTTTTAAAGAAATGGTAGAATTCTTTTTTAGAATATCACAAAATTACCTGCAAAAGTATAGATACTATACTGTTGAAATATATTGTATCAACCATTTATAAAGAACAAAACAATTATTGAATGAGAAAGTATAGTACTAGGAATTATTTTCTGAACCATTATAGTACTCTTACTATAAACATCTGGATTAATGAATATTTTTAGCTATAACACATTTAACTCCAGCATACCTTGCATCTGTCCTATTGTAAGATCTTTATCCAGGCGATCAACACCTGCAAAATTATAAATCGTTGAAATGATCTCAAAGTGCTGCGTAAAGTAAAGCAAGAGAATAAGACGTAGAATACATAATAATATTTTTGGAACTCGTGATACTTAAGAATTGGACACTAAGACCCTGATAGGAAAAAAAAGCATGATGACCATTTCATAATACAGGTTTAAGCAAGGTGTATTTTTTTAATATTGGATGTAGTTTAAAAAATATATATATATTTTTTTGTTGATGGCTGCCATTGTGTAAGAGTTTCTTATTTCTGTGTTTTACTTTCTCATGTCTACATTTAAATGAGCTAATAAATGTTAATAACTATTATGTCAGGTCAAACATAAGTAAGTCTAGAACCTTCGGAAATTTGCATCAGATGTCCACTTAGGATACTTCTAATTCTGCCAGAGAAACATGAATTGAATGTAAACAAGTATTAAAGTAAAAGGCTACAAAAAATTTCTTTTACATACAGTAACTGCACAATACTAATATCCTCACATCTGTAAAAAAGGTAAAAAATTTATTAAATATATTCAAAACTTGCTTAATAATCTTCTGAACAATCTTTAAAATAATACAATCTTTTTATAGATGTACAATTTACAAACTTTAATAAATAAGCTGAAGCTATTTTTCAGTGTGAAGAGGTAGGGGAAGTTATGGCGAAGATAGTAGGGATGAGAACGGTGCCTGTACGCATGTGCCACATGGCCGCCCTACTGGACACTGCCGAGAATTGATTCTACAATAAAATAAAATAAAAATAAAAAGAGTAATAACCTTGCAGGTCAATCATCATCTTGAAAGCAGACAGTAGATGGCACGTAATATGTGTGTACCAAATTTCAGGTCAATAGGTCAAACAGTTTACAAGCTAAAGGTGATTTAAAATCCTGGACAGACAAACGGACAACCACGGTAGCACATTATATATAAAGACTTGGGATAAGATTATCCTACAGCAAATATTAAGTGAAAAATATTTTGGTTGTACATGCGCAAAAGTGAAACAATTCATAATTACCTGCCAACAGCAGCAATTTGGGTACAGAGCAGCTGAGGAAAAGGTTGGACAATCCTCTGAACCAGCCATCCCAATATTTCTCTGTTTTTGCCAACTCAATTCTCCAAGTATAAGAGCACTCTTTTAGCTGTGGGAAAATAAGGACTTGCTGGGATTACCAAAAAAATCAGTTCTCAGAAATACTTTGCAAGAACTTAATCACAAATTACAATTATACTGTATTTAAAAGGTCAATTTAAAAATCAGGACAGGATGATAGAGAATACCTATACTAAAAGCTGACGTAAAAAGGAGAGTTTTCAGCTCCCTTTTGAACTTCATTACTGTTTCATTCTCCACTAATGCACCTGTTAAAACTATGCAATGAGGAATTCTTTTCTCAAACTATATTCCCGAGTACTAATATATAGTAGTACATATATATATATATATATATATATATATATATATATATATATATATATGAGTCTTTTTGGATCTGCTGCAGAAATACTATAAATCAAAAAATGCATTGTAGCATTTTGTTATTGTTTATATTGTTGTATTATCATTTCGATTTTCAACTTGGGCTGCTTAATAAAAATAAAAACTTGCGCATCTAAGTAACCTATTTATTGTAGGGATTCCCTTGTTCACCTGTGACTTTTATACTAATAAAAAGGATGGTAAAACACGTAATTTTTGTCAATACAGTGGAACCTCAGTTTACGAGTAAGTTGGTTTACGAGTGTTTTGCAAGATGAGCTAAATTTTTTAATAATTTTTGACTTGATAAATGAGCGATGTCTTGCAATACGAGTAGTATGGATACACTTTGTCTGCTGAGCGTCATGTGATCACAACTGAGCTGATGGTTCTTCTCTCTCTCTCTCAGGCAATCATCTCCTATTCTCTGTTTCAGTCTGCGTGCCTCACTCATATAGTCAACAACGAGCGTATACTGTTTACTACAGCATTGTGACTGTGTGTGTGTGTGTGCTGTGAAGTGCGAGTCCCCGTCTTGCGCCCCAAAACACGAAGCTGAGTTTCAGTACTTTAACAACACCAGCTTTATTCAGCTTGAAACAGCAACAGCGCGGTTATTTATTGTAACGGGATCTTTATAATGTTCCTTGTATCACCCATCAACGGCAGGCGCTTATAGCATGTCCGCGATCTTTTTGGATACGGTTACACGGCGAACTGCTACAGCACTGGGACGCTCTTCCGCATGTCGTCCCGTTGGGTGGAATCCCACAAGAGTTTAGAAACTCACTCACAACAGCCACGATTCTTTTTAAAGGTAATGTGCAGGTTAATTTGTTTTATGTATTTTTACTTTATATTTTGTATTAATCATTTTTATATGAATAGTTTTGGGTTGTGGAACGAATCATCCGAGTTTCTATTATTTCTTATGGGGAAATTCACTTTGATATATATACGAGTGCTTTGGACTGTGAGCATGTTTCCGGAACGAATTATGCTCGCAAACCGAGGTTCCACTGTATATCTGTAACACTTTAGGAGGCAATGCAGCCATTTTATGGTAAGCATTATAATCCCTCGTGTTATGCAGATGAACACAGCTGTTGCAGACACACATACATGGTTGAGCAGTTATACAGATAGTATACAGTGTTTGAAGATATCAAGAATGACAGAACATTGGCACTTTTTAATTTTCATGATATTATTTTCACAAGCCAGGAACATATGGACATAAATATAATAATATTATGTGTTTTTATTTACCAGTAATTACCATAATTACAGCACAAGCTGACAAATTTTTTTACTGGCATGCAAAAGTTTGGATACCCTTGCTTAAAATGTATGTTACTGTGAATAGCTAAGTGAGCAGAAGACGAACTGATCACCAAAAATCATAAAAATAAAGATGACACATTTCTTTTCAACAGTTTATGCAAGATTAGTGTATAGTTTTTGCTTTGCACAATTGTACAGTGAAAAAAGGAGCACTATGCAAAAGTTTGGACTCCCAAAGATGTTTGAGGTCTTAGATAACTTGAATAATTAGCTCATTAGGGCTATAGCTGATCAGAGTCATCATTAGGAAACCCCAGGTGATGCAAATTGCAAAGTTATATAAATTCTCTGACTCCAAACTTTCTCCCAACAGTCAGTGGCCTGTGGGCTCCTCTAAGCAGCTGCCTAGCACTCAGAAAAATAAAAGAATTGATGCTGACAAAGCAGGAGAAAGCAACAATGAAACAGAAAAGCATATTCAGGTAGCGGTTTCCTCAGTTTGTAATGTTATTAAGAAATTGCAGTTAACAGACACCATGGAGGTCAAGTTGTGGTCTGGAAAACCAAGAAAACTTTCTGAAAGAACTGCTTGTTGGATTCTTATAAACACAAATAAAAACCCCTGTTTGACTGAAAATGACCTTCAGGAAGATTTAGCAGACGCTGGAGTGGTGGTAAACTGTTCAGCTGTGTAGCAACTCGTGAACAAGCATGAACTTCATTGTAGAGTCAGCATAAGAAAACCTTGAAGTTAAAAAGAGGACAGGTCCTACAACAAGATAATGATATGAAACCCACCTCAAAATCTACAATGGAATACGTCAAGAGGTTGAAGCTGACAGTTTTGCCACAAACCTCACAGTCCCCCAATCAAAACATAATTAAAAATCTGTGGATAAGTCACAGAAGAGCAGTGTATACAAGAGGGCCCAAGAATTTTGAAGAATTAGAAGATTTCTGAAAGGAGGAATGGGTGAAAATAAGTAAGAACTGAAAGACTCTTAGCTGGCTTCAAAAACTGTTTATTTACAAGCTATGATACTTGTCAAATGGGGTGTTACTAAGTGCTGACCATGTCAGGTGCCCAGACATTTGCTTCAGGCCCCTTTCATTTTTTTTTTGGTATTTTGTACCTGTGAATGATGAAAGTAAAATGTTAAAGAAATGTGTCATCTTTAACTTTATGCCTTTTGGTGATCAGTTCATCTCCTGCTCACTTAACTATTCATGGTAACAGACATTTTAAGCAAGGATGCCCAAACTTTTGCATGACACTGTAATTAAAGAACTTATTAACAATGCAGAGATGTACTGCTATTACTTTTAATAATCATGCTTTGACCCATATATTAATGAGATTTGAACATTGTTTATAGATCTAAAATATGATATGGGTTTAAGTCTCTGCTTAGCAGAAACTATTAAAAAAAATCAATTGTAGAATCCTTTCATGCAGCTTCGTACAACCATTTGTGCTAGTCTGACTACTTGAAAAAACAGCATGTAAATGATGAATGCACTTTTCAATACAATATATAATTACTGAATACATATATGGAATCACATACTGTATGACATTCTTATAAAAACAAAAATAAGAGTTTAGATCATGTATATAGATGCAATATAGATGGAAATCAGAGTTAAGCATAATCTATAATCTACAAAAGCCATTTAACACTCAGCTGAAATGTAAGTCTTAGTTAAAGTATGTACATACAGCAAATATGAACATCCCTTAAGAATATTTCAGGGTCTACAATTGTTTTGAATATATTTATTTTAGTATTCTTGCTACCTCTAAATCATCTTCTTTCTTCCTTTTATTATTGGACTCTCCTTCTTCCTCTTCCTCCTCTTCCTCAATGATCCCTTCAAATGCTTTAGAGTCCACAGAACTAAGATGATCTTCACATCTTGAAAGACAAATCTAAATAAGAACTAGTACTCTTGTGCAGTGTGAAAAATTTGAAAAACAATGTTAACATAATTAGCTTTCTGTATCATAAAATCTTCAAGAGAAGGATTTTTAACAACACATTTTTAGTCCAAACATATATTACCAATAATTTGGTAAGCATGGAAAACATGGAATGATGAAGGTTACACAACTCTTAAAGTACTACTGCTTTGAAAGGACATTAGCTACTGCTAAACTGTACAAGAAGCTCAAATTCATTAATATTAGTAAAATAGATTTTTTAACAGTGAATTCACTTTAATAAAGCTGATTTCAGCTGCAAGAAAACTAAGACTTCTGAGCTTTATATTAGACTGCAAAAAGCTGTAAATAACCAAAAACATTTTTAAGTAACTCTGTTACAGAAAACTTGAAATATCTGTCTAAATACAACAGAGAAAGAAAAACTTACTTTTTAACTTGGCCAACCATTGAAACTTTTGCAGACTCCAGATTTCTTATCTGTCCACTTTTTACACTTAAAAAAAAAAAAAAGTATTAAAAACATTACTTTGACTTTAGACTATATATCATACAACATGCTAAAATACTTGTACAACTTACACCGAATTTCAAAGTGCTGTTCTAAGAATATCCATTAAACAGATTAAAATATTTCTGTCGACTTTAATTTATTACATTGCAAATATCTCTGCTTACCTCTGTATAAATTTGTGACCATTATAAAAATATTATTCGGCTCAAATAAAGAAATTACATAAGCATACAGAAAAAAAAAGACAGAATGTATGTAATGTTACCATTTATGTTCAGTAATTAAATGCGTATAATGACAATTTAGGAAATAAATGGTATTAAAATTATAATGGAGTAAAGTAGCTTTAAAGCATAAGAAGCAATAATTACCTTTTGAAATGCCATTTACATTTATTGACAAGTACACTCAATTAGCAAATTATTAAGAATATCTGCACATCTGCTTATCCATGCAATTACCTAATCAGCCAATCATTAGGCAGCAGTGCAATGCTTAAAATTATACTGATATAGGCTAGGAACTTCAGTTAAGGTTTATATCAAACATCAGAATGGGGAAGAAAATGTGATCAGCATGAATTTGACAGTGGCATGATTGCTGGTACCAGATGGGTTGATTTCAGCATTTCTGTAGGTACCAGCATTTTCACGCACATCAGTTTCTACAGTTTACTAAGAACTGTGTGGAAAAACAAAAAAATAGCCAGTGAGCGGCAATTCTACAGACAGAAACACCTTGTTGATGAGAGAGGTCAGTGGAGAATGGACAGACTGGTTCATGCTGACAGAAGGGCAAAAGTAACTCAGATAACCATTCTGTATGACTGCAGTGAGCAGAAAAGCATCCCAGAATGCATAGTATATTGAATCTCAAGGCAGATGGGCTACAACAGAAGACGACAACATTGGGTTCCATTCCATCAACAAAATACAGAAAGCTGATGCTTTATTTAGTACAGGCTCATTAAAACTGGACATTGGGAGACTGTAAAATCTTAGACTGGTCAGATGAATCTCTATTTCTGTTGAGGCACAGATAGTAGGGGCAAAATTTGGCACGAACAGCATGAATCTATGCACCCAATTTGCCTTTTCTCAACAGCCTAGGCTGGTTGTGGTGGTGTAATGGTTTTTATTGGCATATTTTGGGCCCTTTAAGAGCAATCAGCCATCCTTTGAAAGCCATAACCAATCTTCTAATGGCTACTTCCGGCATGATAATACAAAATGTCACACAGGAAAAGTGGACTCAAACTGATTTCAGAACCACGACAATGAATTTAGTGTGCAGATTTGAATTCAATATAACAGGTATAATGCTGACAAATCAGTTTAAATAGTACAGTGCAATCATGTCAACATAGACCAGAATCTCAAAGGAATAATTTTCAACATCTTGTGGAATCCACATCATGAAGGTCTGAGGCTGCTTTGAGAGCAAATGGAGGCCCTTACCCAATATTAGTGTAGATTTCTTAACAATTTGATCAGCGAGCGTATATGTGTGCATTACTAAAAAGAACATGACAATATTTTCTGTATTATGGAGTCTAAAAAATTGTATCAGAGGCCAAAGATTATAACAGAATCTTAAAATTTTAAGATCAATGACAAACTAACTGCAAGTAATTCAATGTAAAATGGGAAAAGTTAAAAGACTTAAACATCATCATTCCTCCTATCCATTCATATTCCATTAGGCCTATTATTAACTTAACATTTGTTAGCAGGTGATTATTTTTTAAATGAAAATTCTTCTAATATGATATGTTTTTCTAGGATGAAACTTAATAAACTTAGCCCTAATAAAAAAGAAGGATGTTAACATTTTTTTGTAAAGAGATGGAAACAGCAATGTATGGTAAGAAAAAGGAAACAAGTGCACATTGATTTTGACACTGTTACCACAGGAATAGTGCTTGATAATCACATCCAGGTAAAAATGTTAATAAGGTTATTTTCTTCCCCCCCACCAGATCCAGAAATTAGATTAGATTAGATTTAGATTAGATTCAACTTTATTGTCATTACACATGTACAAGTACAAGGCAAAGAAATGCAGTTTAGGTCTAACCAGAAGTGCAATTAGCAGAAAGTGCAGGATAAAGGTATAAGTTCTAAGTACACCTAAAAGGGATATGTGCAGGGAAAGGCTATGGGTAACTATTACAGAATGATATTATGTGAGCATAATATACAGATTGTTAGTAACTATACTTATACATTTACAATGGATGAACAGTATCTACAAGTTGCTATTAACTGTCGTCAGGAATTTGCAAATAGATATGAACATAATGTACAGGATATTATGTGAGCATAATATACAGATTGCTAGTAACTATAATTATAAATTTACAATAGATAAACAAGATATACAAGTTGCTATTAACTGTAGTCAGGAATTTGCAAATAGATATGAACACAATATACAGAAATCAGATTACACCGGTTTAAATGACATTTTCCACATAATCCTAGAGAAAAGCATAAAATTCAACTGCTGATTGGGTTATATTCTATATGCTGACCTGGGTACAAGGGGACCATAACACGGCCATTGTGACACCGTGGTCATTGATTGGTTTCAGGCCATTCTATCATGCAAATGAGATGCATTTTTTTGGCAATACTTGCTTGTGACTCAAAATACAACATCAAGTGTTCTGGACTACATATAAGGTGCATGCACTTACTGACAATTGGAAACTCAATAATAAAGCAATGCCTGTCAGTGAACACTAAAGTTGTTAGAAATGAGCATCATACACAAGGTAAAATATTTCAGAGAAGAAAAAAAAAAAAAAAGTAATCAAAACATGGGCATGATAAAAAAAAAGGAAAAAGAACAATTATCACTATTGTCTTTTTCCTCCACATCTTTTTAGTGGATTTACTCAAATATTAGTCACTTTCATGTAACAAGTAAGTCATCTACTGGGTGTCAGTCGGAAAGTATAATTTTATAAATAAAGCACTTCACACTTACCTCCACTCAATAGCATTTTCTAGAGATCTGAATGTTTTTGGCCGACTTCTCAAGAAATTCTGCATGCTATTTAATGCATCCATAGCTGTACCTGTGTTAAAAATAACACATCTGTATTTTTGTCTATTAACATTAGAATAATGAAAGTATTATAAATAAATCTGATTTACCTTCAACTACATCAATCACACATAGACCAAGTAGTGATGGCACCAGATTGCTTGCTGCTGCGTGCACTGCAATTGCCCCACCCATGCTGTGACCAATTAACATGATTGGAGGAAGATTTTCACCATAAAGTGCTTCAATTACTTTTCCAACATCCCTGCCATACAAATAAACATTGGAAATGGGATTGAATGCATGACATACTGAGTATTCTATACTGTAAACTTAAGCCGCATTGTATGAAGTGCACTGCAATTTGTCCAAAGTTAGTACAACTGTTTCAACAGAAATATACCCTATAATTATTTAAAAGATTTGTTGACTTTAGATCTTATGTGATTGCAATAAAAACCCTTTAAAACAGTAGGGTCTCTGTAAATGATTCCTGTAGCAAACCAACAAAAGGTACACAGAAAGTTGTTTAATGAAAGTTAAAAGCCAAAAACACAGTCAGTGCTTTAAAAGTCACTATTTATTTCCCAAAACTGCATATTGGTCAATGAGAAAAATATAAAATTCAATCAACTGCTTAGTTCTAAATTTAGAAAACTGAACATACTAGGTGAAAACAAGAAAACAGATGGCTCTTTAGGCATCACTACTACTTTATTCAACCACTAAAGCCCTTTGTTAATATTAAAATGAGACATTGCTTCACAAAAATCAAAAACAAAGATGTAAAAGAACAGTATATTGGTACATTGATACCCGATTTTGATTTCAATGAGATTCAGCTGTACTTCTTTTCATAAAGACAACAAACAAAAGAATGAATAGCATGTTCTTCATCAGCAAATGCAAAATGTTATGCTTCATTTTCCTTTCCATAAATTTAATATTAAATTGTATATATTTAATATATGAACATTAACTGTAAAAGGATATCTTACTTTGACATTGTTTCAGCAGAAAGATCTTCTGAATTTTTTACTTTTGTATCACCTGTAAAACAAAATGCATCATAAAGAATATATGCAAAAAATTCAGACTGGCTTTTTACTTTGATAAATGTGTATAGGTAAGAAGAACCCCGATTATTATTTCCATTTACTTCTTACTTATTTGTGCAGACTTCAAAACTAAATAGAATGGGGTCCCATATTTATACTAGTACACTGTACATCCACTTACAAAATCTAATACATTTTTATCTGCAGAAAAGAGAAATGTGTTTTGAGTCTTGCTGGTAATTTTACAAAGAATGTAAACTACACTTTTGGGTACAAGGTGTATGAATGATAACAACAATACCTGTACATAAAGGAATATCAGTAAAGAATACTTTGCTGGCCTGCATGGAGAGGAAGCTTTGCTGTGGTCGGTGAAGATCACAGGTAAAATAGTGTAGCAAACAAAATAGATGAACTAAGCACTTTTTGTACTTTTTTTTAAAATCAGATCTGAATTGTACATTATACTGAATATCCTACTTATCCATAATTTATTGTAAATTTTTTTAAAAAGGAACTGTTTTCTTAGCCTCATATTGTAAAAGCTCTCATAAAATTAACAAAATGTACATCCTGAAAATTACACTGAAAATCTTTCTTGAGAAACACTCACTACTTTAGAATGCATATAGAAAATGAATAGCACAGTATTTCAAAAGACCAAAGGAAAAGTTTTCTTGCAATTATTAAGAAGCTGCCACAAATTAAAACTAACTTTTAAATTTAATTGTGCCAATGAAGATGACAGTAGAGGAAGGAGCATGATGCCTTGATTTTACTAATATTTACCCTTTAATCTTACGGAGGTGTGGCAGAAAAGTAATGAGACTGGCAACACTGCAAGCGATCTGGCAACGCTGTGCTGTTGTCCTTGATAGAGCACGTGTATCAGTACCCTCCCATAGCTCAGTGCGAGTTTCAACTCCTTCCGTTAACTACGTGATTTTTGTGACTGCTATTAGCGAAGTTGTGTTTTTGGTTGTGCGTCACGCAAAATGGAACAGCGGATTTTGGAGCAACGTTGTGCCATTAAATTTTGTGTTAAGCTTGGAGAATCGGCAAGTGTGACGTTTGAAAAGTTAAAACAGGCCTATGGGGAACATTCTTTATCCCGAGCTCAAGTTTTTCAGGGAGGCCTTCAACTTCGAAAACCAATGAAAACATCGAACGTGTAAACACTCTTGTGAGATCAGACCGTCGTTTAACATTAAGAATGTTGAGTGAACAATTAAATTTGAACAGATTTACCGTTCATCAAATTTTGACTGAACATTTGCACATGCGAAAGGTCTGTGCCAAAATGGTGCCGAAAAACCTCACAATTGAGCAGAAGGACAATCGAAAAAACGCATTCCTGTGGTTCCCCAGCCCCCTTATTCACCTGACCTCAGTCCGTGTGACTTTTTCCTTTTTCCTACACTGAAAAATGTCCTCAAAGGACGTCGTTTCGGGACTTTAGAAAACATCCAAAAGAGTGTAACGGACATGCTGAAGACCATACCGGTTGAAGACTTCCAGCGCTGCTACCAACAGTGGGAACAACGTCTCCATCGGTGTGTAGCTGCCCAAAGGAACTACTTTGAAGGGGATAACATTGATGTTTGAAAAAAATAAAAACTTTGGTAAATAAAAAATCAGTCTCATTACTTTTCTGCCACACCTCGTATATGCAAATTGGAGTATACAGAGTGAAAACAGAAATTTTACCTTAGGATAATTTTTCATGTGCAAAAATATATGCAGAAGAATAATTATAAAAACATGATATAAAAATTCAAAAATGTATTAATATAGAATGATTTTTTGTTAAGAAGAAAATATTTTTCCACAAATAAAAAACACATATACTGTGCTTACAATTCCAGTTATCCAACGGCTAAACTTGAGAAACATAAAAATTCCTTACCATGTCCTCTCAAGTCAATTGCCACCACTCTGCAGTTGATACGATTAAATATAACAGCCTACAAGGAAAACAGAATTTTAGAAACATTGCTACTTTTAAACTTTGAAAGCTACTGGCAAATTTATGACCAGTTTCATTAAAATAAAAAAAAATTAACAAACTTAATTTGCATTAAATGAACACTAACATGACAAGGATAAACACACATATGGCCGACTTACATGTAAATCAATAATTGTTATTTTCTAGGGATAATGGTTTTTACTAGACAGCAGAATATGAAAAATGTTTAAGGGTGTGGAAACTTTCACAAACCACTGTATATTTATTCACAAAAAGCACTGTAAACAAAGCTGCCTTCAAGGATATACTATATGCAGTTTTTTATAAAACTATTAGCCATGTGGACTATTTTTTGCATTATTACGAACATTTTTCACAGTACATGTAATGATATTAGATGAAAGGGTCTCACACCACAGACTTTTAATTCTTATTTTTATTAGCAATTAATGTTATTTGATTAGAAACTCTCAATTTATAGTAATTGTTTATCCAGACCAAGTAACTATTAACACCAGTTTTAGCTGCAATAACCACAACCACAAATTGTCTCTCTCGGGAACTGGGAGAAATTCTCGTCCATTCTGCTTCCAATTAAGGCCATTTTCAGGATCCTCAATTATGAACTGTTCACTTCATGTGGTAGCATAAAATCTTCACAGAAGTTAGACCAGGACTTTCACGAAGCCATTACATCTTTTTTTCATTAATCATTCTGATGTGGAATGGCTTGTAGATCATTTGCTTTCCACACAATTAATCTGAGTTACTATGGCAAGCCGTTTTAACATTCAAATTGATATCTGCTTTCAAAACAAGGATATCACAAGTTTTAAATTTGATATCAGGCTTTTAATATTTTATATCAGCCATTTACACTTTGATATCGAGCTTTTGAAATTTGATATCGACTCTGTTATCTTTGATATCTATTTTTGGAAATCTGATAACAAAAGAGTGATTAAATGCTAAAATGGCTTGCTGCTTAGATGACATTTACATGTGATATAAAATGTTGTACCTTACATATCAATGTTTTTAAATTAGATATCAAGCTTATGAAATTTGATAAAGTTTTAAAATTTTCGATAAAGGTTTGAAATTTGATATGATTTTGAAATCTGATAACTGTTGCTAAATTTGATATCAAGCTTTTAAATGAGATATCAAGGTTATTAAGTTTGATATTAAGCTTTTCATTTTTCGTTATCAGTTTTTAAATATCTGATATCATGATTTTGAAATACAGTATCGAACCTTTCATATTTTATATCAAATTTTACAAATTTTGATGTGCCTTTTAAAATTAAGTATCGCTTGCTTTAAAACTTGGCATATTGTGGGGCAGGACTTGATATAACATTTTTTAAATTTGATATCAAATTTCTGAAATTGGTTATCACAGTAATGAAATTTGATATCACACTTAAAATCTTCTATCAAGTTTGATGATGTTGATATCAAATTTCAAAAAAGCAATATTAAATTTTAAAAACTTGACATAAAATTTTAAGAAACAGGTCATCAAATTTCATAATGCTAATTTCATTAGCATTTTAGCTCTCTTTTTTGATATAATTTCAAAACAATGAAAAAAATGATATTTTAAATAAGTGATATCAAATTTCAAAAGCTCGATATCAAGTTTCCAAGCATTGATATCAAAATTTTTTATAGCTGATATCAAATACCCAACTCTTGATATTGTATTTAAAACAGACAGTATCAGTGTTGTAACTGTTGATATCAAGGAAAATTGATTAAATATTAAAAAGGCCTGCCTCTACTTACAAACAGATGACCTTTCAATACCCTCATGAATCCATTGATACAAAGCAAAATTCATTGGTTCATTCAGTAATGGTATTCACCTACCTCCCGATACAATACAGCATCCATGTTGCTAGTACCACTAAGCTAGACTGTTACACTACTATGGAATGAAATACTGGGCTTTTCTCAAGAAATATCAAGGCCCACATTAAGCAGAATGTCACATATTCCGTTCATCTGCAAATTAAATTTTTTTTTGGTCTGTTTGTTTTTTTGTGGTGGCAAAGTATCGAATACTGACTTTAGATGAAGCAAGAGAAGCCTGAACATCTCTAAGATTTTGTGCATTTTTTTAATAGTTTATAGCTTGCTCTTAAATAGCTTTGGGTACTTATGTAAGACTGACTACTGTTCCAAACTTTGTCCATTAGTAAAATGTAGCTTTTACTGTGGATAACTGAAGCAGGAAGGCTTTATAATTCTTTATAATATTATTGGAAACAACTTTCCATAATTTATATCTTAATCATTATCAAAAGTGTGTCGCAGAGAAACCATGCAGGACATTTAGGAATAATGATGCTAAATTACATCCCCTCTTGCTCAAGTTCTTTATTATACAACTTAAAGTTCTACAGATATTGAGGGCATCTGAAAACTGGGAGGACAGAAAGCTTTTTCAACATTTTGGAGTCCAATGAATACTTAATTCCCAAATGCCTTCTGTGAAGGTTTTAAACTCAAAATGTACAAGTAAGCGTGATCTCCAGGTATCATTTTAAAGCCTAAACACATAGTTTAAAAAATACAAATATCATTTCAGTGTGTTTATAAATATGAGACTGTGCATGCTCACATTAGTTAGAGCAAACATATTATTATTATATTGTGGTGTATTTTATCCATGATTCTAAGGTTGGACTTTACTTCCATGAAAACAGGAAACATTTCATGGGTTAACCCATACACTAAATAGAGACAAGCCCTACTGAGATGGTTTCAGGTTCCAAAAAGGAAAAAAAAAAAAAAAAAGGAAAAATTAAAATGTAAAAATAAATAAATAAATGCCAAGGTCAATAACCTTTTGTGTACAGTAGGTATATCAGGAGGTCTGGGTTTGGAGGGAGGACATGCTGAGAATAGCTAAATTCTTATCTAAACTCTGATAAGATGAGATGAACCATTTATGTTGTCTTTGACCATGACTCGGAGTTAGAGGTAACAGATTAAGAGGAAGGCCTGCTTTAGTGACACTGTTATGTTTTAGACAATACATAATTGGTCTTAAATTTGTATAAATAACTAAAATTCCTTTGCACTTAATAAGTAACACTCTCGAGATACAGGGGTGGCAATAATTTTATGAGAGCAGTTGAAAGCTCTACTGACAGCACAATGCAACAATCTCCATTTGTAGTTTAAGAGCAAACTAAACCAAGTTTCTTATCATTAGTTCAGGCCAAGGTTTTCCATCTTGCAAATAGTTTGATGTAATTAATAAAAATATAAGTACAAAGACAAAGACAGATAGTTTTGTAATATTTTCACTCTATAAAATAAAATTTCAAATGACTCTTTCGATTGAATCATTTAAAAGTTAATAATTGTTAGATTAGGAAACTTTCATCTACTAAAAGGTGTAAAATGATGTCATGATTTTTCAAGTATTCATATTTGATAAAACATACCCTTCTTTCCGGATGTGTCCTGTCCTCAATGGACTTTATAAACACAGCAAGACCAAAGTATCACTAGGTTACATTTTATTCATTCTAAAATGAGTATTTACTTAAAATGATATAAACAAAATGAACTCAAAAGCTGCTCAAGGGATACAAAATTATGCCACTTTTACAAAAAAGCATTCATTTAAAATCAATAACTTAGAAAAAAGTGTTAAAATCCATTGGGATGAAAAATATCTGACAGATGGTAATGAAGCTGAATGCCATATTTACTTTGCCATTTCAGAATAATAAGCAGCTGGTCAAAACAAGACTAAGAATAATGAATGCCAAATACACATAAAAAATATGAAAAAACAAACATTTTTAACACAAATTACTTACACTGAACACTGCCCACGACAGTGCTGAATGACCTCCACCATGTAATAAGAGAAGTACAGGCCCTTCTGAGCCAATTCTATAGATTCTAAAAGAGTTTTTAAGGATTAAGGATCATATACTGTATATATCTGCCATGACTAGCATTCCAAAAGTAAGTCAATATATCTCACAAACATACACAGTTTAAAAATATAAATTTACTTTCCATAGCACCTTTAAAAGGACAGTACCATCCCAACACTCTGTATAGGGATAAAATTGCCTTTATAAACATGTAAACATTTGAGATTAAGTAGTTTAAACAGCTAAGGATCATAAACATTTAAGCATGCAGTATAGTGCAGTGAATATGGTGCTGGACTATAAACCATAAGGCTGCCAATTCAATTTTTGTCTTTGTCCCAACTACATATCTTGTCATAAAGCAGTCAGACAAAAGTAAGATAATAACAATAAAAAAAAAAAACTTGCATGCATTTCTGAAGGTCATTATTTATTATACAATAAATTAATATATTGCCATTTGCAAAATTGAAACTCTACTATCTGTTGAGAACTGTAAATTTGTTATAATTGATCAGGTTATGTAGGAAATCACAAACATATCTGAATTCATTTCCTTTCATGGATGTTATTTTTTAAGTTTTGGAAAAAATAAAGGTGTCATAACATTTAAATTGTACTTGACAAAGGATATGTCCTTGCTGCTTTCATTTTCAACTTCAACATCTTCCATGCTTTCAAAGTACTGACTCCAAGGAACTGGAGAAAAATCTCTTTTTCTTCCAGGTCTATAAAAGAAATTAAGTATTTAAAGTGGGTAATACCAAGAGAAAACAGTCAATTAAACCTGAAAATGAGCACCATTTACCAAACAACTTATTTTTAAGATACTTTATGTAATGTATTTCAAAAGCACTATGCAATGTCTTTAACAGAAGTATTAAAGTACTAAATACAGAGTCAATCAATTCAAAAATACAATTAGTACAAAATTCCCAGATATAAAAGAGCTAACAATTAAAAGACCCACCACCTACTCGGTCTGGAGAACTATGTGAAGACAAAGCCCATAAATATAGAAAACTGGCATTTGTCCGTTAGACATATTTTAGAGCATTTTTAAAGAATTATTCAATTAGTCAAACTCAGAAAAGGCTTAGTTTTTTCCCACTCAAATTTTCTTTTTCTCCAGTTTTCAATAGTAATTCATCACTTATCCATACAGGTTGGGTTAGAGTTCCTCTGTCAAAGTTTGAAACTCAACAAATAAAAAATGAATGAATGATAATTAGTGTGTTGCAGGAATTCTAAATTTCTGGCATAGCTGATCAAAGGATGCAGGTCCATATACCTAATGATTTTCCAAAAATACTGTGTAAATTATAGAGCTATAATATATGATTATTATGCTTTGAGGAAAGACAACCATGTATGTTTAAAATGTTTCTTACATTTGTTCAATATTTAAAGCAAGTTATACGCAACTGGATGAATTACTAACAAGTTTATGATAATTATTGATGGAGTGCAAAATAAGGCATACAGAAGAGTCAGAGCAGGATTCCCTTTCCAGGGTAATGAATCAGGTACAGTTCTATTATCTTCTAAAAACTTCCATAGTTCAGGTGTGGGCATTTGAAACTTGGTATTAAAACTGAAAGTTGGGCAATGCCATGGCACCTTCTGTGTTACAGTGTCATCCTTTTAATATGTAGTTTTTCAGCACTCCAGATAAATAAGCCAACAATATAACCTTTTGACTAATGGTTTGTCAGTAAATACTGATTTAGCCTTCTAAAGATAGCTGCAAAGATGACATTTTAAAATATTTTTGATGCATTCCACAATATACAAAAGTTTAACTTGAGAACATTTTTATTTTTTGTGACTATAACACCTACGTATTTGAACTGTTCAGAAATGATTTAAAAAAAAAAATCATGTTTAGTACAGCATGCAAAAGAACTGACTGGGAAGCATACGCTGTCACTTAAATTCATTTTAAAACTATAAATCCAAAGCCATTAGCATAGAGAGATATTTTTTGTTATTTTCTTATGACTACCTTTATCTCTGACTGTTGCCTAAGATGATTAGCAGGAAGATCAACCTGCCTGGTTTTGCTTTACAAAATGAAATGGTCAGAGTTTATATTAAATAAGATTCCTATGTAACATGTTCTAAGCACAAATACTGGACTCAAACCCAAATTGGCAAACATTTACCGATTCCATGCTATCACAGGAAGCTCTGACACTTAATGGGTAATTCTACTTCAATAATGTCAAACATTGAATAGGTGTCTACCAGTTTGATCTTGGGATATTTTAGCAGGAAGCACTTTAAGTAAAAATATTCACCAGGACCTTAACAGCATTATTAAGTAGTGAGCTTGGTCTGAAGGATGAACACTCAGGAGGAAGTTTATTTATTTATAAGAGTTTTGGGCAGGTCTTTTATGAGCACTACATTGACCTGAAGCAGTAGTATTGTACCAAGCAATACACTGGCATAAGCTTTACTTTTGGTGCAATTACATGTGTACAAAGACTTTAAATATTGCAAAACTATGTTAATTACTTCTTTATGTTGATTAACTTTAGTTCCGCCTGCATTTTTAATATCTACAATGGTATCCCATACTTCCTTTTCTCATACAGTACTGTTTACTTCATAACTTTCTAGCATAGACAGGTACACCAGAGACATATGTACTTTAATGTACTTAAACTACTTTCACCAGCAAATGGCATCTGGGAGCTCAAGTAGCATGAACATGCTGAAACAGCAACAGTGATTGTTTAAATGCACCAGATCTCCCAGAAGTAGTATGTAGTGACACACAGGGAGCTTATGGTCGGAATGGGCTCAAAAACAAAGAAAGAACACTTTCCAGAGAAAGGCTTTGTTACAGGAGTTTCAAGCATGATGGGAGCCGCAAATGAAAGCCGCAAAAACAGCTGCAGTGCAATTCCAAACTGCTGAGCAGGATGGGGAAGAGAGAGGCAAGATAACAGTAGCAAGGCAGATTAAAAGTGCTTCATGACAACACACCTTTTAGAGCTTTGAGGGAAAGGAAAACAGTTCAGAAAAAAATAATGGACAACTCCAAAACTGCTGGCCTTACTTTAGTCTCTCTAGTGGGCCACACAATTTTGAGTCTCCCTGGTGCACCATGCAGTTGAGGCAAACACTGCAAGGCTTCCCATTTAATAGTATAAAGTAGGCATTGAAGCTGTTTTTTGGGAGGGATTTGGAGCGGATTGACTGGAAGCCCTCTGTGAAGTTTCAATCATGTCAAAGCCTGAAGTTTCATGAATTGCCCGGTAGACTTGCACTTGATGCTGCCAGAATTCACTCTATACAGCCATAAAATCGCGGGTGAAATTTGACACTTAAGCAGGGTGGAAACAAAAGAAACATAAAAAAGTTGTTTTTTTTTTTTCTTCAAGTCACAACCGCACCGCTACATATTTAAATCGTATCCCAAATCAATAACATAAATTGATTGTAATACAAAGTTACAATATAACCTAAATCTAACTTCCAATGATAAATTTAAAAAATAGAAATTATGGAAGAGTGCAAGAGCTCTGTTAAAGTTCTGTTCTTGAAATGTCTGAAAACACTGTTGTTGTTTTTTCTAGCTTGTTTGACTGTTTATTGTACTTGTGGCACAAGAAACACTTTCTTAATTTTAAACAAATTAGAAAGTGTATGCACGGTATAATAATATTCAAGTGTTCTGGGACTGGTTTATTATAAAAGACATGCAGGTAAGGGAATTGGTAATGCTAAATTGACCCCTGAAGTGTTGAGTAGGTGTTCACTCTACGATGCACTGACACCCTGTCCAGAGATTGTTCCTGCCTTACACCTAATGCTTGCTGAGTTAGGCTTCAGCTTTTCTAAAAAAAAAAAAAAAAAAAAAAAAAAAAAAGGATGAATTAATGGAAAGTTGGAACATTTTTAATTTTCATATAGGTCCATTTTTGTTAAACATTTTGTCTTGTTGGTATGTGTAATGTGTGGTTGAGATTTGCTCAGACCACTGTGCCACCATTTATACGGGTAGCACATCTAAGCATAAGGTTGCTGTGGGTAACAATATTGAAGAAAAACGTGGTTGTAGCTCACTATGACAAAACTGATTCCTGCTCATTTTTATTATTCTTTTACAGTAAGTAGCTTGCTGTTCTTTTTCACTATGCCACACTAGGATGGTTACAGTTTTGTGGGTAAAAAACCTCCACACACTTGGCACTGAAGCTGCTTATTAGAAAAGCGGTCTGACAGCTCATGTTATAATTTCTGGCCTTACCATTGCCACTGTTCTTGCCTAGCCTGCTTCTGCTAGAGTCAGTGCCATTACAATATAACAATACAAAGTGTTTTTCACTCTCTTGCTTGTGATACCAAAACAAGGAAGTTTTAATTAAATGCCAAAGCCATGTGCAGCTCAAAATGGCACCTACAGGAAAGAGACGCAAAGGAATGTCTATGCTCCACGCATATTTTGCCAGGCACTCCTAGGATTATTACAAAATCATATTACTTAAATTCAAAAGCTAAATTAATTACTGGGAAATATTGAATAATTGATAAGGCATTTTAGATTAAGTCAAATATGTGAGCACAACTTGGTGTAATTACAATTTAAAAAAACAAAAATAAAATCTTACAATATAAATGATTAAGACAGGCATATAAATGATATACCACTCAAGTATGGCTCAGTAACAAAGTTTTTCTAATTAAGTAAGGAATCCAGCTATAACTAAATTATTAATATACTCAGATATTAAATACTGATTTTATTACATACTGCCAATTAACACTCTTAATTTGAGATTTTGGGGTTAGACTCACTTAAAATAACATTAGCAACGTGGATATTGTATTAGCAATATATTACTACTAGGACATTGTTATCCCCTAAAATCCTCAAATTTTTGCAGTAAGCCTAATTATCTGCAGGAGTTAATTGAGCATTTTTGGTTCAGTTTTAAGCATTAATAATATTTTTTACATACTTGACATTGGTTCCATTTCTTTAATGCAGGTTATTAACATACATTTCATAACATTATGCTTATTAATGATATTCATTTTGGACTCCATCGTGATCATCTGCACTTAGTGCTTACAGAGTATATATACATGGTTTTAATTCTTTCATATCCTCTTTCTGTCCAATAATTAGGTTCTTTTAATTTCAAAGCATCATCAAAACCATCACATTCATACAGCTCCAGCAATGTAAGGGAGCCACTTGATGAAGGAGGAAAAACTGACAGATGAGTGTTTTCATTGAGCAAAAGGAGTGCTCAGAATTCTCAGTGTAGCCAAGCTGGCCATACAACTAGCTCTGCATAAACAGAGCAGGTCACCTGCTTCCTTCATCTCTGCCTTCATTAGTGGTGAAACTTATTTCTTTTTGATGATGCAGTAGAATTTTTAGGTGACATACCACCCCCTATACCTCAGGAATCCTCACCAAAGAAATTATAAAGCACAGTATACCAGAAAAGTATATCAAAATAAGATCACCAGGGAATAGCAAATTAACTAAATCAAATCCAATCTAACATATACAGAGTGGTCCAGATCTAATTATGCAGATCCAGATTGACTGGATGACTTTGATTTATGCGGGGATGATTCCAGTTTGGCACAAAGACGATTCTTCATGTCGTCAGTTCGCACACTTCTCGATGGTTCAGGATTTTTCGGGTGATTTTCTATGTAATAAACGTAATAAGTTATAGTGTAATGAAAATTACTTAATTAGATCTGGACCACCCTATACTTGGATTGCCAAACATACTGCATAACACTGTAAGCTTTTTTGTTACGGCATCTGCAAATCATTTTTTCCTCAGTCAAATGATTTTATGAAAGATCCATGATGATGACTGACAAAACTTTGTGCAATTTAACAATAATATTAAGTGTCTGTTTCACCGGTTGACTGAAAAACGGATTAGAAAGGGAGGAAAAAAAAATAATAATAGAAAAAAAATAATCACAGCTTCTTTTTTTTAAATGTATATCGTGGAATGGAGTCACTGCAATAGCAAGTTATTTCTTTTAAATAAAGGGATATTTAGCTGATTAGATGCATTTATCACATGCAATGCTATTAAATATTAGGAAAGTAACTGTCAAACATCCCTTCTATACATACTGTTGAGTAAAAATAAAGTAACATACTAGCAACAAGTTGTGATGCTTTAAAGTCAAAGTAAGACCAAAATAGGAAGACTACCACTATCTGCTTTGGTCATGTCCAGGTCACAGTGGATAATTACTTTCTATTCATACAGAATAGTTTATATAATCCATTATTGTTTATAGAATCTGTAGACTCTTTAGTTTAAATGTTTTGCTATTAATTTTAAAAATAACAGCAGAGATAGGTTGTTCCCGAAGTGCTGCCGAAGTAATTGCAATACAATATTATTGAAACATTTAAGAAAAGTTTATTTTTTTCTTTTAGCATTTTAAGGGTATATTTCTTTTAATAATTTTAGTACCTGAATAAAAATACCTTAACTTGAAAAACCATAGGTGGTAAAATGAATTATTTTTCTCTCAGACTAAAGTGTAAAAAAAACTGTGCTCTGGTTATTTGATTGTGTAGGACAAGCAATGGTAATTGCAAAGGTTAATAAAGCTACAGAACTTCCAATAGAAAATATCCTGCGCATGTTCAAGTCATGCATTTGGAATCATTCTAGTATTCTCAGTGTTAGAAGAATGGAAAAACTTTATATGAAATGAGAAATTTGAAATCCAAATACTGTAGTAGGTCACAATACATAAGAGGGATGTCACTTTTATATTCAAACTTTATACATATACAGTACTGTGTGTATTTTAAATATCTTGTGTCATGATAATATTATTCTAGACAGCTATGTACTGCAATGTTGGATTTTTTTTAATCATAATCTTATTTTCAGGCATTATGTCAAGGAAAAGCCTACTTGTAATCTTTGATTGGATGGCTTCTATTCTGTTGTCATCAATGAAACAGAAGGCCTGTCCAGTGAAATCAAAATTGTAATAGTTGTACAATTATCGGAATCTCCTTCTCTTAGAATAACAGAAAGAGAATAACTGTATATTACATATACACACACACTCCACATAAAAGAAGAATAACACAAAGCATTAAATCTTCAGTGGCTAAACCTATAGAATGTTTTCAGTCTACTGCCTTTCACTTGTTTTTCAAAGGACTAAGCTACTGTATAATGATTTCTGATTTTAATTGGACAGCAGAAAAAACAACAATGATGTTTAGAAGTCTTTTGATGAATCATGAAGCCTAGAAAAAGGAAGCAACTTTCCTCTATACTGTGTTCAGTGCTTCTTCACCCCCATTTAGGACCTAATTTCATATATGCAGTATGTGGTGCCATTCTTGTTTCTTTCCTATTAAGTTTAGATACAGAACACTTGTAAAAAACCAAAGACTGGCTACCACAAACTACTACTTAGCATAAAGAAGAGGGACGTGTCACCCCTGGACAAACTGGTGAGGAAGGCAGGCTCTATTGTAGGCAAGGAGCTGGACAGTCTGACATCTGTGTTGGAGCGACGGGTGCTGAGCAGGCTCCTGTCAATCATGGAGAATCCACTGCTTCCACTGAACAGTATCATTGTGCTTTCTTCAACTAATTTTAGGACAAGTGTGTAAATATGAAGATGTTCTAGGTCTCATTTATTAAGGAATTTGGAAAATTCTGAAGGGTTCACTAACTTTCAAGTATCACTGTATATTGATACCTAAATTTTCCTTTGATTTTCCTTGTCTGGTGGCTAGAGGTGACACTATGAGATTTCACGAACAATGAAGTCAACTGGGCACAAGAAGAAAGGTATGCAAGTTTTATCTGGCTTGGGTTGAAAGAGTCACAAAATAATCTGTTCAAGAAGTCATTAGTGGTGGTGTCTAGTGTCTCTCGTGGCAATAACCCTGGGACACACTGATTTACACCACTGTTAAGAGCAGCTATCAAATAAAGAAGAAATCCTTCTGACAAGCATTAGACGGAATTAATACATATTTGAAACTGCACTCCAAATTTACAGGTGAAGATAAGGGAAACAAGAGGTTGCCAAAAGCTTGGCGGAGCACATGATGCTAGAACCAATATTTCATTGTCCTTAGACTATATTTTTGATTTATACTGTATACTTATCTATATCTATATCTATGATCTTTTGATTTGGGAGGTAACCAAAAAGATCAAGAAACCAAATAGTTTTGCAGCTCTTTCTCTGGGAAGAAACCTAACACTCAGACACAGAGTAAGTGCCTTACACTAGATACTGTATATGACTACTCCCAAGTGGCATCAGCTTAAATGGTTTTGGGCACTTTATGAAATGATACAACCGGTCAAAAGATAAACCAAGATACACTAAAATGTTTTTTCCCCACTCACCTTGCCAGGAAGTAAAAGAGAATGCTGCAAAAAGTACTAGGGATACATGATAGAAGTAAAGAAATCTGGTCTGCTCTGCTATACTCAGCCTATTATCCTGTAACCCTAACCAGAATAGCAGATAGAATATAGCAATCCAAGTGTACAATCTGCAACTCAATAGTTTCCTTAATTGTAACACAGATCAGAAAACAACACCAGTCCACACAACTATGAACATCACTTTGAATGCTTAAGAAATGTTATGTGATTTAACTGTGTTGAGAAACTTGACCTTAACAGAAAATAAACTGCCAGCCAAAGTTTTTCTTTACATATAATGCAATGACACAAATCTCATAAATAACTGTCAGATGAAGATGCAATTTTTAACATTTTTTTCTTATTGAACCTATATACGATGACATAAAATGCTGATTGGTGCATCTTTAACCTAAAGCTATACTTTATTGATGAGAAGAGAAGGAAAACCTGTATATGTCAAATAGCAACTAAACTTTTTTGCTTCTGTAAAAACAAGAAAAACTCAAACTCAACTTTAAACTGTCTTTTTGTATTTGGTGTATTATTAATTTTACTTCATCTGCCTTGTGGGTAACCTTTTTATCCATATACAAGAAATTATGGTTCGTTTATCAAATTTTAAATCTAATGGCTAGAATACTGATCCACACAGAAACGTTAAGCAAGAATAAAGTAGGATACTTACTTAAAATGTTGTTAATGATTGACTTTGTAACATATTGTGGCTATTACGAGCAAAGCCTTGCAGATAGAAGCAGTTTTAAGTAAATTTTACAAATTCGCCCTTCACTTTTGCATGTTTGAAGCAGTAACTCTAAATTATCGTGAAAACTTTTTCTTTCAAGTTATTTTAGTTATTAAACATTTTATTTTTTTACATTTTGAAACACAGTAATTTGCTGCTTACTTTCTTTCTTGAAGACGCAACTTCCTCACACCTACTACAAGTATGAAAGAGAATGAATTTAAATAAAATTACAAGAGTCTATAATGTCAAAGGCATCTCAAACCTGCGATTTGGAAATAAAATGCCAATATTCAATACGTACTGGTGGTTGAGGTGGTTTCTCAAAAAGCATTATAGCATTAACAAATAAAGCTTGCCCAAAATAGGACATTAAATTCACACCATGATAATTCTTTGGAAATTTAGAATACTAAAATGTATGCATGAATAGATTATATTAGTACCAAAGAACAATATAACACGGTGCATTATACTGAACCCATTTCTTGGCAGAAGGCAATACAGGTACACAGAAAATGTGTTTTTTCTGTCTTCAAAAGTAACCAACCAGTTTCAAATTTTCACATCAGCACCAATGCATTGTAATAGTGATGTGCATGCAATGCTGTATGACAATGCCATTTAAGCAAGTACACCCTCTGCCAATGACAACAAAGAAGAGGAGGATGAGGAAGAAGGGATGCTGGGAGGAAGTACCAAAATTCCTGATTTTAGAGGAGAGGGTGTATACAAGGCTGGTGTAGATGAAAAGCAGGCAATCACCACTAATGTCTTTACATAATATTCGATTTTGCAAATATTGAAACACTTTCACTTAATTTGTTTAGAATGCTATAATGTCATGTTTATTTCATATTACATTTCATAGCTCTTTTTCTTTTTTTAAATACCACCAAAGAACCAAAAACTAAACCTTATAATAATGTACTGCTAGCTGATTGGTTTTAAGTGAATTCATGATGCTTCAAGGGCAGATGTACTTTATACTCATTTCTAAAATTGCTGATTAAAAACAGTTTTAGGGAGAACTTGAAAAAGCAGCACTTATAGCATTTTACTTACATACACTGTAAAGTTGTTTGTTAATTTCCATGATTCACAATTTTCAGGAAAGCAACCCTGTGTATTAGGTCATTGTGAAATGACTAATATTTTGGTTGAATAAAATAAATTATTAGAGATCCCAAGCCAAAATAATTATTAGAATTCATATAATAGAGTGTTAATGTGCTGATATGATTGATAAAAATAATATTTCATGGTGGTATTGAAAATATGGATGGCAGCTACTGAAGAATAAAGAAAATGCAATCTTTTTGACTTATAATAGGCCTTCTGCGTCACACCCGCTGCAAATTCAGAATGGACACATTTTGCCCCGCCCCTTTTAGTATATGCTGAACCTTCATTTACAGCTCTGCATTTTACCTGTTCATAATTCAAGGGGAAATAGGTGGTTGGATATTTACAAGGCAACTCTTACCAGTCTTCGAGTGAACATTCAAGATTATAAGAATCTCTTTTTAATTAAACTTTACGCATTTCTTGACTTTGTCAATATATCTAAATTTGACCCTCGCGGTAGTTTCTGAGCAGTAATTTCAGCAACAATACGTATAATAAACCTTTACAGGTTTGTAATAAACGTTTACATATATGTTTAAACATTTCATAGTAAGCTTTTGAAATACAGGATTTAGTTACAATTTTCAAGAAGGACTTAAAATAAAGGCAGATCAACGATTTTTTTTTTTGCTACACTGATAAAATGAACACCTATATAGACTTGTGTAACCCCAAAGAAGTTAAATATTCAAAAACCGAAACCTTTACAAATGAGACACAAACTTTACTGCTTCAAAAATAACCAAATCGGCAAAATGTAAAAAAAACACTGGTTCATCGCTTTCTGAAAGGTCCGTCTGACACTTACTCTACATTTTCAAAACTGATCAGCCACCAAGTCTCCTCAGAAATAAATCACTTGAAATCACTCTGCAGTATTAATTAGCGCAGCCGGGTACTTACAAAATAGCATACAAGAGAAATTAAAAATAACTAGCTAACCTTTATTCGAATCTGTTAATAACAATAATAAAAACTCACCCCATTCTCATTTTTGATCCAGACTGCACTCCAGTAGGCATTGGTGGTCGAGAAGGTAGGCGACTTAAATGCAACTGCTTCTCCATAGCAAACAGAATGGAAATATTGGTTGCAAATGGTTTTCTCGTAAAAACTGTCTTAATTCCCTTCCTTTCGACACCACTTAATTTTTGTACACAAATAGCCAACTGAATCGCCTGCAGTTCAGATTGCAAGCAGCGATTAACAAAATAGTTCCTACCACCAAAAACACGCCCCCGACGCCTGGTTAAGATTCATGGGAATTGCAGTTCTAACGTTCCGCGTTGTATTTCGACAAGGCTAGTAGAATATTCCAAAAAACTACACATACCATTGATCAACGAGGAAGCCCTGGTGTGACGTCTAAAATGGTGACATAATGTTTCTTGTAGTAAAGCTCATGGGTAATTTTACTAAAGGACGAGAGTGTTTAAGCTCTAGTAAATTTGTGTGCATTTTTCCAGAAAACCAGCTAAAATGAGTCTTAGTATGTGAACTTTCACTAATGAAAGTATTTTTAGAAAGAAAAACGTATACGTTTCTTTAAGAGGGTCGAATAACTCGGTCAATAATCTTACTGCATTTTTTTCTTTAAGCCTTGCGTTATTTCTGTCGAATCACAAAAAACACTACTCGTATATGGGAACATCATCATTGTTTCCCTTTAAAACAAAAAGTGTACTTATTAATTGTGGTATTTTAAAGTGGAAAATGTTTTTTAGAGTACTCCATTAAAGTAGAAGACACTCTCGGTTGCCTTAGTTTAGAACCTGAGAAACACCCGCTCTGTATTAATTCCGTTAACACTGTACTGTACTGTACTTGGAATTGAGTCTGACAGGAAATTTTGAGTTTTTACAGGGTGTTACCTGTAATATTTAATATCAACAGGTGTCACTGTTTCACGCGCTGCAAGGTACATTACATCTCTGGCAAACTTTAATTAATTTGTTGAAAATGTCCGCTTTCTGAACCCAAAAGAAAAAAAATTAATGCCACGCTCAGAGTCACAATTCCTTAGATATCAATAAAAAATTAGAGCGTCCCCACCCTAACAAAATGATGTGAAAAAAGTTTCAGGACTCGTTTTAAATCATTGTACTGCATTAACCTTCTGGCATTCGTATCCTACCAATTTATGTTGTGTTATAGTACTGTTACATATAGTTCCTCTACAGTAAATTATAGTTCTTTAGAGTAAACAATGAGGTTAGGGTGATGTCAAATAAAAGCTTAGAGTAAGAACTGTGAAGGAAGAAGAAGGCGGCAAATTGACCATAATGGACCTAGAAAGTAAATTTGAGATGATAATTATTCATCTATTTTTCTATACTGAGTAAGAACTGTGGCGGAAGAAGGCAACAAGTAGACCATAATGGACCTAGAAAGTAAATTTGAGATGATAATCATTCATCTGATATTTTTCTATACCTAGAAACTTGCAACATCACTGTTTCATGGGTTTAACTGACTAGTATACAGTATTGATTTATTAACTAAATATTATAGTATAAATAAACACTTATACTAAAGGAACAGGAAAAACACCACTGGTAGGCACCAGACGAATCGTAGTAGTATGTGTGACAGATTTAACACAACAAGCATCAGGGAGACCTGTATAAAAATGTATAACAGCTATAGTATAAAATTTAAAAACTAGCAAGGCAGAAATAGAGATAGACAAAGTAACATTAGAAGCTGTTCAGATTAAGCAGTGCTACAGACCAAAACATCAAAGCAGGGTACACAAAATCAAAGCAAAACTTTCAAGGCTAGCAGATGAAGTACATCTAGTACAAGTAAGATAGTAACAAAACAATACTAGACAGCAGGAAAGATGTTAATGTTTTCAAGTTAGTTTCAAGCTTTATGGATTTAAATTTGTATGTGGATTTTGATGTAAGATTCAGTCAATGGAATTTATTTCCAGAATGCTTGTCTACATTGCTTAAATCATGCAACAGTTGAGATTTTCTGGTGCTGGTCTGCTTGAAAAAGTTCAATAACCCTGTTTAGCAGCCAAAAACATTTTCAACTTTGTGGCTCCTATGCATTGAAACTCTTTTCCTTGGTATGTCTGTAAACCTTTGTCTGTCTTAATACTGAAATTCAAACTGAAGATGCACAAAACAGTCTTGTTTCATGTCCTGCCACAGCATCTCAATAGGGTATTGATCTGCTGTTCAAAAACAATAAACATATTTTTATTTTAGCCATTATGATGTAGAGTTGCTTGTGTTTTGGCGCTTAACTCGGCTAAGTCTTGAGGCATGAAGAGGTGGCTTTCAAAAATGTTCCTAATGCAGAAAATTATCTCTAAAATATGACACTAATACTTCCAGGCTTGGCTAATGATATGAGCTTCTTACTGCTGAAAGCTTCCACATCTGACGCACTGGTACACAGGATATCTTTCCAGCAGAGAACCATCCATGTTTATTTTGGCCAATGCACACTGACAATTTATGTCACCATTAGAAAGCCATAGGTTCTGCCTTGCTTTTCTGTCATGGATCTTATTTTTGCTAAGTGTCTTAAAAACTGAATCTTAAAAATTGACCTTAGTAGAGGTCAGCGTTTCCTTAGTTGCTCAATGAAAAATTATATATTTGCAGTTAAGAGAGTTGTCTGAGGATGTCCACAAGAATGGCAAAGGTGATCCTAATTGTCCTCTTAATTAGAATGAGTGCATTTATTAAACATTCCATAAACATTTGCTGTCATACCTGCTTGCAGAGTTGGCTCAATCTAATTAGAAACTTCATCAAAGTAGGGAGAGAAGAAGATGCCATGAGTAGGTTTAATAGCTGAGATTAAAATCATATAAGCATTCAAATGGGGACATTTTTATAGATGAACTATATACGACATGTGAGGCACATTTAGACAAAGGCAACAGGTCTATCCAATTGGACTGAAACTAATCAACTATGCACCCTAAATATTTCTCAAGATACTTCTTTAACCTTTCAGACTGTTCATTGCTGTCTGGGTGATACACAAATACAAACTAACCTCATGGCCAATCTTGGCATAAAAGATTTGCCTGAATTTAAAGATGAATTGTCTGACCTCTGTCTGAAATAATGTTTTTTAATTATCTGTGTAACTGAAAATCTTCTCTAAGAAATATTTCAGCTAACTCTTTAGGAGTGGGCAATTTTTTCAATAGTATAATGTGGGTACTTTTTAATAAACTGACAACTACAACAAGATAGTCATATATTCCTATCCTGATATCGATAGTTGGTTATAAAATCCTTTCTGATTTCTTTACATTAATTTGGAGAAGCAATTGGCTGTAGTAAACGGCCATCTTGCATGTCAAGAATATAATCTTTTTGCCGTTATTAAATAAACAAAATTTTTGTATTGGGAAAAATCAAAAAGAGATCTTTACTTTCCTTTTGTTCTTATTATATAAATAAAATACTGGATATGTATGTAACACACTTTACTCTCATTTTTTGTATTATTTGTTATTTTTTAATATTTATGTTCTTACACAAATGCCATCTGAGGAACTCGCAACATCGTCTCACCCCATGTGCAGGCCCTGTAAGCCTGTGGCTTTGCAGGACTATTATGTCCTTCCAACTTCAAACTTCAGATGACTGATAGAAAAACATAAGTCCGAAAAAAGAAAGTATGATACCAAAAACAGCAGATTGAGAAAATGTAAAAAAAAAAAAAATCTGTACTTAGATGCTCTAATATTGCCAAACGTTTCAAGTCAACACTTTCTTCATAATTCAGCAGCTAGTGCTAATGGGATAAAGCAGGAGCCAGCGTTCCAAGTATGAACATTTAGCACAGTCTTCCAAACCAACAACCTCATATTTTGCATCACGAGGAAGATTATTACACAATCAAAGGCTATAAGAAAACAGGCTTTTTTCATTCATTCACAAGTTTTAATTTAAAACCTCTCTTATTTATTTTCAGTTTTTTTTTGCTTCATATTTATGTGTATGATATGGCTGAGGTGTGAATTACTGCTTTTTAGGTAAGGCTGTACCACTGCCATAGGTATGTCAAGTAATTCATCCGTCAATCCTGTTCCCAAAACAGTCTCATTTAGGATCAAAGGAGACCATCAGAACAGTAGGCGAAGAAAGACACTGAAATAATCCTAGACAGAGCACCAGAAAGTATGGCAATTTGTACTAAAATTAAACAAAATAAAATTCTAAGGATAGCAAATTGGCACAGTGATGAAGCACAGCTACCTCACAGCTTCAAAGTCCTGGGTTCAAGTCCCTGTGTAGATGCCATCTGAACAGAGTTTGCATTATTTGCTCATGTTATTGTGCATATGTAGATAACCTAAAGTTGTGTGGGTTCAGCTGATTGATGATTTTAAATTGGTCCAACATGACTGTATCTTGTTTCTCAAAAAGAATTATACACAGTGCTGGTTCCTACTGTTCAACTGCTGCTGTCAGAACAGACTTTTCCCACAAAGCACAGGTACAATACAATAAGGGGTTTTGGAACATTAACCATTACAATCTCAGTGCAAAAGGCAGTAGCAAAGCATATTTTACTTTCTTGAATATGACGTTAAATGCAGGCTCAAAACAATCTTCTGCATATTTTTGATTGTTCAAATGCATGAAATTCACTTTTTATCAGAAGAGGAAATAAAAAAAAATGGGAATGGTCTACTTTCTCGTATACTCAGTTATGGGGACGGATATTTGAAGAGTAAACCGCAAGACAATCATTATATTTTTATATTATGTCTATTGAAGAACCATCAACAACAAAACAAACCAATGTAATAATATATTTAATAATTATTATAAAAGTAAAGTTGAATATATCGGACTCTATAGCTGAATGAATAACAGGTAACAACCACTTCCGGTTAGCGGAAATAGATGTAAAGTTGATAGAAATCTACGTTTTGTACCTAATACTTGTATGCAAAATTTAGTTGACCTAAACAAAGCATACTCAGGTTATCGTGTTTACATACACACACACAGACAGACACAGTCATAATTCCAAAAATGGTATTTTCGTCGTGATTCATCAAAATCGTGAAATTGAATTTTTGGAGAATTATAATACTGTCGGCATACTAAGTATACGAGACAGTCAGAGAGGTCTAAAACGTTGAGATTCAATAAAATCTCGACATCGAATATTTGGACGATTACAATACTTTACTTATACTTCGTACACGAGAAAGTAAAAACAGAAAAGCTTCCATTTGATTACTGTTTGTTTTTTCATGGGACTGCTCATTTGAAAAATAAATTAAAAAATGTAGATGTTAAAGATCCCTTATTCTCGATAAACTCAAGGCATCTAAAATAACTTACGGATGCTATCATACGGCTTATATAAACTGATTGCTAACAACGATATATGATTTCATAAATCGTAGTTTGTGACCAAAGGAACAATAAACATATAATGACCATAAAAGGATGAATATATTCTATTAATATTGTAGTATTGATCAGAACATTATACATTACCAGCACCAAATAATAGCAGCAAATTCACTATTTACAATTTTGCAAATGTATAATTTGAAATTGTTTAGACACTTGTACGTTTACCCACCCTGCCATTCTCAATCTCACTCTTGCGGTTAAGTCAAACCACTGATGTGTAACCCTGAAGTACTGAAAAAATTAAAAATGAGCTCGCCAATATCCCATAATTCCTGGCGTCGGCGGCGGCACGTTTAGCTGAGTGGCGGGTTGAGTCTTGTCGATGTTGTTGCTCGGAGACGGATGGCGCCGATGCAGTAGGGGTGGAGCTAGATAAACGACTTAACAAACATGGCGGTTGCAGAGATGAACTTTTGACAGTCATAGTCTAGAAAAGCTGAATGGAAGTATGAAACACAAAAATCCGAAGAGCACCAAACTGGGAGTCAGAAGGAGGAAAGGTAAATGCTTCTGGTATTTGATATTGTTACATCGTACTCAGAGCAGGCAGGAGAGTAGAGCAGGTTTTACAGATCGGCTGCGTTATTTATTTAAATGCATAGAAACAAATGGCCTTAAAATGAGCTTCATGAAATTACGTATTTAACTGTCAGTTATGATTTCTGAACATTTGATTGTTATTCAAAAGGGCATGGAAAACTCATAGATGTAGATATAGTATAGTCGACACTTTTCAAGTAAGAGTTGCAGCCGGAATCTGGCATTCTATGGAGCGAGCCAGAAACCAATAATCGGGTACACTAACTCTCATATGTTATTCAGATTTTTTGGAAAACAGCTGTAAATATAGTGAAATTATTTTTCTAAGGATATAGGCAGTTCGATTGCTTTACCACATGGTACCTCTGCAAGATATACAATTCACAGAAGAATCAAACAGGTTTTCCAATGTCTCCTTTATTCTTCATAGCTGCAACAGAAATGCAGAAAAATAGTCTTGTGAAATTCTGATTTTTTGAGACTAACTGTATTAGGTAAAAGTCTGGCCATCGCCTAATTCGCGACACAACAGTGTTTATGGCGACTGTTCCAAAGATTCTTAAAATAATTTATATTTTTCCTCTATAAAGCTTCAGATTTGAAAGTAAACCTAAAAATGGGAATTGTTGTAAATTAAACACTGCCCACCTGCAATCAACTAATAATATCATAGTCAAATCTGTAGTTAAGTATTTGGGTGTGCACTAATATAACAGGTTAGAAAATCTCAATAATTGGAGCCAACTGAACAAATGCCCATCTCATTTAAATGCCTGGTTATAAAGAGACTTCTTTATTTTCGGCCCAATATTTTTCACAGAAATGGAGAGTATGTTCACATTTATTTATCTTGCTTATTTTATTGCATTTCCTAAAACAGCTCTTAAAACTTAAGATAGTTTATGGCAACATATTTCAAATCAATTTGTTGCAGACTTCCAGTGTGACTGAACTTGGATATGTGCATGTTTGTGTAACTATCTAGAGCCAGGTTTGATTCTCACCTTGCACCTTGTATTGTCAGGATCATCATCAGTCACCACCTTCTGTACTGGAAAAAGGCCTTAAAATCGATGGATATTTATGTTATAAGATTTGGTGTAGGAAAGTGAATGTAGTATCATCTTTGTTAAACACATAGCAGAGGATCCTTAGGACTACGTCATTGTCGTAGTCTGCGTTTGTGCCCAATAGCAGATTTTACTCGTAATTTGTTTCTTCATGTTCAATCCACTGCCTTCCAATGAATTTTAATTCTTTCAGGATTTGTTGCCAGCTTGCTTCCAAAGTTAACAGTATAAATGTGTTAGAGAATAAATAAATAGATGAATGAGTGGACATCAAGGTTGTTGTTAGTATTGTTTTAAACATATTGTCCCTGAGCTAAATGGCAGGCAGTTATTTTGAAAAGTGCTAAACCTATTGCAGAAAGTTCCTGTGCTCATTTATCTGATTGTATAATGTTAGCATGCCCACCATATTGGTTAGTGTGTTTTATTTAGTATTAGTATGCATTTACCTCCTTTGAAGTAACCATACATACATTTTTTGGCACTAGCTAAAGTTTAGTTCATCTGTTTGATACTCTTGGAGAGTGTTAACAAATTGATTTCTAAAAAAATCAAAAGTTGTGTTTAGTTGCTTCTTTCCTGTTACCCTCTTGTATCCACTCACCATTTCATTGCACATTCTTCAGAAAAAAATGGATCAGAACATTTCCAGTAGCTAACATGCTTGCTCAAAGCTTCGCTCTCTTGACTGAATTTTCCTATTCACCATTATAGTTTTGGCATGCTTTAGTTCACACCAGTCCCAATTTACTGTTTGCATTGTTCCTATTACTATTTATTTTCAATTTCTGCACACTATGGTCAAGGAAGCAATGAAATAAGAACACAGAAAACATGAATGCTTAAGGTTGTGCTTTATTGTAAAAATACAGTTGTTCTGCACATCTTAAAGTATTATAAACTTGCCAGACTCTTGTTCATCTTTGTTTAGTAATTCCAGAATTGAATTCTTTTGAATTCATCTTTTAATTTACAAGTTTCCAGATACAATATTTTAATACAGCATCTTTCACAGATCTTGTCAGCTAAAGATACTTTGTGAAGCACACAAGGATACAACTCAAAATAACAAATATCAGCAGCAGATTAGGTTAGATAAACTGTATGAATCCCGTGGGGAAATTAAGATGCATATAGCATTAGAAACATAAAAAAACAAATGTGAATTGATGGCTGTTTATAAAATAAGTTATTCTGAGAAATGAAAAATAGTGTCATTTGAAACCAGTCATGTTCTAATGAAAATGTCATATTCCTAAGTTATATGTGTTAATAGATAGACTGTATTCTGCCTTTTCTAAGCCTTTATCAGTCTACTGTATTATCACACCTGTTTTTATCCCCCATATCCATTTGTTCAGTGTGATGCTACTCATCCCCCCACCCTCTACATACTGGTCAAGATTAAATTCATTCCTCTCTAACTTTATCTGAGTGGGAAAGAGGTCCTGTCTTGAATGCTCAGCTTTAATACAGGATAAATGCTTTCTATCACCATGACTCCTTTCTTCTCCCAATAAATATATGACATTCCCTGCCTTCAGTTCCACTTTTGTGGCTTCTTGTTGAGAAAAGAACAGTCCAACCACAAGTCCTACAAATGCTCCCCTTCATGTGATTTAATGAAAAATGTCCTTTTGCTTCCACGGGATAATTTATTTTTGCCATTTTCTGTACTTGGAGACTGCCTTCTGAAAATTTAGTTTAATGCCTTAAGTGTCAAGGAAAGTGTCCTATTTTCCATAACAATGTTTTGCAAGCAGCCAATAGTACCTTTCTTACCCAAGATGGATGTATCGTGACATAGCCTCCTTGGGCAAATTGTTTGATGAGCTAGGGCTCCTCGCATGTCAAGCCTTAAAATTTAGTATCTCTCTGTTTTCTTCTTTTTTTTCTTTTTACATTTGAGATCAGTGCTTAGATCATGTGTAGTCCAAAGTCTCCTCCTCTCCCTCAAAAACCTTCTCTAGATCCTATTTTAAATCTTTCTCACCCTTTATAAATCCATTCTGTTATCTATATTTAGCTCTGAATAAAGCCTCTTACAAACCTTTGCCCTTAAACTCTATCTTTGTAACACATAAGAAGATATATTGTTATATTGGGATTATTTTCTAAAAATAAGACCTCCATTTCTAGAAATCCATACTATCAACTTTCTCAATACTAAACTCATGGGGTCTACATTATGCCCAATAAAAACAACTTCATGGGCTTTTACAATGACCCCGTCTTTTTCATAACACAGAAGTTTCTGGTAAATTTATTCATGTATTCTAGGAGTGTTCATCAGCATCCCATTTCTGATAGTCCACAGCCTCCGATTTGTCTGCTTTTTTGACTTTCAGCTATCAACTCACATCCTTCTTCTTTTACATTTGTCCTGACCTTCCGCTGAAGTGGAAATTTGTCCTTTTTTTAAACCTGGTGGAAATTATCCTTTTATAAACTTTCAGTTCTTGAATATTGAGCAATGAAAATCAGTCAAGCTTCATCTTTAAATATCAGCGCTTAGCTGACTATTATTAATAATATCTGATAATGGGTTTCATCCAAAGAAGTATTAATACTTTTGATGCCCTTTCCCTATATATGATATCTTTTCCTTGCCTTTTATCTCGATTTCGACAGTTTAATTGACAAAAATGTGATTTATATTAAATTATATTGTATTTTTTACTTGTAATACTTCATGCTTTTGTAACATTTTGCACAAATATAAAAATCACGCATTTTTATAAAGTTTAGGGTCATGGGGGACAGGAGCCTGTGGTATAGAAAATGAATTGAATTAAATTGAATTCAGACAAGTTAACAATTTCACTCCCAAGTTTCTGCTACAAGACTGGGGGAGTTACCCTGATCAAAACAGTATTAACAGTAAGTGCCATAGCTGGATATTGAGAAGAGAAAGATCAATCAAAATGAATGAGTACATTTTTATAAAGTAGTATGAAATGCAATTCTATCTAGAGTAACCTGTTCTAAAAATGACAAGCTTCCAACCTTGATTTACACCTTGAGTTTAGTGAAGCCTTAATAATATTGACATGCAACTTTATAGGTTAAAGACTGTTCCTCTTACGTTTTCAAAACTTTTTTTTTTTAACTTTTTAAGGTTAGTATTCCTTTGATGCTTTAGTCCTGTCTGTTTCTGCCTTCCTCAAAATGATCAGCATAATTCATTAAAAAACAATCTGGGGATCTTTTTGGCAACATGTGCTTTAGGACAGGTTGCAAAATTGATCATTACAAGTGAACATCTCAGAACAAAATGCTAATTCCTTGGTTACAATATCCATTAGACAGAAATTTACCAAACCAAAGAGTCTTCATATACTTTCTAAACACATTTAGGGAGACATAATTTTGAATGAAGATGGAATGGCTCCTTTTGAAGCCTGATTAGAACTGAGGTGTCTGATCTGTTAAAAAATGGAAGAGACGTAGTTAGAGACAGCACATTCCAGTTGTTTGGATAGAAAGGAGAGTACAGAGATAGGTCTGTAATTACCTACTTGAGACAGACCAAGTGTGGGCTTCTTGAGAAATGGGAGTTATTAGTCTGTTTGAACATAGCAGGGAAAGTGCTTGTGCTAAGTGAGACGTTGAGAGACAGCCACAGGGAGAGGTGAGGTGATGTGGTCGAGAAGGTAGTGGGATGACAAGATAGATAGATAGATAGATAAGAGAGGACATTGGAAACTTCCATGATGGAGAGAAGGGAAAAGTGGAGAATGTTGTGGTATATTCAGGAGGGAGCAGACTAGCTGGTAGGAGTGGTGAGAACTGAATGCTGATGATGGCCACCTTTTCCTGAATAAGGTTGCAAAATCATCAACAGTCGAGGTAGTTAAGGAAGATGATGGGGAGATGAACTGAGTGGTGAAAGCAGATAACAAGCAATGAATATCAGAAGTGTTGCTAATCCTATTTTGAAAGATTAAATTGGCAATAATAAAAGCTTTTCTTGCCTTGAAAGAGCTTTGGGACATTTCCTGCTTAATTAACTTAAACCGTGAGGTATTTTTAAGTAGTCTCAGGCTAAAATATAATACTTGTATACTTTGTTATGCAAGCATATATGTATTTTTCATAAATGTAAAAACATTTTTTTGTATTTGTTAGTAGTTGTGTTTGCATTTGTGTCTTGAAAACTAATGATGAAATAAGAGTTTCTTAGAAATAGGGAATTATGTTACTGTTAATGATCCTTTCACCCCAACCTCTCCCTCTCCCCACATTTTTTAACAGCCTCTAGTGATGTATGTCCATCCACAAGCCTTCCACCATTGGTAGAAGGTCCTTTACGTTGCTTTTTAAGAGTTACGGTCAGCAAAATATTATGGACAGTCCAGAAGCCTCCTACTGCTCCATATGTCAGACTCAGATGGTGGGGGGAGTCATCAGACGGGACTATTTTCCGCCCCAGAGATGGTCTTCAGATTGAACAAAGAGAAATAAAGACAACTGCTCGTTTTGCCATTCGATGTGGTCCAAAACAGTTTACATCTTATCTCACAGGTAAATTTTTGGAATACTACACCTTTTTATATATACTACTCAAAAAATTAAATGAACACTTTTTAATCGGAGTATAGCATCAAGTCAATGAAATGTCTTGGATATTGATCTGGTCAGTTAAGTAGCAGAGGGGGTTGTTAATCAGTTTCAGCTGCTTTGGTGTTAATGAAATTAATAACAGGTGCACTAGAGGGGCAACAATGAGACAACCCCCTATTTTTTCACTAGGTTTGCATTAGGCTACAGTCAGTGTCACTACTGGTAGCATGATAACTGGACCCTACAGAGGTTGCACAGGTAGTCCAACTTCTCTAGGATGGTACATTAATATGTGCCATTGCCAGAAGGTTTGCTATGTCTCCCAGCACAGTCTCAGTGGCATGGAGGACATTCCAGGAGACAGGCAGTTACTCTAAGAGAGCTAGACAGGACCGTAGAAGGTCCTTAACCCAACAGCAGGACCAGTATCTGCTCCATTTGGGCACTGCCAGAGCCCTATGAATGACCCCCAGCAGGCCACTGGTATGAATGTCTCTGACCAAACAATCAGAAACAGACTTCATGAGGGTGGCCTGAGGGCCCAATGTCCTCTAGTGGGCCCTGTTCTCACTTCCCGGCACCATGGATATTTGCCATAGAATACCAGAATTGGCAGATCCACCACTGGCACCATGTGCTTTTCACAGATGAGATCAGATACACCCTAAGCACACGTGACATATATGAAAAGGTCTGGAAAGCCGTGGAGAACATTATGCTGCCTGTAATGTCATTCAGCATGACCAGTTTGATGGTGGGTCAGTGATGGTCTGGAGAGGCATATCCATGGAGGGATGCACAGACCTCTACAGGCTAGACAATGGCACCTTGACTTCCATTAGGTATCGGGATGAAATACATGGACCCATTGTCAGACCCTGTGCTAGTGCAGTGGGTCCGTGGTTCCTCCTAGTGCACGACAATGCCTGGCCTCATTTGGCGAGAGTATGCAGGCAGTTCCTGGAGGATGAAGGAATTGATACCATTGACTGGCTCCAATGCTTGCCTGACCTAAATCCAATAGAAAACTTCTGGGACATTATGTTTTGGTCCATCTGACGCTGCCAGGTTGCACATCAGACTGTCCAGGAGATCAGTGATGCCCTGGTCCAGATCTAGGAGGAGATCCCTCAGGACACCATCTGTCGTTTCATTAGGAGCAAATTTTGAGTTGCTGCAGTGAAATTTCAGCAAAATGGACTAGCCTGTCGCATTATTTTTTCACTTTGATTTTTGGGGTGTCTTTGAATTCAGCCCTCTGTAGGTTGATAATTTTCATTTCCATCAAATGATGTGGCAGCCTTTCTTCCTAACACATTACCCAGTCCATATCAGTATAAATATCCAGCATGATTTTTTCCCATTGATATCTGATGTGTTTTCAAAGTGTTCCTTTAATTCTTTTGAGCAATTATATTCCTTGTTTAACATAGAATTATGAAATGTTTATGTGATTAATATTGGGATGATATTGTCTATTAATTGACCTGTCGGTCATTTATGTTACAGTATAGTAATAGCCTAGTTCTAACAGATATTGTGTTCTTATAGTCTACACTCATCTTCACACAGGGCATGACAGATCACAGACATACGGAATAAGTAACCGAGTAGTGTGAATGTCTATAGAGATTTTCATAACTTGACTTAATGTCATTTGATTTATAGTCCATTTTGAAGCAGGAGCAATTGTCAATATATGCAGTTCATTTAGATCAGTTTCAGTTTAACATGTCAACAGAATAAGGAGACATGAATGTGGCAACACAATCACTTGCTTATTGTACCAGCTTTCTGTCTTTCATATCAAAAAGGTATAAATAATGCCATAGGTACAAGAAGGAAATAACATAATATGTGAGTGGCCAGTATCATGGTGGTATGTCTTTCACAAGTATGCTTTGAACAAGAAGAAGCAGCACCACCTGTAGTAACCTTGAGTTGTATGATTTGAATTGGATGACTTCTGAGACTCTTCAGAATTCCAGAAAGTGGAGCACAGATTTTGTTTCTGGTCAGTAGCATTAATACACACAAATATTTTTCAAGGACTCTCTTATAGGAAAACCTTTAGGAAAGCAATAAATAGTTATTCCTGAGCCACCCATAATTAGAAGTGGATCCTACACATAGCAGTACACATTTTTCTAACTCATGGAAAACAAATAAGCAAAATAATGTCACTGTCATAAAGGTAAAAATAGCAATGAAATAAGATATTATTTATGCAGTCCTGAAAGTATTTTTTCAACAGCAGCTACTGTTGAGCAGCAGTATGTTTCTAAAGGTGAGACCAATGATAAGATCAGATGGCTGGGTAGGACAGAAAAAAATTAAAGAAAAAAAATTCCAGAGACAAGAAGGTGGAGAAAAAATAAATCTACAGAAGTTCCAAGGCCAAAAGACCTCCCACCCCAACTAGGCATTCTCCCTAACATAAATATACTTATGTAGTTTTTTTTAATCTTTTATTTAAGGAATCAATGCACTGGGTCTCGTGTAAAGTTAGGGTATCCACTTTCATTTGAACATCACAGGCTGCACAGTGCTTTGATCGGGGGTGGGGGCAGTGGTGCAGGTACAAAATGCCACCATTGACAAAACTGGAAAGAAAGCATAGTAAATAATAATGATTGCATGTTCATGAAGAATATGATAATTATGTGCATGTTAAGTCCAGCAGAAGTAGAACTTAAATGTAGCTACGAAAAAGTCAAATTAAAATCTGGGTTTTTGGGAGTTGTTTTAAAAATGTTCCATGGTGTAGGATTGCCAGTCCTCTATTGGCAAAGTATTCCAGATTTCTGGTGCATAGCAGCAAAAGGTCGCCTAACCACTTCTGTTATGCTTAGCACTTGGAATATTAAGCAGGCCACTATAAAAAGATCTAAGGGTTATGACTTGGATTGTAGGGGGTATATGCATTCCAAAATATAGGAAGGAGCAAGATTATTTAAAGGTTTATATACCATTATATGTATTTTTAAGTCAGTTCTAAAGGGCACAGTTAACCGCTGTTAAAAAGCTAAAGCTGGTGAGATGTGCACAAATTTTCTTTTCCTGGTTAAGATTCTTGCTGCTGCTTTCCAAACTAAATGCGACTGATTAATGGTTACTCAGGTTGTCCGGTAGGAGTGCATTTTAGTAATCTAGTTGACTAAAAACAAAAAAAAAAATTAAATTAATTTCTCAACATCTTGCAATATTATAAGAGATTTAACTTTGGCAATGTTACTTAAATGGAAAAATGCAGTCCTAGTAATATGGTTAACTTGCGATCTAAAGGTCTTAAGTCCATGATAATCCCTAAATCTTTACTTCCACATTGTCTTTTAATGCTAAGGCATCAACTTTATTTCTAAGATCATCAATATTTCCATTTTTAACAAATATGATTTTTGGGTTTTCCTTATTTGGCTTGAGGAAGTTCCTATTCATCCTTTCAGAAATACAAGCAAGACATTGGAATGGAGGGACCAGAGTGTCAGGGTGATCGGGTGCTATAGATAAGTAGAGCTGCATGTCATTTGCATAGGTGTAGCAATTTACCTTGTGTTTCCATTTAATCTGGGCTAATGTTAGCATGTATAGATCTAATTATGCAATTTTCATTACGCTATAACGTATTAAGTTTATTACATAGAAAATCACCCAAAAAATCCCGGACCATCAAGAGATGTGCGAACTGACGAGATGAAGAATCGTCTTTGCGCCAAACTGGAATTGTCCCCGCATAAATCAAAGTCAACCAGACGATCTGGATCTGCATAATTAGATCTGGACCATCCTGTTGATTAAAAATAACAGTGGGTCCAGAATATATCCTTATGGTACACTGTGTACAATACAGTGAATCCCTGATTGCAATAACCACAGCTAATAAAGAATTTTCTATTTGTTAAGTAAGACTAAAACCAATTTAAGACACTGCCCGAGAGACCCATCCACTGTGGTCTGCTGTGTCAAAAGCTGTGTTCTGGTCTAGGAGAACAAGAACAGATATGCTACCAATGTCAGCAGTAAGCATTTACTATTTTAGCTGTACTATGATTTGTCCTAAAACTTGACTGAAACTTATCAAGGATATAATGTATAGTCATTTAAATGGCAAAAATTAGGTTTTTTCAAGACTTATCCTTTAAAAAAAGCCAGTTGAAAAAATATCTAAATTTGTCAAAGAGGAGTCTAATGTAAATGATGCATTCGTACTTGCTGGCGGTTTTCTTATTGGTAAACTTTAGTCACCTTTACTCAAGATGACTGTATGATGTATAACTCCTTTACTTACATGGTAAGACTTTGCAAAAAAATGTATAGATTATATCATCAGTACTACATTTAGCACAATGACTTGATGATACAAATAGCAATCTATATGTAAGATCACAGTAAATCAACGACAGTTTAAGAAAAAGAATGTAGAAATTCAAAATAGATGCTAGTTTTTCAAAGCCTAAACAGTCATTGCATTGTATGAAGAATTGTTTTTTTCAAATAGTATCTAAAGGTAAATAATGTTACTATGATGGTAATATTAGTAACTAGCAAAATACCCGCGCTTCGCAACGGCGAAGTACTGCCTTAAAATTTTTATTAAGAAGAAGATTAAACCTTTTTAAACTGAAGGAAAATATACCAATTATTATTTGTTAAGGATCTCTTTGTATACCACATTGTCAGTTCGGCCCTCTGGTTGTAATATGACCAAGCTGTGCGCTGAGCTTACTCTTGAGCATGCAACGTACAGTTGGCCATGTGAAAAGTAATCTTGTCTCAGATCTCACAGCTTGGATTGCTGCTGTCATAATCAGTTTGAGTTTCATAGTTTGTTTCAATTATGACAGCATTTGCAGGACTTGTGTTGAAGTGACATTCGGCATCTGTCAAGCGTTGTAAGCATACAATCGGTTTCATCGATAACTTCACATTCAGCTTTTAAGAGTTTAAACATTCATAAACATCAAAGTGTCCACTACTGAAATCGTCACCTGTGAATCTAAGATGTTTAAGAGGCATTGGTGGTTGTCGAAAGGTGTAAAATATTTGGCCATTTCGGTACACTTGAAAGCAACAACCGAACAATTCAGCAGCAGCCATCAACTCACATGCAGAACGATAGGTGAAGGGCTTAAGCATTTCACTCTTATAGTGCTCCTGTGTAGTATAATTGTCTCCTGTACCGTCATCAGTCCATACCTTGAACCTATCCCAGTCATTCAATACATAAGACACAATGTTCCTCCGGATATCAAGAGTGAGCCTGATATGGCCGTGCAATATGTAACAAAGAGAATGGAAAAGGCAGGTGTCATCTCCGGGCATGTAAATAACTTGGTACGTGACAGTTCCTTAATCGATGGTGATCACCTCGATAGACATGTTAATGGGGGTACGGTTGGAACGATAAAGCAAATGGGTACCTGAACAATGTAAAGTAAGTCTAAAATACCTACACAATAACTATAATCATAATAAACGAACAGTAAAACAGCGGAGAAGCCGTGGATTAAATAAAAAGGCTGTAGTTATCAGCAGGGAGACGTGAATCTCGTGGCGAAGCAAGGAAGGGAATGTAGAGACCGGAGCGACTGACGGCCTTATATAGGCAGGCAGCCAACAACGTGGGAGGCCTTGGGATGGAGGACCCAACGCTGCCTCACATGGTGACCGAGCTGCAGGCTATGGATGTATATATGTACGTAAGTAGGATTCAGTTAGCGTTGGGAACCCGTGTACCAAATTTCTTGAAGATGGGCCCATAAGTAACAAAGACCGTTGGAAAGTTCAATATGGCAGCCGACAGTGGCGTCATACCACCGAAATAAGTACATATAAATATATATATACACATACATCCACATATATATACATATATATATATATATATACATATCTACATATATATATATATACACATACATATACACACATACATACATACATACTGAATTTGGGACTTTCATTAGTTGTCAGTTATAATCATCAAAATTAAAAGAAATAAACATTTGAAATACATCAGTCTGTGCGTAATGAATAAATCTAATACACAAGTTTCAGTTTTTGAATGGAATTACTGAAATAAATCAACTTTGTCATGATATTCTAATTTTATGACCAGCACCTGTATATATATGTGTGTGTGTGTGTGTGTGTGTAATATATATATATATATATATATATATACACACACACA
>JANRMT010028174.1:110814258-110852060 GCA_026402145.1 Polypterus bichir lapradei | reverse complement strand
AGATATAGATATATATAGATATATATATATATATATATCTATATATAGATAACTCCTGTAGCCACAATAAATGCCTTTATTGAACAGACAAATCAGGGGTGAGCAAGTTCCTTTCTACTGCAGCCACAGCCGCGACACACATAAAAAACATCAATAATAACTCATAAACTTGCAATATTATTTAGGAAAATCGCAACATTTTACTCACCAAAAATTCGGATTATTTGTAAACAAAATCCATCCTCCTCTCTTTCCTCAAAAACAGTTCAATTACTCTGTCGTATGGATTATCCGTGCGCTTCAGTTCCATCAAAAAGTCCCTTTCTATCGCCATCAACACTAATGCTGAAAGTCGAACCTGCCCTGTCGTATTTCTGGCATAAGTTTTAATTCGCTTTAGGGCTGAAAATGTCCGCTCGACAGAAGCAGTGTACACGGGAGTGGTCACCACCAAATATACCAATGTGAACAGCTGCCCCATGCTCTCATTCAGATTTTTCTGATGAAGGAAGTCAAGGAGATCAGTGGGAGATTTTCCTGCAAAATCATGCATGGCATACATTACAGTCAGTTCTGTTTTTAACCGAGACGGATCAAAAACTGCTCCGTGGCTCTTGTGTTAAACTGGAGAAGGCTGCATGCGGGAAATTGCCGTACGCCTGCTAGAGGGCCCTACTGACACCAACTCAAAATCTGATTGGTTGATGCAACGGGTTAATTGACATTTATTCTGTGTTAGAGTGCTTGCACAACGGATTGTGAAGACCTCTCTGCCTGGCAACAAATGATGGCTGAAATGTGATTGGTTAAATGCTTTAATACGAAAATACATGCCTGGAAGCAGCACAACCATCGGAAAAGCTATGAAAGGAAGCGGACAGACTATTTGGAATTATTTAATAAGTATTCATGGATGAAATATTATTAACATCAGTTTGTGATTCAGATATTTTTACTTATGAATATGTTAAGCACAGTCCTTCACCCGCGAATATTTACCTTATATGGGCAGGCACTCAATTACGTGGGAGGCATAATGATGCGAGACGCAACTCCGCCTCCCACGGCCATCGAGCTGCAGGCTACGGCTATGGCTGTATATATGGACGAAAGTAGGTTCCAGTTATGACCGTTACGCGTAGAATTTCGAAAGGAAACCTGCCTAACTTTTGTAAGTAAGCTATAAGGAATGAGCCTGCCAAATTTCAGCCTTCCACCTACACGGTAATTTGGAGAATTAGTGATGAGTCAGTCAGTCAGTCAGTGAGTGAGTGAATCAGACAGTCAGTCAGTGAGGGCTTTGCCTTTTATTAGTATAGATTATGTATAGAATTAAGATAGTAGCTATGAAGGTTAAAAAATAATAACAATAACAACTGATCTTTCTGCTAAACTGAGTATTTCTGTTAATCACTTTCTCCATCTATTTTTAGATATGGGAATGCTTGTGTTAGAAGTGATGACAAAATTAGATCATCTTCCTTTGGGTCGTGTACAAATAAATGGGATTCCAAAGTTGTCTCCAACACATTCCATAAGTGGATTTTACACAATAGTTTCACCTACATCTGAAAAACTTGGAGAAATACAGGTAAAGAGCTGTACTTAGGTCAATTTTTGTTTTCAGATCAATAGTCTGTAATGTATTCTTCATAAAAATTCATAATGAATATCATCTCATTTTAACTCTCTTTGTTTTTGATGATGGTAACAACATGCTTGATGCTTGACCAAACCCCACTGTCTTCAGCAACTTTATCTATCCACTCCTGTTAAAGTTCCATATGCTGCCAGACTGCCTGAGAGATATACTCCCTCAAGCATGTCCTCAGTCTGTTCTGTGTTTTCTCTCACTGTGCCATGCTTAGAATACCTTATGTGTAAGTCATGAATGAAGAATTCTCACTGCATACCCAAACCATATCAAATGAATCCTCTCAATCTGAAGAATCAACTGTTCTACTCCAAGATCCTAATGTATTGCTGAGCTCCTCACTCTGTCATGGAGAGTGAGTTCTGCAGTCCTACACAGGAACCTAATTTTTGACTGCTTGTATTCATGATCTCATTTGTTTGGTGATTACCTAGAGCTTATGAGTAATGATGAGAGAACCCACACAGTTCGCTTCACCATGACTTTGGTGAAATCACTATTCAGGAACTTTGCAGAACTCTGCAAAATGCATTGTGATTAATGGGGAAGGAGGAACTAAACTTGTTTTGAGAGACTTTTAAAGGTGCAGTGGTCCTTTAACTTTCCCTTGGGGCTAGGGAATTGTCTGCCAATTAGCTGGACCATTTATTGTGGACAAAAATGTAATATGTGCTGTGAGGCAGCAGTGGTAACCACTGTACTCCCCCAGCCTCAAAGAACAAAAGATGTAGACAGAACAATAACCATAAACAAAGTACAACAAATGACCACAAACTAGCAGAAAACATAAATAAATATGCATCAATGCACTCACAGAGTCCCAGTGTTGGAGTACACATTGATTGTGCTATTATTATTTCATAAGGTCTCCTGTGTTTTGTGATGACAGAAGTGGGAGAAAGAGGATTTCCTTAAGGCTTGTTTTGAATGATGCAGGGGCACATGGCTAATTGTGCATACAAACTAGCCATGTGGTGCTGCTGCCGCCAGCCCACAGGGATTATTGTTATATAATCAGTGGAAATACTCATGGTATTCTCATTATGGTAAACTAATGTACTGCTCAAATGAAAATACTGCAAGATTTTCTTTTAATTACATTTGGAGTGGAAGGCTGGAGTAGTGATCGAGTTGTGATATCATACATGTGCAAAGCAGATCGGCAATGATCTTAAAGTAGGCATGTGGTAAAGTTCTGCATATGGCTGGTTCATGTCTATGATGTCACACTGGCCTCAGAAAGCATGATGGGACACTGGGAAAAAATGTTTGTCTAAGCCAGCCGTATGGCAGATTTCCAGGAAAATATTCAGCGAACAAGGTCACTATTCAATACAGCATATATGCCACTTCCAAAATAAAGCTTTGATGAACTCCCCTTGTCTGCGTGGGTTTCCTCTGGGTACTCCGGTTTCCTCCCACAGTCCAAAGACATGCGGGTTAGCTGCATTCTAAATTGGCGATTCTAAATTGTCATTAGTGTGTGCTTGGTCTGTTTGTGTGTGTGCCCTGCGGTGGGCTGGTGCCCTACCCAGGGTTTGTTTCCTGCCTTGCGCCCTGTGTGGCTGGGATTGGCTCCAGCAGACCCCAGTGACCCTGTAGTTAGGATATAGCGGGTTGGGTGATGGATGGATGAACTTCGCTTGTCAACAGTAATTTTGGATATGGACGTAGACTGTTGAATCAAAAGTACTTAACACCTACAGTAGGTTACCACAAAACTGTTGTTGCACCAAACCATTCAATATCATGAACTCCTCTCCCCTCATTTGCTAACAAGACACTAGAGTACTTGATCCCCTGCAATTGGGACAACTTATCAATCCTTACCTAAGAGACAGGGAGAGGGTTATTATCTCAGTTTTAGAGAGTGGGATTCTTATCCCAACTGCATTGCTGTCAGCTGTGTACTGCACTAGTACATGTTGAAATCAAGAGGACAACATTATTTGCAATAAGCATATAAGCAATCATTAGTTTCCCAAACTAGATATTCCCCATTCCTCTCTTTTCCCTTGATATCCTGTCTGTGAAAGTCATGAATAGGAAAATAAACAAGACAGCTACAAGGCCAACTCCAGCATTACACAATCAATATAGCACCATGTTTTCAAACACAATTTTCACTTCACAGATACAGAGACAGAACAGCATACACCAGCAGCCTGGAGACCCATACTGTTGAAGCATCCCTGACAAGATATTACAGTATGGATGAACATAATAATTTCCCAAATCCACAATATATATGTAAAGGATTGTCCGATCTCCTTGACGTCTCTAATATTTGTACAAAATGAAGAGCTGTTGCACTGTTCCATGGTCTGTATGGGATCTGATTATTTTTCTTTCTAAGGTTGATTTTTTTTTTTTGATGAATCTCTGTTCCTGTACCCCAACATAGATTTTTCTTGAGAATTTGGGAAATATAATCTGTCATTAATTGTAACACGGGCACTTTGTGAGAACAGCCTAGGTTACATTGCATCTGCTCTGCCTAAACCCTTGTATTATTTTCCAAATCCTCTTTGAAGCTGTCTGCAAGTCATTCTCCATGGCTTTACCAATCTCCACCCACTCATGAGCTTTTGCTTCCACCATTGTTATTAGTTAATTTCTTTTTGCATGTTGGTACTTTTCAGTCAAATCTAAAAATTTTTGCTAACTTTGCCCAAAATGTCTCTTCAACTTGAACGCTTCTCCTACTGGTGGTGATCACCAGTGGGTCCTAGGGCTGTCTACAGTACAGGCACCAAACAACCTTTTCACTATTGCAACATCCTGCACTATGAAAGTGCTTAACACAGTCTGTCAGACTATACATCACTTGTACGGGAAGCTTCTTTGGAGTTGAATCCATATAAGAGAAAAAATAAAAATTGAATCTACGATACCTGCATTTAATTTGCTTGTCAATGTATCAAACCCGAACTGGATTACGCAGGTTTGGAAATTTTATGTTTTATCACTCTAAAACTTTGTCACAATAAGTTTACAACTTCTACTTGAAGCTATCTACTTCTGCTTCTATCTAATCCTTGATAAGGTAATGTAATACTATTTCCAATAATCATTTTGTAATTAACAAATTTACAGTATCTTATGTTTTAATTTTAATCATGCAATCTTTTTGTGCACAGTATTTAGTTTTGCAACATAAGAGATGAAAATAATTTCAAGTATATTTGACTTCTGCAGGCTCAACATTTTCTTCATGTTTAATAGAAATGTACATAAGCCAATTCAGAAGAAAGTTCTTATTTATAAGAGAAAGTACAGTCCACAATCCATTTTCCACAATTCCGCAATTTGAAAAGTGCATAAAACCAAAATATTTTGGCAAGTTTTGTTTTTACAGCCATATGTGATCAACTGCAAAATTGTTTGCTGACACACTTTAAGTCATGGCTTTTGAGCCTTTGTGCAGGTGGGAGTGATTTCAGATGCATTCAATGAAGGAGTGCACTTTCTGCATCCTAATGTCTTTTTCAGACTTGAGTCTGAATAGTTTTAGAACTACTTCACTTTATCACTTAAAAGAGATGTAAATTTTAATGTGATGTCAAAATGGTAACAAAAATAATGGCAGAAAATTTTACAAATGCTATTTCTGCATTCATTGTGCAGAACACAAAGAGTAGTTCAAAATATCCTACAATTATTTACATATAGTCTAAAAAAAAGATGCATCTAAAAGACACAATTACTAAAGTATAATGCTGGAGTTTGAAGTCAAGCTCCAACTGCTATATACTTTAGTTCGGAAAAAAATGCTCATATATCAAGAAGATAATTCTCTCTCAGGGAATCCAAAAATTCTAAAATGTATCTAGCTCCAACCATTTCAGACGAGGGACTGAGAAAATGTGACACTGCAATGGCATGTGTTGTTGTTTTAATTTTCTTTTCATTTTAAGAATGCCTTTTCTTATCACTAAATTTTTAATGGTTGTGTTTTCTTTTAATTCTAACAATGATTTTTCTTTTTAACAGGTTTACCCTTATTTGCTTTAAATACTGTACTGTATTGTGAAGAGAGTGTAGTTCACTACACTCACTACAGCTATTGAAATCTATATAGTAAATACTGTAATGCTGTACTTTTATTCTGTATTTTTTGCCATTGTCTTGATTTTTTTGATGTTAAATACCTTTTTGTAAAGATGAGCATTAAAAAGAAATCGTTGTTATAGGCTAGAGGTTTTACTGATTTGACAAAGCCAAATTTCCATTTCTGAAAATTCAACCACCAACAAATGTTATTAGTTATGCAAAGGTTTTCATTAGGTATTGCAAATTTTAAATGCACTGGTATTGAGAGATATATGCATATTTTCATATTTTTTTCCATTTCAAGGTATCACTTGCGTTGGAACCACTATCTGAAACGTACGACAGCAGCAGCCCAGTACCCACTACTGATACAAGTATAGATACAGTTCCAGCATACTTCCCAAAGTCACTTGTAGGTTCAAGTGCAACAAATACACCAAGGTAAAAAGTTTGTCTTATTTTGAAATGGAAAAAAAGTATAGTTTTCAATAATTTGTGAATTACATCTGTTGGCTTAAATTGAGTCTGGCAAAATGAACAAGGAACTTAGACTTGCATCATATTAACTTCTTTAATAGTCTATTTATTTTTTTATAAAATTCAGAGTAGTAGAATTAGAGTTGGAATGATAGTTTTCTTAGTCTTGATAGAATATACTTTTTTGAATGTATTTATCTGATCATTCAGTCTGGGTGCTGGACAATAATAACAATATTAATAGCAATGACCCTGAGAATTGTTTTGATCTTATGTCATTGAAAAGTCATGATCTGAGCTCAACCATGATCATTTAGTAAAATTTCCTTATGTGCTTGTTAATCACAGTGCTGGCTGAGGGTAGCATGGCAATAAGCTAAAGGGGTTTACGGATATTGAGAGATGCATGAAAGTATCAATGCCAAGGCATTAAGTTTATTTTATCATTAGAAGGCTTTACAGTTTTTCTAAAATTGTCAATGTTCTTTTCAAAGCAGGGTCAGAAAAACATTTATGGAATTTTGTATTTTGTTCTGCTTTGTTGTTTTATCTAGAGGAAGAGATCATTTATACTTCCATGAAAATGGTAAAACATCAAAGGGTTTACCTCCAGATGCAAAAGTTGAACCTGTTTTAGAAAATGTCAGACAAACATTTAACCCTCAAAAATCACAGTTTTCTCGAGAAGTGACGCCAGGTTTATCAAGAGAAATTTCTACAAGGAATGAAAAGCCTATAATACAAGCAAGTAGTAATGCATCCAAAGACCTTATTTCAGGTTTGTATTAAGTTATTGTAAAAGATATCCAACCCAGGTTGCAACTCTGCATGACATAGTGGATAAAGCACTGTGTTGTAAACCTCAAAGTTGTCTTCTTATTTAGCACAATGCTATTGGACCCAAAGCAATAAAGTCTACCTATGTTTCTGTCATAAAAACACATATAAACATTTGTATTGCATCTCTGTATGCAAAATACATTAGGATGGTGTTAGGTATAGAAAAGTTTCATGTAAAATGAAGATTGTAGTGTGACATCGCTAACCTCAGTTAGGAGAGAGTAAGCTCTGTTCAAGATGTAGAATGTTCCACTTCTGTGAGAGGTATTTTGGATAACTGTGCATGAGGTATTTAAGTTCCATGAACAATGCAAGTTTGAGAAGGTAGTGATTTTATTGGCATTGAAAACAATATGCCCCAAGCTAATATTTGACAAATGAATACATTTATCCTAATTAAAAATACACACCTGGATAAAGAGAGTTCTGGTGAGTATAAGGTGCTACATAAAATAAAGATTGATGGTTGATCAGAGTCTGTACTAATGGAGCAGCACATGAAACGTAAAGCTGTTTTTCTATTGGATGATGTGTGGTAAAACACATTTGGCTACTAGACTGTAAATATCTTTCCACAGCAAATTTTAAACGTCCCATCCTGAAAAACATGGTTATTTTCTTTTGGGAAAATATTTAAGTTAACATTTTGTTACCATGTACAAATATCTAAATACACAATTAGTTAAAAATGCCATTCCCAGTTCCACCCCTGTTTTATATACTAGTGCAAAAGGAACTTGATAGAGAATATTATGAGATAATAACACCATTCATAACATTTAAAACAGCAGTTTAGGAAGTTGTATTAGTTTGATGGAAGGTAACTGAGGTCATGGACAATTTCTTCTCCCAGTTTTATGGTATCTATGTTATGGTATAGTTCCATTGTTTCTTAAACCTTTATATCCTTTATAGCTTTTATGTCTTTACTGTGGGAAAGACTTGTCATATGTAAAAACTGAAAACAGAATTTACATCAATTTTTATTCATATAAAAGTAATGTGCTTTTATTTTGGTTGAACATACAATTTTCTAAATCCCTTGTGACCCCAAACTGGCTTAAATGGATTTGAATGGATTGGCGGATATAGACTTTTGAAACCTATTGAAAACTGTGTAATATGACATTGTCTGATTTCTGTTTGTTCCAAAATAGTGCTTTAGTCATCACTTATTTGTTAATGCTATTGTTTTAAAATGTAATGAAAATAAATATGCAGTGAGGTACAGTAATTAAAGGGACTTTGGGGGGGTCATCTGCACATAGAAAACAGCAATCATGATTTACCATTACTTTTTCATTCATTTTATTTTCTTAAATAGAAAATAAAATGGAAATTGTGTTTAGTGTTCTTTGCTTTAGTGCTAAGGAAGTTAAAGGGAGCTATTTTTATAAATAATTGCTATTGCTTTAGTTCTTCCTGTTATATAACCCTGTGTAAAATTGAATAATACAGATCTAAAGATTAGAACATCTTTTACAAAAAACACTGAAATTAAAATAAATAGAGTTTAAATTTTTAAGTTTTTTTATCAATTGGGATAACATGATTTCAGGTGATAATTTAATCTTGAGGTTAAGCCCAGATAAATATTTTAATTAATATTTTTGGTAAATATTCTGTTAACAGTGCTTCTAGACCGTGGGAACAAACTCAGGAATGCAATGGTGGTGTCTGCATTACAATCCAGCCTGAATTTAAACTCCGCTAATCAAGATATTCCTCTTACATTGCCAAATAATTGTGACACCACACCACTCCCAGAGTAAGCATGCTTTTTGCTTCTTTTTCACATTACCATGTGCATTTTACTGCATAGAATTGTAAATGTAATATTGGTTAATAATAATAAAAATGATGAGCTTGACTACAAATAAGGTATTTAATCAAGTTCAAGAAATTGGGCTTTCATTGTGTTCATGCTATTGAAATTTTATGGTTTAAACTTAATTCACAGCAAAGTATCAGAACTCTCACATTTTATTGCATTCCTTCTTTTTTTTGTTTTTCAAACACATATAGTAAACAGCTAGATGCTTTAAATTTCAATCTGTTGAAACTCATAACTTCCAATATTGCTTCTTAATACTGGTAAGCTGCACAGTCTAATATTTTCATACTCAAACTTCTTGCCTTGTGGTATGAGCAGTACATACTAATGGTCCTGGGCAGTGAGTGCTAAGATGACAAAGTTCAGAGATTGGCATTACATGTAATGAAAGAGTGATAGCAGGCAGGCAGACTCCAGAATCCTCTCACCTCATCATTTCTGGTACCAAAGCTAGAACCCCCATAAACTGTCTAATAACTGTTAACACTAGTGGTATCTTGCCCATTCACCAGTCATTACCCTCTCCAGCACCCCAGGTGTTATCTCCCTCAACCTGCCACCAAATTATCTCTTCATTGCTTATACCAGCCTTTAGGGCATTTGCCAAGACTTTATTAATCAGTTGTTGGCTATACTCATTGGTAATACTGGATATACCTACCCTTGCTTTGTAACTTTAATCTTTGTACATCATCATGGCTATACTATAGAAGATATTTTTAAGGTTGGATGCCCTTCCTGGCACTTAGTCTAATTGGCTTTTACAATGCAAGGGACACATTGACCTAATTCTAACCCCATATCACAGGGTAAATAAATAAATGCTTTCTGTGTGAAATATTTTGATACACTGATACTTATGTTGTTGTGATGAACATATTTCAATGGAAGAGAAGCAAAATAGGTTAAAAGGCATGTCAGAAGTACAAAGTACTTGAAATAATCTTTAAATTTCGTTGTTAAAATTGGGTGAAACTATTATGAATGAATGGTGCCAATTGCCAGACACTCCACAGTATTCAACATAAGGGGATTCAGTATAACCATGTCTGACAAACATGTGGGTGTTGTCTTAACACAAATAAAAGCACAACTGTTTTGGTTTTGTGCAACTTGTTAACAAACTATGTCTTGCTTTTATCACATGTGTTCTAATTATTGAGGAGTGATATACTCTGTGAATAAGAAAGTAGATATCTAAGTCACACTTGGTACCCTTGAAGAAGGAGTCTGAGTTTCCTTGAAGGCTTGCATATTGTAATCTGTTCAGTTAACCAATAAAAGGAGTCATTTTGCTTGGCTTCTAATCACTCTACATTAAAGGCAAAGTATAGAAAATATAAAAGCAGCACGGTATTTATTAATGTATATTATAACAATACCAAATAAAAGAAAATATCCATCCATCCATTTTCCAACCCGCTGAATCCGAACACAGGGTCACGGGGGTCTGCTGGAGCCAATCCCAGCCAACACAGGGCAGGAACCAATCCTGGGCAGGGTGCCAACCCACCGCAGGACACACACAAACACATCCACACACCAAGCACACACTAGGGCCAATTTAGAATCGCCAATCCACCTAACCTGCATGTCTTTGGACTGTGGGAGGAAACCCACGCAGACACGGGGAGAACATGTAAACTCCACGTAGGGAGGACCCGGGAAGCGAACCTGGGTCTCCTAACTGCGAGGCAGCAGCGCTACCACTGCGCCACCGTGCCACCCAAAAGAAAATATAATAGAAAAAAATACATAGCAACGTCTGGATATAAACAGTCTTAGAAAACCTTACTGAAAATTAGAAGTGTCAAGACATGACTTCCTAGGTGTCTTTTTGACTTAGCGATCAATGTTGTTCATTGGTTATGTATTCTGACCTCCAAATCAGATTGTCTCACAACTCTTGATCTCTGACGTTGCTTCCTATGTCTCCTTTCTCTTGTTGTCTTCTACTTATTTTTTGGTCTATCAGACAAGACATGTTTATTTAAAATGCACACATGGGGTTTTCTGATGACTCTGATCAAAGTGTTTGATCTTTTAAGAACCTCCACACTCCTTCCTTTCTCAAGCTGTAAACTAAGTCTGTAATAATCCCTAGCCCCACAATATTCATCTGTTTACCCAGGATATAAATTAATTAAAACAGCTTTGTGGCATCTGTATTTATTTTCCATTCCTAGGTCATAAAGCAATTGGAAAAGAAACTCACTGGAATATGCATTAATTACTATTACACTACAAAAGGATGTTTGTAGTGCCTGTAATTAAAGTTGTGTAAATGCAGTTCATCCTGGCTCGTTTGAGCAAAATAATTAAAACTTACTATTATCAGGCATCTTCATCATCCTAATAGTTACTACACAAATAAACCAATGTCAAAAAGTGCACCTACTTTCTGTAGCATCCCATACACTTATTCAGTGTAGCTGCTGTCATATAAAGCTGTTCATAATTTTGCAAGGACATACAGTACAAAAAAGTGTAATTTTGAAGTAAAATTTAATGTGTTATTTCACCCTGTACAATGCTCTGTTACCAATTTTACCACTATGAAATTTTATAAACTCCATTCCATTCCATACACACTATAGCTATCAAACCCTGCCTTCAATACTTTGCAATAGTCATAGCTGTCATTACATCAGCAACGGCAACAATTTATTTTTTGTGTGGCCTAAAATCACACAAGTAGTGTTGCAGTGGGTTTTAGCAGGCCCTATTTTTGGCAGCCCCTTCAGCCGTGACTCCCTAAGAAAATGAGAATAAACTCCTAATAAAACTCTTGCAGGGAAAAAATTGAAGAAATCTTGGGAAAGGCAGTTCAGAGAGAGAGACCCCTTTCCAGGTACATTGGGATGGCAGTGAGTGTCAAAAAATGGGTTTAAATACAATTGCAACACACAAAACAGAACACAAGTAATCCTCTTCATAGATCTTGATGGCCAATCTATTATTGCCACCTTAGGAATAAAATACAATAGTATAATAGTAATAGTACAAGCTACAAAGCAAAATGCAAGAGTAGATTGCATCACATATAAGGATTCAGATTTGTTCTGAGTCCTAGAGACTTCTGCCAACAAGCTGCCTCTTGCCTACTGGCCCTTTCACAGCTGTGTTAGTGCTGGGCCAACCAATCTGATGAAAGGGCCCTTCTACCCGATGATTCCAGTGCTCCTTTATCTGAAGTGACTTTTTTGTAGATTGGCAAACAACTTGGTAGAAAAGCAGTCGTACCAACTGCCACATGTAGGTACCAAGAAATAGAGTAGGTTATCATTTTACTTATGTTTTAGTACTAATGACTAACAACAGAGATGTAATATGTACAATTATTCAGCAGCTCTAATCTGGGTATGCCAAACTGAAGTAATGAGTCTTCTGTCGGAATTTAAAAGTTGAGACTGAAGGGGCACCTTTTATAGTATCAGTCAGACCAATTGACAGCTTTGGGGCCTTGTAACTAAAAGCTCAACCTCCCACTATTATTTTATTAATCCTTGGCATCACAGGCAGACTGGCATCTTGGGATTTTAATGCACTCTCTGGTTTATAACTAATGACTAGTTTCGATAATAAGCAGGACGTTGGCCAGTTAAGGCTTTATATGTTTAAAGGAGGATTTTGACATCTGCCCTAAACTTAACTAGGAGCCAGTGTACGGATACAACAGCTGGTTCTGTGTGTTCATATTTTCTTGTTCTTTTAATAATTCTTACAGAAGCATTTTGAATTAACTGAAAGCTGTATTAAGAACAATTTGAACATCCAACTTTGTGACTTTGGGTCTGTCAGATTACCTTTCGATTGTGTATGACACCATACTCGCTGACACTTTAATTATTTTTGCAATTTCTCTACATGAAAGGCCTTCACTTCCAAGGGTAATAATTCTCTGTCTCATTTCTTGATTATTGCCATTTTTTTGCCATTATCACTGAAAATTGCCCAAGCAGTACTTCGGAGGGTGTAGTAAATGCAGTCTGTTCCAACTCTGCTTTAAGGTTGACAGAGGGTTTTAAGTAATCAACAGAATTTGGAGCACCTGTGTAAACTGTTTGCTTCAAGTTGCAAGGCTTAATTTATTACTGCAGAACATTTGTAGAAGGCCCATTTGTAATATTCTGATATTTTCTTTTTTTACCAAGGATAATTAAGCTAGTACTAGCAACGCTCAGAACAGAAGAGATGCAATCTCTGTTTCAGACTGCAATGTCCTTTGTGCCCCGAGACGTGTGAATTGCAGGAAAGCATTAGGTCCAGATGAAATCTCCGGGCACATTCTTAAATCATTTGCCGATCAGCTAGCTGGAGTGTTTACATTCATCCTCAATGACTATTTAGCCCAGTCTGTGGTTCCTGCCTGTTTTAAAAAATCTGTTATTGTACCCATACCAAAGAACAACAAACCCACATGCCTTAATGGTTACCGTCCTGTAACACTAATGTCTCTTGTCATAAATTGCTTTAAGGGGATTATTAAAGACTCCATCTGCTCCTTCCTTCCAAAGGACTTTGATTCACTCCACCTTACATACCATACCAACAGATCTACAGATTATGCCATCTCACATATTCTGCACACCTCTGTGTCCCACATAGACAGCAACAAGGGGAATTATGTAAGATTGTTGTTTATAGACTATAGCTCAGCCATTGTCCCCCACGTATTGGCCACAAAGCTTAAAGACCGGAGTGGTTGTTCTGTGCCTAAAGGATCTGGGTTGGTAACTCGAAGGAATGCTACTTCATTGGGCCCTTGAGCAATGCCCTTAACCTGCAATTGCTCCGGGGGTGCTGTACAAATAGCTGACCCCGCGCTTACCCTGAGTAAGTTGGGGTATGCAAAAAAGAGAATTTCCCCTCAGCAATTAATACAGTATACCAAAAGACCTAGGACTGAACATCCACTCTGTGAGTGGGTGCTGGATTTTCTAACAGTTAGACCTCAGGTAGTGAGGGAAGGCAACTACTTCTCCAACACTATCACTGTCAACACAGGAGTTCCACAAGGCAGTGTACTGAGTTCTCAGCTGTACTCCCTTTGCACACACAATTGTGTGGCCAAGCACAGCTCCAACACAATTGTTAAGTTTGCTGGTGACACAGTGGTCTTGGGCTTCATTTCCAACAGTGACAAGGAGGCATATCTGGATGAGGTAGTAAACCTAGAAGCATAGTGGCAGGCTCATAACCTGGTTTTCAAGACCAAGGAGCTAGTGATGGATTTTAGTAGGAAGCAGCATCAGATCTACAGCCCTATCAGCATAAACGGGGGTCCTATTGAGAGGGTGAACAGCTTCAGATACCTGGGTGTGCACATCACTAAGGACATGACATGGCCCCAGTACACAAAAACTCAAGAAAGCAAGGCAGCACCTTTATCTCCTGAGACAACAAATAAAATCCTGAATCCTGAATCTTGAATCTTTCAGTTTTTGCCAAACTAAATTTTAAATGTAAACCTCTGGCAGTTTATTGCTTACCTTTTTACAATTCTAAGTCATTCATTGCATTTCAAAATGTGAAGAAAAGCTGGAAAAACGGAAGTGTTCTAAAACTTGTGACCAGTAGTGTGTATATTAAAAAGTGTACAATTTACAGTATTTGTTGTTACTTATATCAGTGGTATTCATATAATGTAAAATGTTAACTTTCCTTTGACATTGTTTGCTTTCATGTTTACAGTTAATCTATAGATCTTAAATGGTTTAACTATGTCACAACATCTTATTGTTATGCTTAATAGTATATTTCATTTTCTTTCTTTTCATTGTAGAGGCCATGTGGTATCATCAGGGAATTTGTTTAAAAACCTACTTGAATCCGAGAATAATGCTACAAACTCAAATGTGTTGCCTTTGTCAAATTATCCAGACAAAGAGTTGCCCACAGACATTGAAAACAGAGCTATTCACTTGCTTTTGGGCAGGTAAAAACTTTTATACGTATTACTTGAAAGGACGGGAGAAAAGTTTGTTTCTGCAATAGGCGGTACTCTCAATCACTCAGTTTGAAAAGTTTCTCTTTTACTTTACAATATGTTGATATCTATTACTTTTTTCTTTAATTTTTGTATTTGCAGTATTGATACTTTTTCAATATTCTGTTTCTCTGTCTCTCCCTCTTTTTATTCATTTTTCCTATTTTTTTTATTTTATATGGGTAAATAACTTCTGTACCAATCCATTAATTTGCAATTTACAGTTGTCATACTGGGCTGGGCGCAAGCCTGCCTCAGAGGGTGTTTTATATTTGGGATTTAAATAACACAATTATCATGCTGTGACACTGGCTAGCCCCCATAACAACCTAGAACAACTCCAACTCCCCTTCTCCCATTAAATAATAGTTATATATGATTCCTTTTTGCATTGATACAAAAATTAACATTTCTGGGTACATTAAATCCCTGATTTACATTTCTATTAATTTTAGCATGTGCGTTGAGAATATCAGTGTCATTTTATGTTTAGTTTGAATTATCCTAATTGTCAACAAAAGAGCCTTTTCTTAGTAAAAATATAACTGTATGTACTTCGTTGCAATTAAAAAATACAATTATTCAAAATACAGGGATATATTGAGGTGGTTTTTTATTTCAGTTTTGTCATTATGCACTGATAAAGGCTTTAGTAATATAAATGCCTTTGCCAGTTTTGAATCATATTGAAAAGAAGATCTCAGCTTTTTTGAAGTTAAATAAAATACATGTTGTTTCTGTTTAGCTGCTTTGTTACAGGAGATATGGAACAAGAATACTTAAATATGCATATGGTATATGTGAATAATCTTTTAGTATACTTAGTGCTTTTTATCTTTTTAATTCTTTTAAAAAAGTAAACACCTCACCCATATGTAAATTTGCATATACTCATGTTAAAATGTACTGAAAGTCAATTTGGAAATGGCACAAAACATTTTTGTTTAAGTTTGATCTTTCACTCTTTATCTGCATTTTTGGTTAGATTTAAATATTAATATATATTGTAATAATACTTGTGTGTTCATAGTGTTCTCTTTTTTTTTTAGTGTAAGTTCACCTACTTTAAACTGCTGGGATGAAACTGCCTCTCCACCTGACTCTATATCTTGTGCCAGTAGTATTTATAATGACTGTGAACCAAGTAATCCTCTTTATGATGAGAGCTTGCTAGAGAAACTATTCTATAATCTTCCTGTAAGTGAAAAAAAGTTTTCTTTTAAGAATTTTTCCATTTTTTCCAAGTTATGTATTTAATTTTTTTTCCCCCACATTTTGCAGTCTGATACTAGTGGTACTGATTTAAGCAGTGAAGGTGAAGCAGAACAATCTGTTGTTCTAAAGCATGTGGCAAGAAAGGAAAATCCAGATGAGCTTAGTGAGGTTTCTAGCAAGTTAAAGACTGCAAGAGACCAAAGGTAAATTGACCTATTTATTTTTTATGAATTCAATAAACTCCAATAATAATAATTCAATTCAGTTAATTTAGATTTTTTATTAATCAATTAAACAAATATACCTATGGTATAACTTCCCCAAAATGCAAGAATATATAATTTGTATGTAATGTTTTTAAAGTTAAAGACGAACATCTTGAAAATGCATTTCTTATCACCTTAAATGTAATGTGAAATGTTTAGGTCTCTAAGTTTAAAAAATATAGCTATCTACATGCAAGAGTTGTGCTTCACACTAGGTACAGTTAGGTCCATAAATATTTGGACAGGGACGACTTTTTTCTAATTTTGATTCTGTACATTACCTCAATTAATTTTAAATGAAACAACTCAGATGCAGTTGAAGTGCAGACTTTCAGCTTTAACTCAGTGGAGTGAACAAAAAGATTGCATAAAAATGTGAGGCAACTAAAGCATTTTTTTAACACAATCCCTTCATTTCAGGGGCTCAAAAGTAATTGGACATTTGACTCAAAGGCTATTTCATGGGCAGGTGTGGGCAAGTCCGTCATTATATCATTATCAATTAAGCAGATAAAAGGCCTGGAGTTGATTTGAGGTGTGGTGCTTGCATGTGGAAGATTTTGCTGTGAACAGACAACATGCAGTCAAAGGAGCTCTCCATGCAAGTGAAAGAAGCCATCCTTAAGCTGCGAAAACAGAAAAAACCCATCCGAGAAATTGCTACAATATTACGAATGGGAAAATCTACAGTTTGGTACATCCTGAGAAAGAAAGCAAGCACTGGTGAACTCAGCAACGCAAAAAGACCTGGACGTCCACGGAAGACAACAGTGGTGGATGATTGCAGAATCATTTCCATGGTGAAGAGAAACCCTTCACAACAGCCAACCAAGTGAACAACACTCTCCGGGGGTAGGCGTATCGATATCTAAGTCTACCATAAAGAGAAGACTGAATGAAAGTAAATACAGAGGGTGCACTGCAAGCCTCAAGAATAGAAAGGCTAGATTGGACTTTGCTAAAGAACATCTAAAAAAGCCAGCACAGTTCTGGAAAAACATTCTTTGGACAGATGAAACCAAGATCAACCTCTACCAGAATGATGGCAAGAAAAAAGTATGGAGAAGGCGTGGAACAGCTCATTATCCAAAGCGTACCACATCATCTGTAAAACATGGTGGAGGCAGTGTGATGGCTTGGGCATGCATGGCTGCCAGTGGCACTAGGACACTAGTGTTTATTGATGATGTGACACAGGACAGAAGCAGCCGAATGAATTCTGAGGTGTTCAGAGACATACTGTCTGCTCAAATCCAGCTAAATGCAGTAAAATTGGTTGGGCGGCATTTCATGATACAGATGGACAATGACCCAAAACATACAGCCAAAGCAACCCAGGAGTTTATTAAAGCAAAGAAGTGGAAAATTCTTGAATGGCCAAGTCGGTCACCTGATCTTAACCCAATTGAGCATGCATTTCACTTGTTGAAGACTAAACTTCGGACAGAAAGGCCCACAAACAAACAGCAACTGAAAGCCGCTGCAGTAAAGGCCTGACAGAGCATTAAAAAGGAGGAAACCCAGCATCTGGTGATGTCCATGAGTTCAAGACTTCAGGCTGTCATTGCCAGCAAAGGGCTTTCAACCAAGTATTTGAAGTGAACATTTTATTTCCAGTTATTTAATTTGTCCAATTACTTTTGAGCCCCTGAAATAAAGGGATTGTGTTAAAAAAATACTTTAGTTGCCTCACATTTTTATGCAATCTTTTTGTTCAACCCACTGAATTAAAGCTGAAAGTCTGCACTTCAACTGCATCTGAGTTGTTTCATTTAAAATTCATTGTGGTAATGTGCAGAACCAAAATTAAAAAAACGTTGTCTCTGTCCAAATATTTATGGACCTCACTGTATATCTGTGTTTTCTTATTATTATTGGTTAAACTAATTTTTCATGAATTTTTTTTAACTATTATTAGCTTTTTGGTTGTTTCTAAAAACTATTTTCCTTTGTTTTATTGAGCCCTTGGACAATATGTATATGTGATTACAGGTTCCAAAGACCTACTGTACATTTCAGCCCTGTGTTTCATTTTCATTTCACTGTTTCTGTTGTACAACAAGCGTTGCACCTAACAAAAGGACATACATTACATTTTATATATGCAAACAATAATGCCCAATACTTGACCAATTGCTTAGTTCACAGTTTAGTACATATATGGATTTTTTATGTCAAGTTTAATGAGGAGTATGAAAGCTTGCAATGGTACTAAAACATGACCTAATTTAGCTTCAATTTCCTTTTGTTGTATGTATTGTACTGTAACAAGTGCAATAGTATTTGCACTAGTGATTATTTTCCTACTTGCAATTACATAATGAAGCAGCATTAGATACTAAGAAAATAGAAATATTAAAAATGGCCGTTCTAGCAGTGCACCATTAAAGCATTTATCATAAAGAGTATACAGTACTGTGCTAATAGTGTGGCATTCAACTGTCATGACACAAATACTGTATCTTTTACCCCATACATTGTGATCTCAGTGTCATGATTTCTTAATTTCTTAACTGTTCCCTGGAGATCTGTGACCCAAGATACCCTACTAAGCAACCAGCTTAATTCATGGTGTCCAGGAAACAATTTTCCACATCTTTATGTCTGTCCCTTTCGGGCCCAAAGTATGTTGTAAAATGTAGTGATTTTTAGGTCTAATTTGTTTTCAAGATCCCTACGTGTGAATATCTTTTGGAAGAATCACAGTAATATCTCTTTCTGCATAACCAAATACAAGTGCACTAAAGATTGCCATGATACATCCACGTTTTGCTCACTCAACAAAATTCTTCAGGCAAGAATATGAAATGTAAACAAATAACAAATGAAATCTGTCACCCTATAGAGGCATCAGCTTTACTGTTTATAATCTTTAGAGTAAAATATTTAATGCAGATGTGAAGTGTTTTTGTGAAATAAAATATGTTGCAGAATTTGAGATGGTGTTAATGTAATGTTAAATACTGACATACATTTATGATCTTTCCACCTACTTTTTTGCCTTAATCCAGAGCCTATCTCATCAGCATCAGATCCAAGGCAGAAACCAAAACTAGAAAATATGCCCTTCCATTACACGCATACTTGTGTTCAAATTTATAGTCATGCATAATTAATTAAATCAGGCAATAAATCCAACACTAAGTGTTAAAAATATCAGAAAAAATATACAGCCATAAATAATGAATACAGAAAATACAAACAGATTCAACCCTTTTAAACATAATCATCAAAATGAAGAGTGTAGTGACACAACTGGTAAAATCAGGTAACTGCAGCGTAAGAGTTTATGATGTTAATGACCAGTAGCTGAGTATGGCTTGAAGAGAAAACAAACAGTCCTTTAATCTAGTGGTGAACTCATTGACATGCCCATTATATTTGAGTATTTTTCAAGGATTTTTCCCCACAACATTTCAGGTAGGGCTAAGGAGAACATCCTTTAAGTTGATTTATGTTTTCTATTAACTAAAATGCAACTGTGTATTTTAATACATTCTTGATGATTATTGCACTGGGGAATGGTGATGTTGAATGTTGGTTGCACATGTAAATAATGTTTTTACTGTATCATGTACATTTCACACTACTACTAAATTCATTCCTATCTGAACAACCAAGAGACTGTTAATTTACAGTATTAAATGACCAAATACATAAGTCTAATGTGAGTAATATAATATATGTTGTCTGTTTACTTACCTGCATCATAATTTGTAACTTATTCAAACTGTGATTCTGTATGTTTCAGTTATATTGAATATATAATTTTTATTCTAACATATAATTACATTTCATTTTGTAACCAGATCAATAATTGCTACCAAGGAAGCAGAGCCAATATCTTCAGTTGATCTTACTGTTGATCAGTTAGCCAGTCTGGGTCAGATTTCTCTTGCAAGGTTAACCATTGAAAATTTGAAAATTCCTCCAGATAGTGATCAGTCTACATCATTACAAAAGGCTCAAAAAGGAAAACCACCAAGGCCTCGATCTGCCCGAAAATGGTATTTTTCTAAGTTACTGCTTAGCAAAAAAAAAGATTGAATGTGATATTGTTATTTTCTGATGCTTATTAAAATGATGAAATGTTAATAATTGGCTGTGTTTTTGTTTAAGTACAAAAATTATAAATCATTTGCAGTCAATTAATAGAAAGTGGAATATACATAGACATTGAAATTAAACAACTAACCTGTAATACTGTTAAAGTATTATAATGGCGTTAATGCCACAATGCCCAAAACATTAGCTGACCTGTTATGCTTTAAAATAGACTTCTGATTATCGTTTGTTTCCTTAGCACTTATTTTGTGGAGTATCGCTTTCCAAACACATCTTCCAAAGGTGAAACTGGAAGAGCTGCAATGGCTACGGAAGTGACACGGGCAGTCTCTAGCAAAATTGTGGGAGGAGGTACTATTATACAGACTCTTTAATTTAAACTCCAATTCATAAAAATCGCAAAATCATAATCGTAATTTGTACATTATTGTTTATGTTTTTGTAGTGGTAAAATTTCAGCATTGCTCCAACTATCCTGTACATTTCAGTGGTTTAGTAATTGAACAGTGGTGGAACACAGATTTGGAATTCAAAATATATGCAAGGAAAAGTACCCAAAAAAAGGTAGAGTTTTAGTTTTCTTTTTTTATTTATTTATTTTATTTTGTTTTATTATTTATTTGGTACGTTGGTGTATTTAGTTGACCCCTTTTTCCAAGGAAACCTGCAATATCAGGATACAGTGAAATTGTTTACACACATTTTTTGAAATTGGAATACAGCAGACTAACAGTTTTTCTTGTTTTGTATCTTTACACTCACAACTGCAGTGGACTCAGAAAGCATTCACTTTCTGCACACTTTATTGTTTTGTAGATTTAATTTTAAATGGATAAAATTGCCATTTTTTGTCCATCAGTCTAAACTCAATAACCCATAATTTAAGAATGTTTCAACAATGGTTTAAAAAACATTGATTCGAAGGACCCAGAATTTAAGAAAAAGATGTACTGGAAAGACATTTTTTGTAGTTATGACATGGATTTTCTGAAGAGACATTATACCAAAGATTTCTAGCCAGAAACAACACCATTAAAATTGTCTTATGTTATTTATTGACTGGCAGTAAACCAAAACAGTGAGGAAAACAAAAAAAAATTATCATAATATCTTTTACCTCCCTGCCTTCTTTCAATAGCCTGTTCCTTTCGGGAAAGCATATTTTCCATTGCGGGATGTCATGCAGTCTGAACTGTTGCGTTCGTCATCTGAGCTGACTATTGTAGGGTTGACGGAAGACAGTGAAAAGCAGCATTTTGGTTCTTTGATGGTAAGGAACAACATTATTAAGAATATTTCATTTATAAACACTAGTAAAATAAAATGGCTATAGTCTGGCACCTGTGGAACATGTTTTTGCATTGGGTTGTGCATGATGCTACAGTAGTAAGAGTTTATACATCTAAACTCCAGAAATGTGCGCTTAACTCTTGGTTCACATATTTTTTGTATAGACTTGCCATGTTTTCTGTGGTGCTCAAGTTTACTCTTGCTTACTTCTGTTTCCCCAAACCCTTTTAGGTTCACTGGAATGAAAGCTCTAAATTGTGAATGAGTGAGTGAATGAGTCATCTATTCATCCTTCCATCTAGCCATCCTTTTTTGTGAAGGACTGGCACTGTGTCCATAGCAGGCTTGTGCCCCACACCCACTAATACTGGGAGAGACTTTAGCTCCCCATGACTCTGTATTGAAATAGGCATGTTCATTTACTGAAAGAATGTAAAAGTCTAATTTTTTATACTAGCCCAACACAATATTTTTTGTATCAATTTCACAATAAAGCTGGAAATTACATAGAAGTCACATAAACTGTTACTACACTGAAGACTCACAGTTTTTCCACAAAAAGTGGTAGCATCCTTATCATCCTGTCAATTTATCTGCCTGCTTGCACCACGCCAAAGAGCCTTTCCCTTAAGATGTTCATTTGGTAGACTGACAAGAACCCTTTCAAAAAAAGGGTCACACTGTACAAAGCTCAAAATCAAACGTGCAAAAAAGATAAATATACCAGACTATTGTATAGTCACTACATTGGCATAATTCTGTCTAATTGAATTAGTTTATTTTTCCATCTTCTTTTATCACATACATTTTGTAAACACTAACTAACACTAGGTATAGACAAAAGAAAATAAATTCTATACAGTGCATCCGGAAAGTATTCACAGTGCATCACTTTTTCCACATTTTGTTATGTTACAGCCTTATTCCAAAATGGATTAAATTCATTTTTTTTTCTCAGAATTCTATGCACAACACCCCATAATGACAACGTGAAAAAAGTTTACTTGAGGTTTTTGCAAATTTATTAAAAATAAAAAAATTGAGAAAGCACATGTACATAAGTATTCACAGCCTTTGCCATGAAGCTCAAAATTGAGCTCAGGTGCATCCTGTTTCCCCTGATCATCCTTGAGATGTTTCTGCAGCTTAATTGGAGTTCACCTGTGGTAAATTCAGTTGATTGGACATGATTTGGAAAGGCACACTCCTGTCTATATAAGGTCCCACAGTTGACAGTTCATGTCAGAGCACAAACCAAGCATGAAGTCTCAGGAATTGTCTGTAGACCTCCAAGACAGGATTGTCGCGAGGCACAAATCTGGGGAAGGTTACAGAAAAATATCTACTGCTTTGAAGGTCCCAATGAGCACAATGGCCTCCATCATCCATAAGTGGAAGAAGTTCGAAACCACAAGGACTCTTCCTAGAGCTGGCCAGCCATCTAAACCAAGGGTTCCCAAAGTGGTCGATATCGACCCCCTGGGGTCGATTTGAACTTTCTAGGGGTCGATAGTTTCAATAAAAAAATTGGGGGGTCAACGACAGCAAAAATAGACCCCCTTACTACTGCTATTTGTTTGTTACTTCAAAATATCTATGATTCCAATAGGTACCTAATTAAGAAGTAAAATAATTCAAAAAAACACTTTTTTGATAAAAACACATTACATACCAAACTTGCGAACAAAAAGGTAAAATGTGTCATTAAAAGAGTCACACGTAAGAGTGCATGAAAATACATGTAACACAAACATACAGTATCTGTGCATTGTCTTATCGAACGTATCAAAGCAAGTGCGGACATGAAAAACCGTTGCATGTCCGCTCTTGCTTGCGGTGAGATGAGACAACGGATATTCTATATTAGCAGAATCTATCAGTCTTGTATGGTCATGCTTTCATAAAACACTATAAATTGGTTCGTTTGATGTGACATGTACTTATTTGTGATTTGAACTTTGAATATAATTATTTATTGAGGAGCAGTACTACGAAAAAGAAAATTGGAGGACACAGTTTATTTATTCGAGTAAGAGCAAAAATCTTCTGTTTCAAGTAAGTACATACTTTATTTTTTTAATCACAGAGGCTGTCGAAATTGTTTGTTAATAAAAGTTTGTATTTCTTCAGATAATAATATAACTGAACCAAAAAAGAAATGCAGACAGTACAGCTTGGACTATTTGTACTTATTTTGAATTTACATATTTATTTCATAAATGTCAAAAATGTAAAAAAAACAAAAAAAAAAAACAAAACTCTGCTCGTATTTTTTTGCTTAAATTTTCATTAGTGCAGGTTTCAATATTAAATGTTGCACAAGATAATGCCATATTCCGTAGCCATTTTATCTTTTTAAATCATAATTACAAGTGATTAAATATTTAATATTGAGTACTGTACAAATGTATTAATTTGAATAAGTAAAGTAAATGACTAGGGGGTCGACGGTTTTAAAAGTTTTTGGTAAAGGGGTCGGCGGCCGAAAAAAGTTTGGGAACTCTTGATCTAAACTGAGCGATCGGAGGAGAAGGGATTTAGTCAGGGAGGTGACCAAGAACCCAATGGTCACTCTGTCAGAGCCCCAGAGGTCCTCTGTGGAGAGAGGAGAACTTTCCAGAAGGACAACAATCTCTGCAGCAATCTACCAATCAGGCCTGTATGGTAGAGTGGCCAGACGGAAGCCACTCCTTAGTAAAAGGCACATGGCAGCCCGCCTGGAGTTTGCCAAAAGGCACCTGAAGGACTCTCAGACCATGAGAAACAAAATTCTATGGTCTGATGAGACAAAGATGGAACTCTTTGGTGTGCATGCCAGTCGTCACGTTTGGAGGAAACCAGGCACCGCGCATCACCAGGCTAATACCATCCCTACAGTGAAGCATGGTGGTGGCAGCATCACGCTGTGGGGATGTTTTTCAGCGGCAGGAACTGGGAGACTAGTCAGGATAAAGGGAAAGATGACTGCAGCAATGTACAGAGACATCCTGGATGAAATCCGATTGAACATCTCTGGAGAAATCTTAAAATGGCTGTGCACCGACGCTTCCCATCCAACCTAATGGAGCTTGAGAAGTGCTGCAAAGAGAAATGGGCAAAACTGGCCAAGGATAGGTGTGCCAAGCTTGCGGCATCATATTCAAAAAGACTTGAGGCTGTAATTGCTGCCAAAAGTGCATCGACAAAGTATTGAGCAAAGGCTGTGAATACTAATGTACGTGTGATTTCTCAGTTTTTTTATTTTTAATAAATTTGCAAAAACCTCAAGTAAACTTTTTTCACGTTGTCATTATGGGGTGTTGTGTGTAGAATTCTGAGGAAAAAAATGAATTTAATCCATTTTGGAATAAGGCTGTAACATAACAAAATGTGGAAAAAGTGATGCGCTGTGAATACTTTCCGGATGCACTGTATTTACTTTGTGGACATCAGTATGTACCGTTACCACTAAACAAGTCCTAAATGACTCGGTAAACAGTAAAATTATAGAAGGTTTATAACTTTATGCTTCTCACTTGCTTTATATCTCATTGCAAGGATAAACAATGCAAATAGAAAAATTAGCAGCACTGCTAGTTCAGATTGGCTTGGTTCTGTGATTTAACAATTTGTGCAGAGTTAAAATAGACAAAAATGTAAATACAGTATGAATCAAAACTTTAAAATGGAGTAATAAAAAGAGGAAGTAGGGTAGCAGAAGTCTAATTGAACACTGTACAGTAAATATGGAGCTAGTGAGAATCCAGAATATTTATGTGTAGTTTGCCAAAGGGACACAATTTAAACAGAGCTATTTATGACTTTGTTTTCCTGTATTGTGTGGTATATTCAAAATTCTCAATTGTCCCTCAATTGTGCACCCTAGAGAGTAAAGGGATAGGCAGAAAAAAACTTATAGTCCAGAAGCTGAGATAGAGTACCAATGATATAGCAGTGCTAAAGTAAAAATATACAAAATCCATAGACAATGATGGTCATATTGCAGTGCCTTCAGAAATTATTCAGACCCCTTAACTTTTTACACATTATCTTATGTTACAGCCTTATACTATTTATCCATCATCCAACCCAGTTTTGTGGTAACCTACTGTAGGTGTTAAGTACTTTTGATTCAACAGTCAGTCTACATCCATATCCAAAAGTACTGTTGACGAGCGAAGTTCATCCATCCAACCATTATCCAACCTGCTATATCCTAATTACAGGGTCACGAAGGTCTGCTGGAGCCAATCCTAGCCAACACAGGGCTCAAGGCAGGAAACAAACCCTGGGCAGGGAGCCAGCCCACCACAGGACACACACACTAGAGACAATTTAGGACCGCCAGTGCACCTAACTTGCATGTCTTTGGACTGTGGGAGGAAACCGGAGCACCCCGAGGAAACCCACGCAGACACAGGGAAAAACATGCAAACGTCACGCAGGGAGGACCCGGGAAGCGAACCCAGGTCTCCTTATTGCAAGGCAGCAGCGCTACCACTGTGCCACCCATAGCCTTATACTAAAATCTTTTAAATTCATTTTGTTCTTATCAAGCATCACTGTATAAATTAGAAACACAATTCCTAGTTCATTTTATTATACAATTTAAACTTCTTTAAAATATTGAATTCATTTACTCTCTTCAGATTTCACCCATCTATCTTCTCTAAACTCTGTCAGGATAAGGTTTGCCAAAGTAAAAGTAAAATGAAGATGGAAACTTAAAAAAATAAACAAGGAAGAGGTGAAACATTAAGGGACATGAAACCATTATAGGACAGTACATGACAAAACAAATTAATATTCAAAATTACATTGCAAAAAGTATTTTCAGTTTTTGCTCCAGCAAACTTGGACCATTCTTTGAACTTCTGCCAACATCCTGAACTTGTCTTTTCACTGTTATAGATGGCATGCCTAATTTTGCCTAATATTAAAATAAAATAAAATGCTCATATAAAATAATGTATGCCTAACATGTAATATTGTCCTTCAATGCTGTGGTGATGGGGGAAGAAAGAATCTGTCATTGAGTGTTATTTTTTAATGTTTACAAAAAAAGTCATTTTTGTCAAATGTAGTAGCCTTTTTCTCATGAGAATAATAGCAGTAGTTATTGTTATGTCAGAAGGATATCAGTAAGTTATTAATACCAGTTAGGGGTGTTTCTGTGCTATGAGTAGGGCAAAATTTAAAAATATACATATTGAAAACACACACACATATATATATATCGGTTTTAAAGAATAAACCTAAATTTGTAGTGCTTCATTTTTTTTGTATGATATTTGAGAAGACTGGGAGATTTGAAGGAGTTAGGCTTTCCTGCTGAACTGCCCTTTTATTGAAAACTAGCATTGTAACTAAGATTAGGATAGGCCACAGAGAAGCTTACTTCCTATGTGAATTAGTTTCTGCTCATTGTAACCACTGTGTCATCATAACTCTTATAATAGCATAACATTTATCAGACATATGTATAATTTGTACCAAATACTTTTGTTTGGCCAGCAAGATTATTACTGGGTTTTTTTTATGCCTGAAATTTATGATTTGGCAAATGAAAGAAAAATAATAGTTTTCAACTCCTGTCATGTAACAAATCTTGGCAAATGTCTGCACTTTACTGTCTTATGTGAGCTGTTCTCCATACTTCTTAGTGATTGTAACACATATCATGAACAGGTTCTCTAAGCCTTGAAAATAAATAAGAACCATAGAAATGTGATTAACTGGTACTAATAGTATAACTATGCATGGGACCTTAACCCTAGTTTTGAGCCCAGAGTCAAGGTAAAATATAGGGTACCAGGGTTATAATAATATTCTTTTAGAGTTCACTACCCACATGTGATGTTTGTATAATGTAAAATGAATTGTGCTGAGATTATTTATTTTGTTTTGGTGACAGAAACAGTTGACATATTGTGTTTTGCTCTAATTTAAAGGTTTCTATTGAGCTAAATAAGGAAAACAAAGATTTACAATTAGTTAATTCAAGTACCACAGGAGCAGACAAGTCTAAACTGCGTGATGCAAGTGGTGCTCAGCAAAATGAATTTCTTCAAGTGGATTATAAAAAAAGACAGTATTGTATCTCTGATGGTGTCACTGGCTACAGTACCCAACCTAGTTCTCCAAAAATGCAAGTACACATGGACAGTCCTCAAATTGTAAATGAAGAACCAAGAATAAATGTGATGCAAACAACAGATACACAAAAAGACTACAGTTTATGTCAGCAAGTCAACTATGTCTGCGAAGAAGATGAAACTTTGTTTCATGTCTTATTGATGGTTCCAGAGGGAAAGGATTTTTCTTCAGGATCAATGAAGCCCTATAATGTTTATTTGAATTGCAAGTTTTTTGGCACCGAAGAAGTCACTAGGTCCCCTGTGATATGGGGTCAAAGTCAACCAGCTTTCAGTTTCCTGCAGGTAAATGCATGGATCATTTTTATTTGATTTATGAGTTGAAATGCACCCCTATTATGTGATTTCACTTGAAAATGACTTTATAGACCACTTTTCACAGTTGTCAATGTCCTTGTCCATCTTACACGTTTTGTGTATTAGATTCTAATGCGTCCATTGACCTCCTGGTTATTATTTTAGGTGACCCCACTAACCATATCTCCAAGACTTTTGGAGAGAATGAAGAATAATGTGATGGTGATTGAGGTGTGGAAAAAAGGTTCTGGCACAAGTCAGGATACTCTGCTTGGCTTAACCAAACTCCCTCTGCATCAGTTTTACATGTCTTTTAGGTTTGTATTATTTCTTTTATTATGCCATTTGTTATATCAAAACTAGTCAAAAATTAAAATGCAACGAAATGTCATAGAGTAATAAGAGAAAACATTTTGCAAAGCCGTTCTTACTATAAACAGAAATTGGTAGTGTATAAAGTTATATTAGGCATATCTTCATATCAATTGCTTTTTCTCATCAGTAAAAATACATATTTTTGGATATCTTATTTTGTTCATTCCAGAGACCCCAAGGTTCGCCATCTCCTACTTCAGGCTCAGTATCCAGTAGTTGGAGTAGACAGCTATATGCCAGTTATTGATGTTTTTGCAGGCTGCAGTCGAGGCAGTCTAAGAGTCCTGTTAGCTATGGGCTCTGGGGAGCAAATTATATCATTACAGCGTTTAAAAACTGAAGAAGAGGCACCAGACTATGTAATTAAAAGACCTTCTCATTTCTTAGACCAGTTGCCTAACACTTCATCAATGGTAAGTGTGTTGTTTAACTTTTTCTTTAACCTCCTTAGTGTTATGTTTACTCCCAAAACAATTAGCCAAGAATGTTGATTTTTTTTTTTCAACAAGAAAAAGTGTTATGTGTAACAGAAACATGTTAATACTAAAATGTCAATGTAAATACAGCAGGAAAGTTATGTCTAGTATCCACTGCTGTACTGATGCAAAATTAATAGACATCCTTCGTGTGATATGTTTTGGAAACAGTCTCCAGTGCTCAATATTACAAATGGAATAGTAGAAATGTGTTTTTGCTCATTTTTTTTTTATAATATTTTTTTCTGTTCCTTGTGCATGATTGTTGCTGCCCATTGGGTTATTGTAGACAACCACAGTGCAAGATTTAGTAACTTCCACATTTCCCCTAACACGAGCATTGACAGTTGCTGCACTGGGAACTGTGCTTGGGAGGTCACCAATCTTTGCAGTAAGGAGACCTGGGTTCGCTTCCCGGGTCTTTCTTGCGTGGAGTTTGTATGTTCTCCCCGTGTCTGCGGTTTCCTCCCACAGTCCAAAGACATGCAGGTTAGGTGCATTGGCGATCCTAAATCGTCCATAGTGTGTGGTGGGTGTGCGTATGTGTCCTGCGGTGGACTGGCGCCCTGCCCAGGGTTTATTCCTGCCTTGCGCCCTGTGTTGGCTGGGATTAGCTCCAGCAGACCTCCGTGACCCTGTGTTAGGATATAGCGGGTTGAAAAATGACTACATTTTTGAGCCCCTGAAGCTTCATGCATATTATAGCGATTTGGTTGTAGAGTGCCTTATGCATTGGTTTCACTATTAATGTCAACATATAATGACCAATTTAAATCGATATCACTATCACTTGATTCAACTAATGGTTCAGTCTCAGTTTGTTCTATAACTGGCTTTATAGCTTTTGGTTTGCTTGTAATTGTGTGTTTTTTGTTGAAGGCTCCGCCCCACTTCATGGTTTCTTTGCAGAATATTATTTAATCCATTAGATGTCAGCAGAGACACTCAAGTATAACCATTTTACTTAGATTTGCGAGATGCTTGGGGTTACCACCAAGGAGGTTAATCAGTGATTTACCTGTACGTCCATATACTTAGTTCAGTGTATCTTTTTTTAGAAGGTTATTTTGTTTCAACCACATCATTTTTTGTATTGTGGTTCTTGTTGCACTTTTTATAGAGTAAATATGTAACAGGGAGTTTAGTAAGATTAAAGTAAGTCTAAAGTAAAGTAGTAAGCCTCTGAGTTTCTCAGTCTTTACACTAGTGGAGGACAGTAGTACCTAAATTTCATTTTAAGGAGTGATCAGTGCATTGTTAGAGACAGTTTTATTTTTAATATTTAACTTTATTTCAGGTGTTTATGTACTTATGTACTTAGTTCTAAATCAAAAATTGTACACATACTTAAAAATTTACCAGCAGATATTCTGTTGTCCTTTACTTTATCTCATAAAAGCCTTTTGTAAGTTTACTATTTCTTTTCAAGATTTTGTTGTAAAGGTATTACTTATTTTAAAACAGCTAATTAACAATGAGCAGTCAGAAACAAATTGAATAGTATTTTCCATTGAAATGGTTAATTTAAATTGGGGTGATTTGCATTATTATAGTGTAAGTATAGAAAGTAAGTATATACACAATTGCTTCAACTCAAGAAATAAATTTGCACATTTCTTTTTTGGGTGGGCAATTATTATTGGACCTTTCTGAATTGACCGAATCATGACAAAGTCTGGAAAATGCATGTAAGCAGCTGAATAATAATTTTAAGATAATCTTACACATTCCAGTGTTTGAGCACAGCTGTCAGAAGAAAAAGATGAAAATGAGATACAGGGTTAAACATACTTGGCTTCTGATTAAGAAGCTGTCGAGAAATAAACTAGCAGAAATTAGTCCAGAAATCAGGAACAGTATATCATTAAACAAATATATATTGTTTTAAAAAAATTAGTATTAGTTTATATCTTAATATGAACTATAGTACTCTTTTTTCCACACAGATTGACAGAAAGGAAACATCAAGCAGGGAACATATATTTGAAATTAAAGTAGAAAAAGTGAAAGGACTAATACCACTACAATCAACTGTCTGGGGAGAAGCAGACTGCTATGTTCAATACTATTTTCCAACCCAGGACCCAGAAATGGACTCTAATATTTTGGAAGCAGGTAAATCATAGTGTCATAATTTTTTTGGCTGACACTTCCAAAGTCAGTATTGGCTCTAAAGTTATTGTGTACATGTACATGTTCACAAATGTCATAATCCAAACTCTGCCATTCAATAGAATTTACCTTTGGAGAATGGCTAACTGTAAACTTCAGTTATTTTGTCATTTAAATAAATGTTAACTTTTTAAGTATGATCAAAAGGGGTTGTAAATCAAGGTTATAAATCACTCTGAGTGACATGGAAACATAACATAAATTTTCACCTCAAGTTTAAATAAATGTTATTGTTTTAAAAGCTAGTAACAAAAAGCATTAATAAAGAATTTAACAAACGTTTGTTTGGCCAAAAGAAAAATATTTTTATATAACTCTGTGTGGTTCCTCTCCTTAGTCATATGGAGAAAGAAGACAAAGTATATATTTCTAAACTATTTAAATAGACAGTGGGCATTTTTATGTCTCATGTTATTCTTTAACCCACTGCTAGGTGTTTCAGGGTGGAACTGATACAAACTTGAATAGTAACAACTGCTTTGAGTAAAACTTCCAAACCAGGTGACCTTTTCTTGTAAAATGTGATTTACAAGAATTTAGTTTCTGTGTTACAAAATTATTTTAATATTATTTTAAAATATTTTGGGGGGTTTAGTTAAAGGATTTACTCCAGACAGAGAAATACAAAGTTTCCAAAAGTAGCTATTTTGATTGTAGTTTTGTTTTCAGATATCTGAGGGCAGAAACTATCATCTTATACAGTTAAGATCATGCATACCATCTGAAGCCAGTTTTTGACAGCAGAGAGCTCTTAGTAGCAACTTGCAGCCAAAATTTAATCAACTAAGCCATTTAGTATGAGTAAAATAAGAATATTCACATATTTGTTTCTAAGTTTAAATGGTCAGCAGTTAAGTCATTTTCTATGCGAAAGCAACCTAATTTTAGTAGCATATCTTGGTTTTATCTAAAATCTCAATACAAAATCGCTAATAAACTTGAGTTTAAATTTTTTTTTATGCTGCTTTTTGCAATCTGTAAAGTAGCATCAAGTTCAGCTTTTCAAGCAAATGTTTTATGGTATATAATAACAGTAAGTAAATGTGGTACAGCTAGATTTTTGCATCTAGTCTTTTGGTCTTTTTCATTATTGCTCCAGTCCTACATTAAATAATTGAAATTACACACATATTTAAATCAGGCTCATTTTCCATTTATTATTTTATTTATGTACCCATGTTCTTGTAACCTATCACATGGTAATGAGAATAACAATAGTAAAACAGTTCTTGCATATTGAGTTTTTTCCCACATTTACATATGAAATATAGGGAGGGATGCTGCTTATGGGAAAAATTAGATTAGTAAATTCTGTCTCATCACTCAATACTTTCTTAAAAATGGGAGACTTTCCTTGAGAGTCTTAATGTCAAGGGCTTATTAATTAATATTTTAACACAAAACACAAACATATACACCACACATTACTTAATTTTGCACAGAAATATAGCAACTGCATATGTAATATTGAAAAAGAAATGTGCATTTGACATATACTATATGTCAAAAGTCTGCACACCTTTATTTAAAATGTCAGCTTTTGTTGATGCTAAGGCAAAATTTAAGAAATATTGAATTAGATTTTTTCACCTTTAAGAAGATCTTGTTACCTATAATATTTGTGTAAAAAAACATGGATCATTTTTAGGAAAAACAAAAGTTAAAGAGCAATCAATAAATGACTGTGTAATTTTACACACCATTTGTAACCAGTCACGTTCCTAATTCTGTACAAAGGTGATTTTCTTCACCTGCTTGTTTTGTGCCTACAGATGGCACAAAAATATGAGAAAAAAAGTTCTGATACTTGTGCTTAATGTGTTGATCATATATTTCAAAGAAAAATATTCAAGAACTCTTAACAGTTTTTTCTCCACTTCTACCATGCACACGTATGAGATTTTTACTTTCATGAAAATTGTTAATTTATTTTTCAGTTCAAAATATTTTTTACAATGTTTTATTCAATGTGGGCAAAGGTCTTCCATGATTTCATTTAATTTCAGATTTTACATTAAGTGAAATTTCAATAGGGATATTAAGATTTTTGTAATATACTGTAAATGTTTATACTTTTGTAGTATAAACCAAAAATACGTGTAGAATGTAATATCCTTGATTGAGTTAAAATCCTATACAGTATATGATGATCATTTCTGATCTAATCTTCTAAAATTATAAATTGCAAACTATGTTTTCCACAGCAGTACATTTGCACCCATATCGAACCACTACAACATTGTGTGTGCCAGACCCTGTTTTCAACGACTGCCAGACTCACTGTCTGGTAACACCTGCAGAAGTTCCAGTGCAAAGACTACTGCTCAGTGCTTGCTCCAGCCAGGGATTATCAGGAGGTGGTGCCATCAACTTTGAAGTGTGGTGCAGGTAAAACTTTTGGAGTTGTTTGTTTTCACGTGGATAGATTATATTGTAGAATTTATAACTGACATGCTAAATTAGATTAGCAGGTGGGCTCATGTCCACTGTCCGTGCTCTATTTTAGCCGTTTGTTTAATCATTTGTGAGCGAGAAATCAAATATAATATTATTAATAGTGTACTGAACAATAGCATTATTTAAAAAAAAAAATTAGAAACAATACTGTAGTTTCTTCTCACATATTACTACCATGAATGTCTTGCTAGAGTGATTTCACTCCTGATGCATTCAAATTTTCAGTGTTAACCTAGGTTCTCTTTTAGTGTTTAATTCTCGGTTTAACTGAGTTTGTCTTTGAAATAAGTATATTTTCCTTGTTTTTTTTTCATATTTCTAAACTTGGTATTGTATTGTTTTAAAGTAAAGAAATTTATTGTTGTATAGTGACTTAGAAACACATACCTCCAGTGTCCTCAGTTCATATGTGAACCTTTCCTATGCATCATATAGTTTGCACTATTTGCCCTTTTACAACTGTGCTGTCCAATACACTTGTGTCCTAATCATAGTAGGCTTGCATTTGATGCTGCTGCTCTGCTGTCTGGTTTAGAATTATTGGGATTAGAAAATTAATGGTTTATTTCTTTAGTAACTATTACTGTATTTGTCAGCAAGCTGATGGGTAATAAAGGTAACTGTAAACTGATCATAAGGCATTAGTGCTGATATTGTATGATGCATGTTAGTAGTAATAACCACAAAACATGAGATTCATTTTTGGGTAGTGAAATGTATTCACTATATACAATACAATACTTAGATACATCTCTGGATGCGCTGGGACACATCATCAGTGATGTTTCCTGAGATCATCGGGTGTTTTGGGTCTCACAACATCAGACACCCTCTCTCAGGTGACCCAGCCAGGGTTGATCACGCCCCAACTTGTGTCCCAGCAGCACTGGCCCACTTTGCGGACCTCTTGATCCAAATCCACCTCGAGGCTCTTTCTGCGGCTTCTGTGATGGACTTAATGGCTCTCCTCTTTGCAGCTCCTGTGATTCCAAGCCTGGCAAAGATCTTACACAGGGATCGGGCGGCAAAGCCTCTGCACCCTACTTCTATGGGCTCACAGCAAGCCTTCGGCAGTCCTCAATGAGCTCCTGGTACTTGAGCCGCTTACGCTCATTTGCCTCTTCCATGCGGTCCTCCCATGGAACTGTCAGTTCCAACAAAAGGACTTGCTTGGACGATGCAGATATTAAAACTATATCGGGTCTCAACGAGGTTGATGTTACAAATTCCGGGAACTTGAGCTGCCTGCCCAGGTCAACCCGCAGCTCCCAGTCTGCCACAGATGAAAGGAGGCTGGTTGATTTTTGCTTTGCTTGCGCCTGCTCACCAGCCCTTATGAAGGCAATTCTTCTCTGGCTGCCAACATATTTGTTGTTGGCCACTGCATGTAAAATGGTCTCTGCTATACACTTTAGGACCTGATCGTGTCGCCAACGGTATCGGCCCTCTCCAAGGGCAGATGGGCAGCTACTCAGAATATGCTCCAGGGACCCTCGTCCAGGACAGAGTGGACACGTTGGAACTTCACTCTTGCCCCAAACATGCAGGTTCGTTGGGCTGGGGAGCACGTTGTACACAGCTTGGACCAGGAACTTAATACGCTGTGGCTCTGCCTTCCAGATGTCGTTCCAGGTGATCTTCCTCTCCAGCGCTCCTTCCCACCTCGTCCATGCCCCTTGCTGCCGCATGCTCACCGCACTGCTGGTCCTCACCTCCTCGACACCTGCTCGGACTTCCTCTAGGAATTCTTTTCTCGCCTTGTCCTGAGCCTTGTTGTACTGTGACTTTGGGATTGCTCCCAATCCTGCTCGCCCCATTACCAATGTACCCACAAGTGCCTTGTATCTCAGCCGAGACTGTGCCAACTCCAGTCCCTCTTGTGCTCTCCACTTCCTTCCTGTTCGCACTTCAATACCTGCTGCTGTTACTCTAGAATCTCCAGAGCCTTGGTAGACTAGGGCCTCTCTTATACGAGAAACCCTGAACTCCTCCTCCAGGCTGCTGATAGGAAGCTGAAGCTTATTACTCCTGCCATATAATGCTACACTCGTTAGACTGCGAGGCAGGCCAAGCCATCTTCGGAGATGACAGCTGATCTTCCTCTCCAGGGCCTCTACTATAGACATCGACACTTCGTACACCAACAGCGGCCAAAGAATCAATACCATGCTGGTATATCCATGCCTTAAATCTACCAGGTAAACCAGACTTATCTACTGCCGACAACCAAGCTTCCAGCTTCTTAATCGTTGTCTGGACTGACGCAGTATCTCTGAGGCTACAGTCAAAAATGTTACCTAGGCTAGTGACTGGTTTCTCATTAATTGATGGTATTGTTACGCCATCCACTGAGAAGCGAAACTTGTCCACCACTTTCCCTCTCTTCAGTACCATAGACCTGGATTTTGTTGGCTTGAAGCTCATCCTAGCCCAAGAAATGAGCTTAACCAGGCCCTGAAGAATCCACCTGCACCCAGGCACTGAGGTAGTGGTGACTGTCAAGTCATCCATAAAGGCTCTGATCGAGGGCTGCCGGATCCCAGACTTGGACAGGGGGCCTCTACATTCCGTTTCAGCAGCCTTGACCAACATATTCATCGCGAGAGCAAAAAGAATCACAGAAATTGTACTGCCAGTAATTATATTCTGTAATTATAATCATATATTAATAACTAGCAAAATACCCACGCTTCGCAGCGGCGAAGTACTGCCTTAAAATTTTTATTAAGAAGAAAATTTAACCTTTTTAAACTGAGGGAAAATATGCCAATAATTATTTGTTAAGGATCTCTTTGTATACCACATTGTGAGTTCGGCCATCCGGTTGTAACATGACCAAGCTGTGCTTTGAGCTTACTCTTGAGCATGCAACTTACAGTTGGCCATGTGAACAGTAATCTTGTCTCAAATCTCACAGCTTGGATTGCTGCTGTCATAATCAGTTTGAGGTTCATGGTTTGTTTCAATTACGACAGTATTTGCAGGACTTGTGTTGAAGTGACATTCGGCATCTGTCAAGCGTTGTAAGCACACAACCGGTTTCATCGATAAAATCACATCCAGCTTTTGAGAGTTTAAACATTCATAAACATCAAAGTGTCCACTACTGAAATCGTCACCTGTGAATCTAAGATGTTTAAGAGGCATTGGCGGTTGTCGAAAGGTGTAAAATATTTGGCCATTTCGGTACACTTGAAAGCGACAACCGAACAATTCAGCGGCAGCCATCAACTCACATGCAGAACCATAGGTGAAGGGCTTAAGCATTTCACTCTTATAGTGATCCTGTGTAGTATAATTATATCCTGTACCGTCATCAGTCCACACCTTGAACCTGTCCCAGTCATTCAATACATAAGACACAATGTTCTTCCGGATATCAAGAGTGAGCCTGATATGGCCGTGCAATATGTAACAAAGAGAATGGAAAAGGTAGGTGCCATCTCCGGGCATGGAAACCACTCAATAAGTGACAGTTCTTTGATCGATAGTGATCACCTCGATAGACATGGTAATGGGGGTTGGAATGATGAAGGAAATGGGTACCTGAGTAACGTAAAGTAAGTGTAAAATACCTATACAATAACTATAATTGTAATAAACAAACAATAAAACAGCGGAGAAGCCGTGGATTAAACAAAAAGGCTGTAGTTATCAGCAGGGAGACGTGAATCCCGTGGCGAAGCAAGGAAGGGAATGTAGAGACTGGAGCGATGGACGGCCTTATATAGGCAGGCAGCCAACAACGTGGGAGGCGTTGGGATGGGGGACCCAACGCCGCCTCACATGGTGACCAAGCTGCAGGCTATGGACGTATATATGTACGTAAGTAGGATTCAGTTAGCGTTGGGAACCCGTGTACCAAATTTCTTGAAGATGGGCCCATAAGTAACAAAGACTGTTGAAAAGTTCAATATGGCGGCCGACAGTGGCATCATACCACTGAAATAAGTACGTACATTGGTTTCGGTTAGTGCAGGGAAGCCGCCTACCAAATTTCGAGAAGATGGGGCCATAAATAAGAAAGTTCAACATGGCGGACGTTGTTGAACGTTATGACCGTTACGCGTAGAATTTCGAAATGAAACCTGCTTAACTTTTGTAAGTAAGCTGTAAGGAATGAGCCTGCCAAATTTCAGCCTTCTACCTATACGGGAAGTTGGAGAATTAGTGATGTTGGAAAATTCAATATGGCGGCTGACAGTGGC
>JANRMT010028174.1:110791589-110814158 GCA_026402145.1 Polypterus bichir lapradei | reverse complement strand
AAGCCTGCCAAATTTCAGCCTTCTACCTATACGGGAAGTTGGAGAATTAGTGATGTTGGAAAATTCAATATGGTGGCTGACAGTGGCGTCATACCACCGAAATAAGTACGTACATTGGTTTTGGTTAGCTCAGGGAAGCCACCTACCAAATTTCGTGAAGATGGGGCCGTAAATAAGAAAGTTTAACATGGCGGACGTTGTTGATCGTTATGACCGTTACGCGTAGAATTTCGAAATGAAACCTGCTTAACTTTTGTAAGTAAGCTGTAAGGAATGGGCCTACCAAATTTCAGCCTTCTACCTACACGTGAAGTTGGAGAATTAGTGACGTTTGGAAAATTCAATATGGCGGCCAACAGTGGCGTCATACCATCGAAATAAGTACGTACATCGGTTTCGGTTAGCGCAGGGAAGTCACCTACCAAATTTCATGAAGATGGGGTCAGCCTTCTACCTACACGGGAAGTTTGAAAATTGGTGACGTTGGAAAGTTCAATATGGCGGCCGACAGTGGCGTCATACCATCGAAATAAGTACATACATCGGTTTCGGTTAGTGCAGGGAAGCCGCCTACCAAATTTCGTGAAGATGGGCCCATAAATGAGAAAGTTCAACATGGCGGACGTTGTCGACCGTTATCGACCGTTATGACCGTTACGTGTAGAATTTCGAAATGAAACCTGCTTAACTTTTGTAAGTAAGCTGTAAGGAATGAGCCTGCCAAATTTCAGCTTTCTACCTACATGGGAAGTTGGAGAATTAGTGATGAGTCAGTCAGTCAGTCAGTCAGTCAGTCAGTCAGTGAGTGAGTGAGGGCTTTGCCTTTTATTATTATAGATTTGTTTAATTAAAGTAATTCCCACAATGCAGTTGGAATTGTTTAAATAACTAGCTTAAAAAACCTAAAGAGGTTTACATGTTGGTAAGTGTTAACTAGCACGTTTGGTGCTCAATATGAAATGAAGTCTCTTCATTACATTCATTTGGTCCTTGTCAAAAACTAAACTGTTTAATGATAGGAATGTTAAATGTATACTTGGTTGTCAGTGATGGCTAGTAGGAGTAATGATAGCAAAATTGTTTAGCTAATTTTCAGTCCGAAGATTCAGTCTATTCATTTAATGTGTGCAGTGTGTATCTTTATGGAGTTTTGAAAAGGCAAAAATGTATTTTGACAATTATTTGATAAACTTCAATTTTATATTGATAATCATTCTAATTTCCCCAATCCTTCTATATAAAAACGGTCGGGATTGTCCTTCCGTCCCGTGAGTGCTACGCAGGCACGGAGTTTCACACACGCCCGTCCATTTTGCAGTGCACGATGGGATTTGTAGTTTCGATTTTCCAGGTAAAAGATGATTTTCTACTCCAGACTGTGTGAGTAGCACGGAGTTTCACACACGCCCCGTCCATTTTGCAATGCACGATGGGATTTGTAGTTTCATTTTTCCAGGTAAAAGATGATTTTCTACTCCAGACTGTGTGAGTAGCACGGAGTTTCACACACGCCCCGTCCATTTTGCAATGCACGATGGGATTTGTAGTTTCGTTTTTCCAGGTAAAAGATGATTTTCTACTCCAGACTGTGCGATATCTTCTTATTCTTTCTTACTATATAAAAGCGGTCGGGATTGTCCTTCCGTCCCGTGAGTGGAAAGAGTAGCGGTATTCCGCTTATCACAGACTTACTACTTGCAGCTTGCGGTACGAAGCGATATGATGTGAGCAGAGTTCAGGTGCTCCCATCGTTCCCTTGCTTTTGTGCGCGATGCGCTGGAAAAATAGACAAAATTATGTCTCTGGAAATAATTAATGTTGATGGAGTACAAATGCCTCACCGCGTAGTAAATATCAGGGGGGTTCAAAATGGCGACCTCAATATAGAAAAAAAAGTTTAAATTTCATCACAAAAATAACAGAAACTATGAGTATTAAAGTAATACCGCTCAAATGCAATACAACCAAATTAATGAGTTTGTATAAAATATCAAATTGATCTACATATTGAATTGCCTTAAGAAGTGGTCAACTTAAAAGTCGGTCGCCTTAAAAGGCGGGTCAGCCTAGTTAAGAATAATGGTAGGAATAAAAAGAGAGGCACAAAAGCTGAAATTCTTCTTTCATAGAAGGGGAGACAAATGTTTCTATAATACCTTTATTATTCTGTAATTTCAGATAAAATAGTGTTTTCCTAAGATATTGAGATGTAGAAAGTAATACAGGGTTCTTCCAGTTGAACAGAGGTTGTAGTATAATAGATACATCTACTTTTAGAGTCTTTGAGGGTAGAGGTAAATCCAGAGAGGGTCATAAGAGGATGAGTCTCTTTGAAATTTCAAATATGTTTAGGCAAACCGGAATCTGGGTGCAAAGCTAAAACAGTGTTGTCAAGAGAGCCTGATGCCAAGTAGCACTGTGTTATCTTTTTTGGGTTTAATGTTCATTTATTTGCTAGTTAAGGTATTGAGTAGTATATTCTTTTTCATTAAAAAATACCTGTAACAGCAGACACAGATGCAAATAATAAGATAAGCAGCAGTGGTCAGTGTTGATTTAAATAGATTTTATCAATTCCAAATATGTGGAGCACCTGCAAGTTTCTATTCCTGTTGTACTCCTAACAAGAGCCTGTTACATACTTTAGTTTGAAAAAAGGAGTTTTTAAAACTATTTCTGCATCTTACTGAATGTAAAAAATATCAATTTTACATTTCTACAAAATGTAAAATATTTTCCATCAACTATACTTCTGTATAAACCAACTTAATTTTAAGTGAAATAGCTACATCAAATTACAAATAATTTAGAAAGGTTTTAAAAATGCAAGACTATACATAAAATCGTTTTTGTCATGTTACTGGATGCCTTAGGTATGTCAAGATAGATCTAGAAAGAAATCATATTAAAGGAAAGAAAGACAGTCAAGGGAATCAGAATACTTACCATTGAACATCTGTGTTTTTTGAATCAGAACCTGGCAACATTTAAATAGATATGAGTGCAAGTAAACAGAAGAAACAGAATAAATTTCTTAATGAACATATAGCACATAAAGGATAACAACTCTGTATGACCAATTTGATAAAATGATGAAGTTTACCTGGGTTGGAATTCACCCATAATAATAAATTAAATGCTTTTAAAAAATAAAATTATGAGCTCAGTAACAGTACTTGCATATGTATTTGCCTTTGTTGATTGACAATGAATCAAATGTTTTTTGTTTATAGAATTTCATTGATTTGTTTACATTTTTAGTAGAATAGTTCGAACTATGCATATGTTACATCTCTCTCAATAATAAGATTAACTGTAAAAGAAATGCAGCTTATACATTGGATATTTTACTTAAGGTAGTAATAACTCTGTTTATTGTTGGTAAGTAATTCTGTATATGTAACTGTTGATATTGCAGGTATTATTATCCTAATGTAAGAGAACAAGTGGTGGCCAAAGGTATTCTCCCTTTGTCCAAGCTTTGTGCCATGGTAACCATGCAGAGACATCAGAATTCTGGAGCTCAAAACTTTAGCCTTCCCCTTACTCCGAAAATAGACAGCACAGACAGTGATAGCCACATTCAACCTACAGGTATGTAAAAAATGTTCATAAAGAAAATGGACAAGGTTTAGATAATTTGAATAAGTCATACATTAGAACAGGGGTCCCCAACTCCGGTCCAGGAGGGCCCCAGTGGCTGCAGGTTTTCATTCTAACCCTTTTTCTTAATTAGTGACCTGTTTTTGCTCATAATTAACTTCTTTTGAATTCATTTTAATCAGCTTGCTCTCAAAGAATTAGACCCCTTAATTGTTTCTTTTTCCTTAATTAGTTGCCAAACAATAATGAGATACAAAATGAGCCAAAACATGATCAACAAAGTGTGTCCATCATACAATATCTGAAAATAAAGAAAGATGAAAGTCTCAAGGATGTTGATCTGCTCAGGTCCCCAAAACATTTTAACAGTGCTCTTAGAAAAAAGAAAATCAACAATTTCAGAAATGTATGCCTTTGCATAATGAGAGCAGCAACAAGCCATGGAATTAAAGAACGGGTTTAATTAACAACAAGAATCCGCACCTAATTAAGCAACTGGTTGGCGTGAAATTGGTTGGTGTTTGAGGCCCTGACTTAGTTGGTCTTAGTTGGCTCACTCACTTCACATTTCATTTCTGTTTAAGGAAAGAAATGAAGCAATTCAGAGGAACAATGAAGAAATTCAGAGGAAAACATCTTAAAAAACAAGTCAATTGAAATTGATTCAAAAGAAGTTAATTAGCAGCAAAAAACGTGCACTAATTAAGAAAAGGGTTAGAATGAACCTGACAGCCACTGGGGCCCTCCAGGACTGGAGCTGGTGACCCCTGCATTAAAATAAGTAATACCTAAAAATGTTTTTTTTTTATTCATTAAAAGGAACTGACCCCTAATTTGTCAACCCAATTAAAAGGATCACTTGAAAATTCATGTACTGATCAGAAATAAATAAGTGTGTATAAGGCTCTGAAAGTAAAATGGGAAACACCTAGAACAGAACCAAATCTCTCCAGAAGTGCCTAACTTGTCAAAATTACTCAGAATTAGCTTGTCATAAAAACTGCAGGTTATGCATTGGAAAAGGTCAGTATTCATGAATCCATAATCAGTACACACTGGGTAAAAGCGGACATCATTGGAGAGCAGCAAGGCAGAAACCAGTAATCAAGAAAAACATAACTTATTGTCTCTGTTTGCTAGGATCACCTGGCTAATCCTCAAGCCTTCTGTTAGAATGTTCTGTGGGCAGATGAGACAAAAAGGGGGAATTTTGTTTGGGCAAAATGTGTCCTATGTCCAGTGGAAGACAAACACAGGACTCCGTAATAAGAATGTTATATACTAAAAGAGATGGAGGTTTGAAGAGCAAACCCAGAAGCACAGTTGGGTCATGCAGCAAGATGATAATCCAAATAAAAAATGCTAGTACACATCAGAATGACTGAAAAGAAAAGATGCCATATCTAAACCCTCCCCTTTAGAGATGTTGTGGCAGGGTCAGCAATAAGCAATTCATACTTGAAAATCTACTCATTTTTCTTATTGAAATCAGTTTTGTAAGAAGAGTAAGCTATAACTCCTTCACAGTAAATATTAAACAATAATAATTTGGAGGAAATGTTTGGTAATATTCATTGCAGCATAGGGTGCAATTATGTGTAAGTGGTCAGCTACCTTTTTCACACAGTGCTGGTTGATGTTGGAAACCTTTTTAATTAATATTTTAATAATTAATATAAATTCAATATATGATATAATTAAAAGGAAAAATGTATTCATTCAGATGTACCTCATCTAATAATAGATTTTGACATTCATTGTCAAGAATTTACAATAAAAGGAAGTCAGAAAGGGGCAAATGTTTTTGCATGGCAATTTTTTTTTGTTTTCTTTGTACATTAAATGTATGTAACTCAAAATAATATTACTCCATAATCTAGACTCTGAATTACATGTATTTTGACAAGTACTGTAATTGTACATTTTTGCATTTGGTGTTAATAAAAAAAATTACATACATTTTACATATCCTACACATAACACAAAAATATCCACCTTATATTGCATGTTTTCCTTTCCTTTGTGATTGCCACTAGACAGTTCTATGTAGACTCAATTAGCCCACAAGTGCTAATGGATTTGTACAGTTCAGAGGAATAATGGGGAAGGAGACTGTAGATTTAAGTTGCTCTGGAAATTGTATTAATGCTGGCATGTTTTGAAAAGGGTTCTTAAAATTGGTGGTGCTTACAGGTCTTCATATTATTTTGTGAGTGCTTAAGGTGCTTTTAAGTGCATTTTAAAAGAATGCAAATTATTTTCTTCTTTTATTAGTGTTATCCAGTTTCTGTTTCCAATATTATATAACAGTAGTTGGTCCAAAAGAAATTAAAAGTCCTTTCTAAAATGCATTATGATATTGGTTTCAACTAATGGTTTAGGTTGTTCATATGCTCTGTGTTTAATATAGATTTCTTTGTTAATCATGCATAGCCATTTTCTTTGGTCAGGTTGTGAATCTTACTAAAGGCATCCTTAAATTTTTATCCTGTCCATAATCTGATTGTTATTCCAATTTTCTGATGATAACTATCATATTAAATATTCGCACCTTGCTTTAAATTCACACAATAAGAAAATCATAACCACATTAAGTCATTCTGTGTTGATAAGCTTACTCCACAATGATTGAATCATTAGAGGACAAAGAATATTTATACAAAAAATGTCCACAGTAACCATTACAAGATCATCTTTGTATAAGACAGCTTCATTAACACTTTTGATCTTGAAAAATATGGATGTGAATTGTATCAATCACATGTCTAATTGTTTTGTCTTTATTGAATTTCATGTATCTTAAAAAATGTTTTTGTAGTTAAACAAGTTGCAAAGTGAAGTTACTTAATGTAATTCACAAACATTGATGTCATTTTCTCAATGTATGCAAGTGGGGCAAATAAACAAAGAACTTTAACAGAATTTGAAAAACAAAAAATCAAATACCATCCGTGTTGTTTTAAACAACCGAGTTGATAAATTTACATATTTGATGTGTTTTAATGCAAAAGGTGGATCGTTTTGCATGATTTTTGAGAAATACTGTTGAATACCCACAACAGTCAGCAATGGAAAAAAGTAAGTTTGTCTTTATGAGTAGTTTGCCAATATGAACCTATAGCTCGAATGTTTCTTTGTATGTATCATTAATGGGTGAGTGCTTTATTTTTGCCATGTTGCAATGGAAAAAAACACATGGCAATAAAAAATATCCACATATTTCATTTTCATCTTTCTTGGCGATTAGTCTAATGAAGTAATTTTTTATGCTAGCAAGACCCACCTCTATCATTTAAGAACGTGAATACCCTTAATCTAAGTAATTTTATATCTATTATATATTTTCTTATTCACATATCCATCTTCTAACTCATTTATGCAGTCTGTACTGCAAGGTGTTGGTTCCTATCCTGGCAGTACTGAGGGCAATGTGAGAATCAACCCTTGAGGGGCACCAGTGTATTGTAAGACACAGTCATATACAGTACACAATACCACACTCACTCATGCTGGGCCAATTCAGAGTTGGCAGGTAACCTAACATAAAAAGTCTCCAGAGAAAAACACATATACTCAGGGAGAGCATGTAAGCTCCACAGAAAGGGCAAATGTTAAAACTGAAATTCTGCAGATATGAAGCAGCAACAGTAACCACTGTGCCACCACTGGAAATTGCTAACCCATTTACTAAGTATAATACATTTTCCTAACTAAATCATCCTATTTTATACTATTGAAATTTTCTATTTACATTTATGTATTTTTTTATTTTACTAATCTTATTATTTGCTTATTTTATATTATAATCCTAATTAAGATGCACAAAAACATTTTCCATTTATATTATTGCCTTTCAGGTTTAATTGATATCTTCATACAGTACAAGCAAGTGCTAAAGACAGATGAACAGGTGAAGACTGGTGCATTGTCATCCCGTGCTGTTTCTGTGGTGGTCCAAGTTCACAGGGCAATGGGTCTGCAGGCTGCTGCACAGTAAGCAAGACTTACTTTTTTTGTACTTTATTGTAAATACTACCTTTTTCACGTTATTTTAGGATAGTATTTTCAAAATATTTTCTTCTCATTTAATATTGCATTTATGCAAGCCATGAATGTCTAAAATATGATTTACCTTTAAGAAACGCATTTTTAATTCAAAAGCTTAATTGTTCAATGGACTACATAACATGTAGAGTTAAGAGTTAAAAATATTAACAAAGGAGGGTAAAAGCCATTTTATTCAAGGTCTCTAGATAGAAGAAATGTTTTTAAAGAAAACAATTATTAATTTTATTAGATTCTGTTTTGGGTTTATTTTTTCATTACTTCATGTATGTTTAATTTTTCTCAGTCTTTATAATCCCTAGTTTAATGCCCATTTTTGAGGTTTTCCCAGGCTGATCAGATGCCTCCTCAAATCTTTTTTTCTTCACTTTGAGCAGTCCTGGGCATCCTTTGGCAGTGAGACCTTTCATATCATCTATCACACCCTCCATCAACATCTTTGGCTTCCCTCTTGGTCTCATTACTGTCCTTCTCCATCTTGGTGAACCTTTTCACCCAATCATCATCTGCCTTTCAGTCCACATGCCCAGAGCACCCTAACTGTTTTCTCCTATGCACAACAGCTGTCACCTTCACATCAAGTATTTTCTCCTAATTCAGTATTTATCTTCTTCTCACTCTGTGACACCCCATACATCCGCCTGACCCGATCATTTTCATCCCAGTTCTTTCTAGCTTTGCTGCATGTTCTGTCTTTTTTTAGCTGCTTCTTGCATTCTATTTCTCACACAGCTTTCATAACTTTCTCCCTAGAGTGCCAGAAAGGCTCTTGTAGAAGCCAGAATCTGGGTTGGCACCTGGAATTTGCCCATGCACCTCTCAACCATTCACTGCCTCCAGCCATCACCTTGGTCTTTCCTCCATATACCTTCATGATTTTCACTTTCTAACTCGCTTTCCAATTTGTTTGTTTTTTTTCCTCATACATTGACACTACCACAGACCTCAACCATTAATTCACACCTAACTTTCTCAGTGCCCACCTTACCACCTCTCGCAGCACTCTGTCAGTGCATTTTTCTGATTAAAAAGATCCTATGTATACTAATGCGGTACAGGCCTGTCAACCATACACCTCCTGGACTGTCCCATTGCTTTCTGCATTTCCAGCACCACCCAAGTTGGACCTGTGTCTTTGCATATCTTCATTCTTTTCATTTTAGCACTTTGTGACCTCCTTTCTCACAAGCTTGCAGCTCAGTCTCACAACAAACATCATTATCTAATTTGCACTCCTCATTCATCAAGATCTGCAAGTCCTTCTTTCAGATATCCTTATTTTCATTACTGTCAATAATAATGTTCCCTTCAGTATTTTTAAGCAGTTCACATTTGCTACATTGTGTCATTCTTTTTGTTTCTGCTTCACAATCCTGAACACATCAAAACACATTAACACACTTTCATTTTTCATTATGCAGCTCACTTGTAAATTCCCATCTCTTGGGCTCTTACCCCTTTTGCAGTTGCTTTTCTTGCATTTTGCATCACATCCTTATAGATCGCCATGTCATTTTATGCCTTTGTTTTGTGCCACACCTTATTGCTTCATCCTTTTTCTTCACTTGTCATCTTTACCTTCGCATTCCAGCATCATTTTATTTTTTATTGGTAGAGCCTTTATTCAACCACAGAGGACAACTTAAGTTTTGACCATATGTTCTTCATCACTTCCCAATTGCCATTCACACTTAAACTTTGTCTAGTTAGTTAACTAAAGTAATAAGTTTAGTCAGGATATTATTTGTTAATTTGAAAAATTTCAGGTAAACATTTTTTCTGTTTTCTTTTAACACTTGTGGACATAGTAGAGGCACTCTTTTATAGCCCTTTCATCCAGAAAACTGGCCAGAATATACAAAAACAACTCTTTGTTACAGAAATTAAACAACCAAAAGGTGTGAATAGAACACAAGTTAGGAACAGCACAATATACAACATAAAACAAAAATATAATATATCCTACTGCCTCTCAGAGCTTCACAATATAGTTGCTGAAACCATGTGTTTCCAGTAGTGTGGCTTGCCCAACTTAGTACCAGACCAAAACGTTCCCCTCCTCATCTCCTGTCTCCACACTCAGCAGACCACTAGCAGAGAGTGGTATTTAACTTTATAAAGAGCTTAGTTCCCAAGTCAGTCAGGAAAATCTTCAAAATCTCCTGTCTCTCACCTTAACCTTGCCTCAGGCAGCCAGAGACAGCCATACATCCCTTCTCTCCAACTTATTCTTGCTAAAACAGGTAATACTGGTCGCTTCTGATTGACTTGCACTCTTTAATGTGCAACAGGGATTCATATGTTTCACTCCAAGGGTTGTTTTCTTTCCTGTATTGGCTTCAAAACTTGAGTAAATGCCAGCATTCCAGTCATCTCTTCCTAACAACGCTAAAGACACTGATCTTTTCCAGTGGTCATAGTCCTTTCCTGCTTTCAGTGTTCCTTATCACTTTGCAACCATGTACACAATTTACATTGTCCGATTTCTTGAACCTTTCCATTACAACATTAATAGTATATTAAAGTCTGCCTCCTCAGAGCACTGATTCTCTTTAATTTTTGCTTTGGACAGAGCTATTGCTGAAAGGGACCACTCATTTCAATACCCTGCCGATGTGGGAGTCAATGCTTATGTTGAAATGCAACTGTCCTTCTTGCCAGAAAGTGAAAAACGTACTACAAGAGTTGTTGCCAAGAGTTTCTGCCCCGATTTTGATCATCACGTTGAGTTTCCATGTAATTTAATGATTCAGAGATCTAGTGGTGAATCTTTTAGTTTGGCAGAGCTTTGTGAATCTGGACAAGCAATATTTACTATATGTCATCGTGGTAGTACATACAGTAAGTACTGGTATTTTAATTTTAGTCCATTGCGTATGTATTATATATACAGTATGTTCTTGACTTAACTTTTTTTTTTTATTTTCATTAAAAGTTAATGCAAGCAGAAGATCAAAGGACACTATACTGGGAACAGTAAAAGTACATTTGGCCGACTTGGTCCATAAGCGGGCAGGTATGAATTATATGACACACTGTACATTGTAATTGTACAGTAAATTTGAAATGAAGCAAGATATCAAATTATTTATAAAAAGTTAGTTGCCTGTTTATTTTTCTTCTGTCATATTAAGTGCCACTTTTAGTTTATTAAAGGATAGGTTAGTTATATTTTTAGTCAAAGTTACTTATGTACAATCATGGCTTATATTACTTTGTCACATAAAATTGTATTCAACAGTAAACCTTTTTTGGTAAATTTTAAAAACACCTTGTCTGTTTTTGTAGCTTACAATCAGACTTTGGATGTATTCTCTAAGTTTTAAGCCTTTTCATTGGACTTGTGAACCATTTTTTTCAGGCAAAAATGTTTTTGTACAGTATATTTATTGATCCGCATCTTGGGATTGCACACATATTACAAAATAGCATATCTCTCTATTATAAAAAGAAATCCTGTCCTGGAAAGCAAAAGCAAGGCTACGATACGTGATCTTCACGGAAGACATTTAAAAGACCCGCGAAACCAAAGAGACTTGCCACATTGCGTCTCGCAGGGACCGTAAACATGAGACATTGTGCCAAGATATTGACCAAGGACCGTCTCGCGATGACATAGAACATGAGATTCTTCCAAGACACGCCCTACTTACAATCTATCAAATAGGATAACGGGGCAGCGAAACATTCAGTCTTGTGAAGGATTTGAGCACATGAAAACAGCAAATGAAACATCGACGAATAAGCGAAGAAAAAATCGGCGCGGAGAAAAGAGACTCAAAAGCGTTGGAAAGGAAAAAGAAAAAATAATCTAGGTGCAAATTCAGAAAGTAAGGCAAGTAATTATCAGCCTGTAACAAGTGGAAATTAAACAAAGCACGTCCAATTGGGCTCAGAATTAAGACAGAGTAAAAGACAAAGTAGAACTTCATAAAGACGTTGGCACTATACACATGCAGAGCAGATTATGAAAGCAGAGCATTTGAAAGGCTCAAAAAAAAAAGTATGCGCGATTCAAATGTGGAGAAAGTTAAAGAATATGAAAGTAGGAAAATTAGAAAGTATAAAAGAAAAGTATAAAGTGTAAAGATCACAGTAGCGCAAACAAATGGAAATTAATACTCAAAAAAGGAAAGATGATCACCACGGACCAGGTGTCATTGAAAAAAGCAGGACAAAGCGAGGTCAGAGATAAAAGACAGAGTAGAAAACAAAGTGAAAAGTCATAAAGAGGTTAAAAAACAAAAGGGCCAAACACCAGCAGAGCAGGTTAGAGATAATTCATGATAGGTTTCTCTGTTTGGAATTTCAACACAGACAAAGCGATCTACATCATCAGCAGTTAATAATTTTTTTTGCAAAGTAACCAATAAATGCATGTGAGGTAAAACACATTTTTGAAATTCTCTGACTTAAATTTCAAAGCCTTACAATATTTACATACTTCTGACATATCACCTATGTCCATATATTTGATCTCTATTCGCCGTTTAGTTATTTCTCCGAGTAATAATTTCTGTTTTTCAGCGTTAATATGAAGTTTAGTTTTTTTTTTTTTTTTTGGACACTTTTGTTTTTTTGATGCTTTCATACTCTGTATCTTGCTCTGCATGTGTTTCGCGCCTATCGTTTTTTTTGGGGTCTTTTGAATTCCAGTTTTCATTATCTCTAACCTGACAAAGTCATTAAACACATGTCTCACTGACCTCATTTAAAAGATTCAGCATATTTGGACTCGAAAGATTCCAAATATTGTTTTTAGAGAAGTTCTGAAATAAAAGTGAAACTAATGAAATAGCAACAATTCAAAGAAAAAAAAAACTTAAACGTGTGTCCGGAAAACCAAACATGGGGGTTGGCGATTGAAGCGTGCAGGGGGCAAAGGCCCCCTAGTCCATATTATTTTAAGAAGGTAAAACAGCAAAAAGCAAATCATTGTTGTGAGATTTACCCGTTTTAAAAGGAGATTGACTGTTCTTTTCCAAGTACCTCATTCATATTCAAAAGTCATCACCAAGTGCCCTTTTTGACATTATTTAATGTTGATGGGTAGAATCGAATTGGTGTCTCTGTTCTGTAGACAACAAGACAGTCGTCGTCTTCTTCTTCTTCTTCTTCTTCTTTTGGCTGCTCCCGTTAGGGGTTGCCACAACGGATCATCTTTTTCCATATCTTCCTGTCCGTTGCATCTTGCTCTGTTACACCCATCACCTGCATGTCCTCTCTCACCACATCCATAAACTTTCTCTTAGGCCTTCCTCTTTTCCTCTTGCCTGGCAGCTCCATCCTTAGCATCCTTTTGTCAATATATCCAGCATCTCTCCTCTGCACATGTCCAAACCAACGTAATCTCACCTCCCTGACTTTGTCTCCAAACCGTCCAACCTGAGCTGACCCTCTAATGTACTTGTTCCTAATACTATCCATCCTTGTCACACCCAATGCAAATCTTAGCATCTTTAACTCTGCCACCTACAGCTCTGTCTCCTATTTTTGTTAGGCAACAAGACAGTAATACTGGTAGGCAGTAATAGAAGAAAGTAATACTTATTGGCAACATGACAGTAATACTGAAAAAGGCACACTTACAATCAATCACTTTGATTATTTCGCTGTTATGTAAGGTCATTTCTTTATGGCTCAATGATTGCCACTAGATAGATAATGTACATATGTGCTTCAGTGAGAAAGAATATTGAGCAACCATATAGTATGTAATCGGTGACAAGAACTGAATAGACAGGCATCCATTCATCCATCCACCTTCCTACACCACTTATCCAGGACAGAGTCATGGGACAGCTGGAGCCTGTCCCAGGAAGCATCGGACACAAGACAGGAACAATCCTTGGATTGGGCACCAGTCTATCACAGGCCAAACACAGATACACACACACAGAGAACACATTAGAAATGCCAGTCAACCTAACTGGCATGTGTTTGCAACTGAAACTGGAGACCAGAACATCTGAGGAGAACATGCAAACACCACGTCTTCGTAATCCCAGTCTCCTTATCTGCGAGAAAGCAGCTTTATTTCTGCACCACCTTGCCACCCAATATTATTATTAGCAGACAAGTCATCAGGAAGTGTATTCTTACCTCAAGAAAACTGGTTCCAAGAATTTATGATAAAATAATTATTTCTAGTTTGATTTTGTTATAACAAGGATGCCTTGTAAACGTGAAGTCATATTTTCTAATATTGAACTTTGCTTCAACTAAGTTGTTATAATTAGTAGGTTTTAAATCTTTTACATTCACTTATGGACTTATGTACTCTTAGGTCACATTATAAGCTACAATAACAAATAAGGCATTTTTACAATTTGTAATAGGCTTCATTTTAAAGCGCAGATTTATATGGGAAAGTAATATATACCATAATCGTGAAGAAATAACTTGGAAAAAAAATGATTTGAAAAATACAGAACCAACCCTTTAAGAGAAAGGAAAATGAAAATATGTTTAAAAGTGAAAAGTAATCTTTCATGTAGGAGCTTTGAGGAAATCATAGCATGAGACAATAGAGCTGTGGGTGTATAAATCAACAGAAAAAAACAGTCCAGTGGCATTGCTGATCAAATATTGGGCTGGTTGAAGAACTCAAAAACTCAAAAATCAATGCAGCAGTTAGGGAACGGACTGGCTAGCTATGTATAGCTTTACCTTTGACCAATTTCTGGAACCTTTATATTACAGTATTAATAGTATATTAAAACCCTCTTCAGAAGGGTGATTTGGTTTAATATTTGCTTTGGATGGAGATATTACGAAAAGGAACCACTTATTCCAACACTCTGTTGATATGGTAGTGGACATGCAACTTTCCTTCTTGCCAAACAGTGAAAAACGGATTACAAGAGTAGTTGCAAAGAATTTCTACCCAGATTTCCTAAAGTAGGTAGGAAGTCCCATTAAAAGAACAGGAAATTTTGCAGGAAGTGATTTTGAGATATCAAAATTAATTTCACATATCATAAAATGCATGTAGGGTCAATTAGAGATATCTCAAAATGTACAGGAACTTATTAAGTTATCGTAAATTACATTTGAAATATCTTAAAATACACTTAAGATATCTTGAAATATTTTTTTTCAGATATGTATAATTCATTTTAATTGCATTTACAAATGTCTTAAATGCATTTTTAGATATCTCTAAGTGTTAATTCAGTTTGCCATAAATCTGGATATTTTGCATTTGGAGAAATTAAGACTTTAAGAGTGCAAACCATTATGATAATAACAGTTTTATTTCAGACAAACTGTATAAATAAATTGAGACAAGACATCTGTAAGAATTTTTATCTTGCAGATACAGGCAGGATGATTACATAGGCACTATTTGCATCCCTGGTAATGTAATTTTCAGGCTTTGTTTTAATGGATACCATCTGCACTTTGTAATATTAGCCAGTTCAACAGCAGAGAATAAAAAAAATTGGTTTCAGATTACCAAATAGCCAGATCTGACTTGACTAGTGGAAATAAAAAGTGGAAACATATACTAGCTACAGCCTGACTAAAACTACATTTACTGTCATGGAGAAAATAACTCAATAAAATTTTAGTTACTTTGGCAATATTTTTATAAAAATATTTAAATTAACATTTTTTAAATTTTTTTGTATTTTTTTACAGACTTGGTTTAAGCTTACATGAATGGTAAAAATACATGATTATTTACTAATACGGTTTTATCATTTATATTATATAGGTATTTCCGGATGGTTTGCTGTCTGTTTACTTCATAGCAACACTTCAGTGGAGTCATGTTTACAGAACTTTGGTGGTGGGCTCGAAGTATCTATCGGCTTCACTCATCATTTTGACAGAGAAAGGGTCATAAGAGTTGCAAGAAGCATGGGCTGGAATGAAGGATATAGTGAAAAAGATGAAAGTGATGATTGCGATCTAATTGAACAAGCCTTGGCAATTCAAATTGGAATACCTCGACTATGGCTCCCCTTGCATTGTCTGTTACTTGCAGGAAAGAGAAACCTGGAAAGGTCAACATACTGTTACACAAGATACAAATTTTATGACAAAGAAGCCTTTAACTCCTCACTTCGGCATCCAGTGAATGATGATGATGAAGTAACTACTGTGACCTTTAAAGATACCCAGACAGTTGAGGTTCTGAGAAACCAGTGCTTCCTTTGGTATCTGAGAGAGGAGAAACTGGAAATACAAGTGTGGGTTGCTTTTGGTAAAGAGAGAAGGCATAGACCTCATGACACAGATCGTTTAATTGGCTCTGCTTATATAGACCTTTCTACACTGGCAAAGAAACCTTGGAAAAAGCAGGCAATAAGTGGTAAGCGATATGTAGATGTTAACACTGAAGGGGCCTATTTTGAAACTAAAGCAAAAGTAGAAGACATGAGTAAAAGTAAACTTTGGATTCTTTTTTGCAGAACAATTGTGCCTGTAACTATGTAAAGCATCTTGGAATTTTAGTGATCAAGTGTATGTTTATTGTATTTAGCAAACAATAATTTAGTCTGTCATGGACAGGGTTTTTGTGAGGTAATTTAGTAGAATACTGTCATTGTCATTGCCAGCAGACCCCTGTAACCCTGTGTTAGGATATAGCAGGTTGGACAATGACTGACTGAATACATCACACAAAGCAAAATTCATTGTTCATATATTCCAATAAATTAGGAAGGTAAACATACTTTTTCTGTGAAACCATTTACTAACACTTTCAACGTTCTTCATAAAGTGTGTGATAGTGAAAATATTCGGTGGACACATCAGTGCATGTAGTCATAACTTCATTAAAAGGTTATAGATTTGCCATGTTAAAACACTTTTGCTGTATTCACTTGTTGCAAGTTTTAATCGGCACATTTGCAAAGACATAAACAAAATGTAATATTTATCATATTTTGAAATGTCAATCCTTTTATGGCACATATTAAGACTGACAACTGATTTCCTCGTGTGCTGTGTGCATTTCATTCTCTTTTAAATACAGAAGCAGACAGCGTATTTTGTGGCTTGATTGTAGTAAATAATAGTTCTATACAGTTTTTGGTGAATAACTCTGTTTTCATTGTTAAGGGTGTTGCCCCGTTTGTTTAGTATGTAAATATTTATTTTTGACTATACCATACAGTTTTTAAAAGTTACATTTTCTTAACATACACCGTTTTAAGAAAATACTCATTTTTACTATTTTCTTAATCATTTTTTGAAAATTTGCTCATTTACAACTTGCTGAATTTTTTTTTCTTGTTCATAATTGAATGCAAATTAGTTATTCATATTTTAATAGTTTTATCTTTGTCTGATTTGTTTCAGGTGTTTATCCACTTTTTAAAAGAGGTGCATCAGATTTGTCAGGAGCAGCAGTCAGAATTCACATCTCCTTGGTACCAGTTGGCTTCACTTCTATCAAGGAACCACCTTTGCCATTGAAAAACAGTTATGTAGAGGATATACTTGATAAAGAGGATGAAGGAGGTCATATAGATACACACTTTGAAAGTGATGATTCTACAGACCTACAGAAAAATAAAACATTAATAGACTCTGCTGAAAGCGTCAGTATTTTGAAGGTTGACCTCAAAAACACCTTTGCTGTGAACATTATAATTGAAAGAGCCATGCATCTCAGCCTCAAAGGTAACAGCTGATATTCAATACAGATATGTGTGCTGTTTTCTGCAATGTGTATTTAGTTGAATTCATTATTCTATTACTTTTAAGCATTTTAGAAGTGATAAAATTGGTGCATTGTATAAATTTTTATTCATATTTCAAGCTATATACATTAGGATAAACCGTCTTTTTTTACTCAAAATATTCTTTGCTCAATACTTTCTCTAGACATGATTACACCTCCAAATATTTATATGAAAATGAAAACATAAAATGGATATTAGCATGAGCTTATTCCACTTTTAGTAAGTTTTGTTATTGCAATTATTTGAAGTTTGTACAGAGTACAGTGAGAAAAAGATCTCTCACTCAACATTTCAGAAAAGGAGTGGAAGGCAGCAGTGCACAGAATTCACTCAAGCTCTATATGTACTAAGCATACAATTATTCAACTTAAAATTATATATCGAGCACATTTGTCTCGTTTAAAATTGTCACTTAAGATTATATTTAATTCATTTTTCATTTGTTGTTTATTCATGCTGTTAACAAGTACTGAATATTGCTTTCTATTTAGAGTGGTTTTTTTTTTTTTTTTTTTTTTTTTTTAATTCTGAATTTTTGGTTTTTCCCCCCTAGGCTGCCCCTTAATAGAACGTAGTGGTGTAAAACCAAGTTGCTGTGTATCATGTGCTACTGCAGACACTTTGAGTCCTGTGATTACACCTGTCATTGAGGGCACAGACTCTCCTATCTGGGACTACCAACAGCGAACACGGTATTGTTTTGTTTACTTGAATTCTCCAGTAATTTTTTCAAAACAATGCACAGTACAAGGGCTTCTTCTTGTTCTGCTTCATCTACTTCTTCTACTTCTGCTTCTTCTTTCAGCTGCCCATTAGGGGTTGCCACAGCAGATCCTTTGTTTCCATATCTTCCTGTCTTCTATATCTTGGTCTGCCACACCTATCACCTGCATGTCCTCTCTCACCACATCCATAAACCTCCTCTTTTTCTTCTTGCCTAGCAGCTCCACCCTTAGCATCCTTCTCCCAATATACCCAGCATCTCTCCTCTGCACATGACCAAACCAACGCAATGTCACCTCTCTGGCCTTCTCTCCAGACCACCCAGCCTAAGCTGACCCAGTAATGTACTTGTTCCTAATCCTGTCCATCCTCGTCACAGCCAGTGCAAATCATAAAATCTTTAATTCTGCCTTCACCAGCTTTGTCTCCTGTTTTTTGGTCAGTGCCACCATCTCTAACCCATATAACATAGCTGTTCTCATTACCGTCTTATAGACCTTGTCTTTCACTCTTGTTGGTACCCATCAGTTACAAATTACTCTTGACACTTTTCTCCACCTGCTTTACCCTGCCTGCACTCTCTTCTTCACCGCTCTTCCACACTCCCCATTACTCTGTACTGTTGATCCCAAGTATTTTAACTCCTCTGTCTTTGCCAACTCTACACCCTGCATCCTCCCTATTCCTCTGACCTCCCTCTCATTCACACACATATATTCTGTCTTGGTCCTACTGACATTCATTCTTCTCCTCTTTAGAGCATATCTCCACCTTTCCAGGGTCTCCTTAATCTGCTCCCTATTCTTGTTACAGAACACAATGTCATCTGCAAACCTCATGGACCATGGGGACTCCTGTCTAATCTCCACTTCAACCTGTCCATCACCTTTGCAAATAAGAAAGGGCTCAGAGCTGATCCCTGATGTAATCCCACCTCCACCTCAAACGCATCTGTCACTTCTACCACAGACCTCACCACTGTCACACCTCCCTCATACATATTCCGTACCACTCTTACATACTTCTCTGCCACTTCTGACTTCCTCATACAATACAACTCCTCTCTAGGCACCCTGTCTTTTGCTTTCTCTAGGTCCACAAAGACATAATGCTTCTACTTTTGGCCTTCTGCATACTTCTCCATCTTCCTGGTTCACTATCTCCATATCATCCAACCTTCTCTCTCTCTCTCTTTCTCTTCATGCATCACCGTCTCTAAGTACTCTTTCCATCTGCTCAACACAGTTTCCTCACTTATGAGTATCTTTCCATCATTATCCTTCATCACCCAAACCTGCTGCTCATCTTTTCCAGATCAGTCCCTCTGTCTAGCCAATCAGTACAGGTCCTTCTCTCCCTCCTTAGTGCCCAGCCTCTCATATAACTCAACATATGCCTTATTCTTTAACCTTGTCACCTCTCTCTTCACCTTACACCTTATCTCCTTCTACTCCTGTCTCCTTTCTTCATCTCTCTGACTATCCCTCTTCTTCACCAACCTCTTTTTCTGTATACTCTCCTGTACTTCTCTTTCAACCACCACGTTTCTTTGTCCTCCTTCCTCTGTTCAGATATCACATTAAGCATCCATCAAATAATAAGGTAATAATGGTGGTAGAGTGTTGGACAAAACAATTGTGGATTAGGTGAAAATTAGCAAAACGTAGTTTGATTTCATGCCTATGAAGGGAACCACAGGCACAATCTTTTTATGTGAATTTCCCCTTGGGATTAATAAAGTATCTATCTTATCTATCTATCTTATCTATCTATCTATCTATCTTTTTTTGTCAGCCAGCTGCAGCAAAAGCAACAGATAAAGGTGAACAGTTTTCATTATATGTTTTTTTTAGATCTGAAGAAGGTTTGACAGAGTGTTGTAAGAGGGGGTGAGGTGGCCATTATGTAAGTTAAATGGGGATGAACGGTTAGTGTCTGTGAGATGTCAACGTATGATCTTTTGTTAATGGGAAATAGTGAAGTGGAATTACAGGAGAAGAAACTGAAAAAGTGTATGGAAGAAATCCCAAGAGCCATTCTAACTGCTAAAAGAACCTCTGTATTATTGAGTGGAAAAGCTTACGAAAGCTGTGTGAGGAGGCTAATGAAGTTGAAACATAAAACAAAGCTGAAAAGAACAGTTGACAGTTGATGTGTAGAGTGGCACAGATTGAGATCAAGATGAATGATGAGTTAAGCTGGCATTCACAAAGGACAATAACCCTCTCCAGTCTTACATTTGGTTGTACTTTTGGGGATTAGAACATAAATTTTTGACATTTTTAGACTGAAGAAGTATGTCTTCAATAATTTACCCATATTTGATACTTTTCTTTTCTACTTTTAGCCTAATAAATATGGAGATGTTCAAAATGAGCATGGAATACTTTATTTTCCGGTAACATTTCAGAAATGTTTAATAATGTGACTGCACTCACTTGGAAAACCACTAGGTGGAGCTGTGAAAGGCGGAAATGGCATGCTACCAGTAAAAACTCAGGTTAAAACCCAGGTCAAGGCTCAGGAATAATCAGAATTTAAGCTTAACCAAGTTTAGACCTATATCCTGTAGCATGTTAATGTGATATGCATTTTTAGGCTTACATCCTCAAAGAGAAAATTCAAAGTGTATTTTTCTGTAGTAGATAAAAACAGAAATAATATATTTGATTTAATTATGCCTTGTAAACCATTCAAGGACACATAACAGAATAAAACCATAAATAACTGTAGATGATAGCATAATGTAAGTAAATATTCCATGAAAATGCACATAACCAAAATCCACCCTCTTCATAAATATTTATGCATCACAGATTTTAAATCTTGACTTAGAATATATTCTTTAAAGCTGTTTTTCTAACAACATACCTTTAAAATTTGGTTTGTGAGAGAATCACTCTGTTAGATTTATATCATTTTTGTATTGTGAAATTTATATTTGCACCTCTAACTGATAAATAAACTGGTTAAAAACTTGCTAAAGAGTAATATTTGAAGTATGTGTTAAATTAATCCATTTGATTTAAAATTTTATTGAATTTATTAAAATCAAATAACATTCCATACATGAAAGTCAAGTTTTACAAAACTAGGTCAGAAACAAATCAACCCCTACCCATGAGAAAGAGAGCTAGGCCAACAGAGTAAAACTTTAATAGTAGGAAAAATAAATTAAAATAGATGGAATAAAAAAAGGGAAGAGAATCCACTTCCTCAGTTTAAATGCTTATTCTAAAATGTTATTTATTAGATCCTGCCAGGTTTTGCATAGATCCTCTAAATAAGAATTTGATTTTTTTCAATTTCAGATAATATATAACATCAGTTACTCATGGACTTGAGAGGTGGGTTGAGCAAGATAAGTCTACGTGCCAATAGTGAAGTAAAGGGAATTGCAGTTTATTTGTCCTTCTCCACTTTAAGCCCATCTGGAAGTACACCAAACACAGCTTTTAATGGGTTAGGAGAGATTGTGACACCAAGGTTGTCCGAAAGGCATTTAAAGGTTTTGGTCCAAAATTATGCTAATTTGGTACTCGCTCAAAACATGTGGCCCAGTGAAGCTGGGGCTCGATTGCAACTCTCACAGGTTGAATCTTGTCCTGGAAACATTTTGGACAATTTTAAATGCGACAGATGCGCTCGATATATAATTTTAAGTTGAATAATTGAATACTTTGCACATATGGAGCTAGAGTGAATTCTGTGCATTGCTACCTTCCACTCCTTTTCTGAAATGTTGAGCAAGAGTTCCTTTTCCTGCTATACTCTGGGATCTTTGAAAGGGAGGGACTTTAAAATGTTTTTATATATTATAGAAATACCGTCTGTGTCCTCAAGACTGATCAATATTTTTTCCAGAATAGAGGTAGGTGGGAGATGAGGAAAATTCGGCAGGTTTTGTTCAGCAAAGTTTCTGATTTGGAGGTAGTGAAAGAAATGTGTTGCGGGACAGTTACATTTGTTCATAGGATGCAAAAACATTGTCTATGTATAGATCTCTAAGTGATTTAACCCCGAATGTTTTCCAGACATTAAAAACTGTATACTTTTGAGAGGGTGGAAAAAGGTGGTTATTGTGCAGAGGTGCCACAGATAAAAGCTTCTCTATATGTAGTATTTCCTACATTGGTTCCATATTCTGAGTGAATAAAGCACAATTGGGTTGTCGGTATATTGGCGATAACTTGTATTTATTGGGGTACAAAGCAAGGAATATAAAGAAGTGCTGCAGGATTTTATTTTGTTGAAAAAGAGCTTTATGTTTACTTGTGATGTTTACCCCTAGGTATTTAAACTGGCCTGCAATGATAAAAGTGAAGGTATCCAATCTAATATTGTGTGCTTGAGAGTTCACTGGAAAGAGCACACTTTTATTCAAATTAAATCTGAGACTAGAAATCTTTTCAAATTCTGTTAATGCTGTTAGGACTGCAGGCACAGTATTATATATATATATATATATATATATATATAT
>JANRMT010028174.1:110705700-110791189 GCA_026402145.1 Polypterus bichir lapradei | reverse complement strand
ACTCCTGTGTGCTGTTTTGTTAGTCTTTATCACTGAGAAGAGCTTCTCACACAGATATGTGCTACCAAACATGCACAAGGTTCGAGCCGCATGTAGACGGACTTTTTTTGTTCTTCAAAGTCACCAAAGCGCCGTGCAAACTCAGTGCGCTCAGTTTATCAGCAAAGTGAGTATTTGGGAACACCGTAGTGACGACTTGGTTCAACATTACTTGGCAACAGGGAAAGTGGGGCAAGTTGCACTGGTGCATTTGTGTCTCCCATAAAAGCAGCTTCACTTGAAATCACTTTGTGATTGTGCATGGGTAAAAACGTCCGCTGAAGTGTCAGATTCTTATTTAATTCTTCTGCTTTCTGTATCTTCTGCATTGCATTCAGGTCTTTCAGGTTACCCTGATGTTTTGTCTCATAGTGCCGTCTTAGATTAAATTCTGTAATTACAGCCACATTAGCTCCACAAATGAGACACACGGGTTTACCGTCAATGTCAGTAAACATATACTCAGCCTCCCATCGGTTTTTAAAGGCTCTATTTTCAGAATCAACTTTTCTCTTCAGCATCGTGTGGGCCAGCTTCGCAATAACTTGCAGCATGATAAGCTAGACTTGATTAACGCGGTAAGTGTTCGGCAAGGCAGCTGAAGCGCTGCATTATGGGATCTGCAGTTTATTGTGTTACCAGCGCTTCATATACCCGGGCCATTAATAACAATAATACAGTATATAAAATGATCTCGCGGGCCGGATATAATTACACGCCGGGCCGGATGTGGCCCGCGGCCCTTGAGTTTGACACATATGGACTAAATAGAACTTGAAAAGATATATTTTTTCAAATGTGATCGCGCAATTCAGATAGAGTTGACGCGCACTACAGCCTGCATGCCTCAATAAGTCATCCTCCCCTCGCTCTTACTTTTTTACCGTTCATCTAATGAATACACTGAGTATGGCTTTACCAAAACAATCATTGATGGCGAATAAAGTATCCATTATTCGAGTATGTAGATCGGGATATACAGTAATCCCTCCTCCATCGCGGGGGTTGCGTTCCAGACCCCCCGCGATAGGTGAAAATCCGCAAAGTAGAAACCATATGTTTGTATGGTTATTTTTATATATTTTAAGCCCTTATAAACTCTCCCGCACTGTTTATAAATATTCCCCGCAGCGTTATACAGCATAATCCCTTTGTATTCTCTTAGATATTAGGTAAGATTCATTGAAATTATGTATATAAACACACACTGTTTATATACAGTAAAACCTAAATATTATTTTAAAGATATTGAGTGTCTCCGATATCACATATGTTACAGCCATTACGATAGACAGGTCACCAGCAATAAATACGTACATTGCAAGAAAAATAGTATACAGTAAATGTATTAATTATTTATGGTTACTCACCAACAATGACACGATGACTTGTCCGATAACAATGAGTTTAATTTTACTGCACAACAAAGGAGAGCGTTACAGCCCTTGTAAAGGAGCCACTTCAGGCGATTGTGTAGCACTGCCGTTGTTCTTCTTCTGGCAGTCTTCAATCCAAATCCCTAAAGCAGATTCCATCCAGACTACTGCCTTATTACATCCACTTACAACTCGTTTTGCACCCTGGTTAAAAGGACACTGCGGCCGTAGATCTTATATTCCTTTCCTACTTTTTAAATAAAAAGAATCGTAGCCTTCAACAAATCCAAATCGTTTACCTTTTCGGCAATCGTTAACATCTTCTTCTTGCGCTTGGGCACGGCCCCTGAAGCAGTAGCAGATTGTTTTGGAGCCATAATGAAGGGCTTGACTATGCACAAAGATAAACACTAAAGAGCACAACTCTTTACACAGCGAAGCACGTTGATGCTGAATGAGCGAGATGAGACTTCCTGGTTAACACTGCATAGCTCCTGCGTGCTCTGATTGGTTAGCTTCTCAGTCAGGAGAACTTAACTGCGTGCTCTGATTGGTTAGCTTCTCAGCCATCCGCCAATAGCGTCCCTTGTATGAAATCAACTGGGCAAACCAACTGAGGAAGCATATACAGGAAGTAAAAAGACACATCGTCCGCAGAGCCCGCGAAGCAGCGAAAAATCTGCGTTATATATTTAGTTATGCTTTCATATAAAATCCGCGATAGAGTGAAGCCGCGAAAGTCGAAGCGCGATATAGCGAGGGATTACTGTATATATACCCGTGTATCGCAGCGGAGAAGTAGTGTGTTAAAAAAGCTATGAAAAAGAAAAGGGAACATTTTAAAAATAACGTAACATGACTGTCAATATACAGTATTTGTTTTGTGAGTGTTACTGAGTGTTGCTGTCATCAAGGATTTGATTATCATTATTTCTTTCAATCAGGTTCGTATTTGTAGGATGTGTTGTGTTCAAGTTACATTCCGTGTTTGTCAATCGTTGTAAACATAACAGGTTTCATTCATCGATTTGTTTCTTACTGCATCAATAAACAGCTCGTCTTCTTCTTTATCTGAGACCTGACACACTGCATGCATGGGTTTTTTTTTTTTACACTGTCTTCCTTTAGCGGGACATTGACTTTTTCCACCGTGTGCTTTGTTTCCGCAGTAGCTGGATTTATGAATATGCTTGTATGTATCAGACGCTTCATATTTTTTGCTGCCTTTTCAATTGTGTAATTCGGTTTTTGTTCAGCGCTCTTTGGAACTGTTGCTTTTTGTCTGTGCACTGCGTCAGTTCACGTGAGCCGCTCGGTGTACATGCATCGAAGTTTCCCAGCTGTGCTGGTGCCATCTCGTGCTATGTCCATGGCTGTATTTAATGTTACCTTAGTCCTGGCACTTAAAACTTTCTCTCGCAGTTTCGCTGAGTTTGTGCCAAACACCACCCTGACCATTTCATCTTCCTCTACATAAGCACAGTCCTTCACCCGTGAATATTTAGTGGGAGGTTGCTATTGGATTGCCGCTGACGGACGGCCTTATATGGGCAGGCACTAAATTACAAACGCCAGCGGTAGCCTGTCTATGAACTTAATTTAAAGTTTAGGTTTACATCGTGCTTTGTTTCCGAAGTAGCAGAACTCATGAATATGGTTGTATATGTCACTCGCTCGCTTCTTATTGTTTCGCTGCCTTCTCAATTATATAATGCATGTTTTCTTCAGCGATTTTTGGAGGTCTTCCTGGTTTTCTATGTACTGCGTGATTACGTGGGAGGCGTGATGATGTCACTCCGCCCCCACGGCGTTCAAGCTGATCTCCATTACAGTAAATGAAGAAAAACAGCTTCCACTTATGACCATTACGCGTAGAATTTCGAAATGAAACCTGCCCAACTTTTGTAAGGAAGCTGTAAGGAATGAACCTGCCAAATTTCAGCCTTCCACCCACACGGGAAATTGGAGAATTAGTGATGAGTGAGTGAGTGAGTGAGGGCTTTGCCTTTTATTAGTATAGATATATATATATATACAGTATATATAGCATATAGTGTCATTTTCTATTCAAGTCCTTCTCTGATAATCCCCTTTTATCTCATAAACATTTCTAAGGTGCACTGCCACTGACTCAATGGCGATTGCAAAAAATAGTGGTGACAAGTTGTCTAGTACCATTTTCTAGTTAGAAGTAGACTGAAATAATGATATTAATACAAACTGAATCTTCTGGACTGGTAAACAGTAGTTTGATCCATGCACAAATGTTCGGGCCAATCCCAAATTTCTCCATTGCAGTGAAAAGGTCCATTCAACCATATTAAATGCTTTTTTTGCATCCAATGATAATAATATCTCTGGAATGTTAGACTGGCGTAGAAGATTGGAAGCTAAGTGTCTGCCTTTAATATATTCATTTTTTTCTTGTGATATTACCGAAGGAAGCACTTTCTCAATCCTACTAGCTAGGACTTTGGAGAGTACCTTAACATCATTATTCAGAAGTGAGATTGGTCTATATGATGCACATTGTAATGAGTCCTTATTTTGCTTTGAAAAGATGGTAATTAATGCTTGCCAAAAATTTGAGATAGTATTTTATTGTCTCTAGCTTTACTGTTGCTAATAAAAGGGGAGCTAACTATCTGTCTATTTATTCTCCTCAGTTTTAACTCAGCCTATTTGAGAAATACTTGTACTTTTAATAAACCAGCATTTAGTAATGCATGCAATGCCACACTAATCATTTTATTTTAATTGTACCCTGTCTGTGTGTCATGTGCTACTCCAGTATAATAATAATAATGATGTCATTATTACTGTTGGATTATTGTTTATGTTGTAGCCCCCCAGTGTTTATGACAGCTTAGCTTGTACAACTGTGTAAAAAATATTTTAATAAGAGAACTAAGACTTTGAAAGCATTGAAAATTCACACACACACAAAACAAATTTTCAAAATACAATCAGTTTGAAATTATTAGTTGCTATTAATGGTTACATTCTGCTAGTTAATATCAGAAATGTTGTTACAATTTAGTTTTGTTAGTATATAAATTGTTTTGACTTTGTTATTGTCAAGTTTGATTGTAGTAAATACAAATTCACTTATAGTCAAAAAATCAATATACTGCTAATGTCATTTTAATTTTAAAAATTAATATTTGTTTCCTTTTGTTATTTGTTTAATAGTGTTTATGATCACTTCTTTTACAAATGAAGAAGTTATGAAGACTGAACTGTCATTTTTAATGCAAGTCTTATATTTAAATTTAAGTATATGTGTAAATATTGAAACAATATGTCACTTCTTAATTTGATCATTTTAATGCATTTGTTCTCAGGCTTTCAAAGGAGATACTGCTTGATCCACATCAGTGTTTGGTTTTCAAGGTCTGGCATAAAGCAGGTAAAATTATATTTCTTCAGGCTGCTAACATATTGATATGCCAGATTTAGAGTAGTAGTAGTCTTTAAATGATATTCTAACGGTATCTTTAATTTAGTTAAAGGCCGTAAACATTGATTTTTTTCTTTGTAGTAACGAGATGTACAGTGGGGAAAAATAAGTATTGAACGTGTCAACGTTTTTCTCAGTAAATATATTTCTAATTGGGCTATTGACACGTAATTTTCACCAGATGTCGGTAACAACTCAAGTAATTCACACATACAAAGAAATCAAAACAAATCAGTCCATAAATTATAAAGTGGAATGATACAGAGAGGTGACTGTGTGCAGAGGGTGCAGACCTATAAATACCTGGGAGTGCAGCTGGATGATAAATTGGACTGGACTGCTAATATTGATGCTCTGTGTAAGAAAGGACAGAGCCGACTATACTTCCTTAGAAGGCTGGCGTCCTTCAACATCTGCAATAAGATGCTACAGATGTTCTATCAGATGGTTGTGGTGAGTGCCCTCTTCAACGCGGTGGTGTTCTGGGGAGGCAGCATAAAGAAGAGGGATGCCTCACACCTGGACAAACTGGTGAGGAAGGCAGGCTCTATTTGTAAACACGGTGCTGGACAGTTTGACATCCGTGGCAGAGTGACGGGCACTGAGCAGGCTCCTGTCAATAATGGAAAATCCACTGCATCCACTGAACAGGATCATCTCCAGACAGAGGAGCAGCTTCAGTGACAGACTGCTGTCACTATCCTGCTCCACTGACAGACTGAGGAGATCGTTCCTCCCCGACACTATGCGACTCTTCAATTCCACCTGCGGGGGTAAACGTTAACATTATACAAAATTATTGTCTGTCTATTATACCTTCATTGTTATCACTCTTTAATTTAATATTGTTCTTTATCAGTATGCTGCTGCTGCTGGAGTATGTGAATTTTTTCTTGGGATTAATTATGCATGTATGTATGTATGTATCTATCTATCTATCTATGTGTATATCTATGTATGTGTATATCTATCTATCTATGTATGTATGTGTATATCTATCTATCTATGTATGTATGTATGTGTATATCTATCTATCTATCTAGGGAATAAGTATTGAACATGCTTACTGAAATTTATTTAATACTTAGTAGAAAAGCCTTTGTTGGTAATGACAGCTTCAAGATGCCTCCTGTATGGAGAAACTAGTTGCATGCATTACTCAGGTGTGATTTTCACATATTTTTCCACACAAACTGTCTTCAAATCTTCAATGTCTCGTGGGTCTCTTCTGTGAACTCTGATCTTCAGTTCCTTCCATAGATTTTTAATTGAATTCAAATTGGGTGATCAACTGGGCCATTCTAGCAGCTTTATTTTCTTTCTCTGAAACCAATTGAGAGTTTCCTTGGCTCTGTTTTTAGGATCATTGTCTTGCTGAATTCTTATCAAGAATGACCCTATACATTTCGACATTTGTCCTTCCTTTAATAATATTGAGTCTGCCAGTATTTGGTGTGTGCAGTGACATCCACAGAGTTCAGTTTTGGTCTCATCTGAGCAGACTATATTCTTCCAGTATTTCATTGGCTTGCCCAAATGTTGTGCAGTAAATTTTAAATGAACTTCAACATGCTTTTTCTTCAGCAGTGGAGTCTTGTGAGGCCATGGCAGTTGAGTGCATTACTTATTTTCTTTGAAACAACTGTACCTGCTAATTCCAGGTCTTTCTGAAGCTCTTCGTAAGTGGTCCTTGGCTCTTGGACAACTCTTACAATTATTCTTTTGACTCCTCTGTCAGAAACTTGTGAAGAGCACCTGGTCATGGCCGGTTTATGGTGAAATGATATTCTTTCCATTTCTGGATTATGGCCCCAATGGTGCTCATTGGATCCTTCAGAAGTTTAGAAATATGTCTGTAAACAGTGCTATTAGTATGTTTTGCAACAGCAAGTTTGCGAAGGTCTTGAGAAAGCTCTCTCCTTTTACCCATCATCATGAGATGCTTCTTATGTACACCTTGGTAATGAGAAACCTTTTTATAGGCCATCAATTAGGACTAAACCAGCTGATATTAATTTGCACTGATAGGGGGCAGGATTGCTTTCTAAATACTGATGGATTTCAACTGGTTTCTTGGCTTTCCATACCTTTTTGCATCTTCTTTTCTTCATGTGTTCAGTACTTTTTCCACTTTATTACACATAATTTATGTTTATGATTTCTTTGTATGTGTTGATAACTTGGGTTGTTACCGACAACTGGTGCAAATTTCATGTCAGTAGTCCCATTAAGAAATATATTTACTTTGAATAATGTTGATGCATTCAATACTTATTTTCCCTGCTGTAAAGTATAAAATCTGCCATATACATCTTCTTCAAAAAATGATAACAAGGACTTCAGTATTTTAACAAGTTAATAAATTCAGGATTTTTTAAATGTAAGAATATGTGAAACTCTCAAAGTACAGTTTTGTTAATTGTGCATTTAGAGTTATGTAACACCCCTGGTTTTATTAAGGGAGATGTGGAGAACTCTATGAAGGAATGTAAAGTCAAACAAATAGAATCCACAGTAATCTGAAAATCAAATACAAGTAATGCTTATTTTTTGTGCAACGTATGTGGCAGATTATCTGGTAGATGTTGAATTTTGTTTTGTTAAGTTTGACTTGACTGTATAGAATGTTATTTTCCTCCAATAAAATAATAAAAAAAAAACAAGTGACAGATTACCCAATTAAACCCTTCTTGAAATACTGGTACTTGAACAAATTGTCTTCTTTTTGTATTCTATGGAATAAAATTACTTTTGCAAACCCAATTTTTGTTCAGTGACCTTACTTATGTAAGTCAACTAGACAATTGTCCAAAAAAAAAAGGATTTAAGACTTTTCTAGTTTTTTTATGGATCTTTTGGAAAGGTAGTTTTTGCAATAGGCACTTTTTTTAAATTGCCATGATACAACTTTGAAAGTTTTGTAACAAATGTCACCATTAATTGAAGAAAAAGGTATCCACATATTCAGTGATATGTCCTTGTTTTTTTTTTTTGTTTGTTTTTTTGTGAAGATGTGGAAAGAGTAATTGGGTTTGCCTCAGTAGATCTGTCTCCATTGCTGTCTGGTTTTCAGTCTGTGTGTGGCTGGTACAATATAATTGACTTCAGTGGTCAGTGCCAAGGTCAGATCAAAGTGGGCATCACTCCTCAGGAGCCTGTCCATGACCTTAAAGAAAAAAGAGCTGCAACTGTTGAAACAACAGAAAAAGGAGTAAGTATGTTAAAGTTTTTACATATAAAACTTATTGTTAATTTATGTGCAAGTGCAGATATAGTCTCATAGATAAGGAATGCAAAGACAAGGTTCATACTTTTTGTTGGTCTTCTCTTTGTAGGCACACACATTGCTTAAGTTCAGTCTGGTTAATCACTTCAAGAAAAAAATCATCATATGGCATATCATTACCAGATGAAATTTGTAAATGGCCTTTGCTTAGTAAGGTTTTTAAAAACCTACTTTACAGTTTATGTAGATCAATACATTATACTTAAATTTGATGGTATTCTACATCTTATGACATTCTTCTTCTGCTACATTCTCCATCCACTTTATGTATAGTCCCATCTGATCAGGTACATTACCCTTTACAAAATCACAGTCCCCCTAAATGTCTGCTTTTCATTCATTTATTTAATCATATGATTAATCTTACCTTGCCTGAGCCACTTGGTCAATTAGATTTTTTTCAGTTTATTGACTAAGAAATTCTTACAGTTCTTACAATTCTAATGCTCTTGTTTTTTGACAGAGTTTGCTCGTTTTTTTATGTTATGAATTTATCTATCAACTCTTCCAGAAATTTCAGTTCAATTTGCAGACTAAACACCTGCCAAAAACCAATTAACAAAAAGCAGATTTAATAAGAAATAAATGTATCCTGCATTCAACTTTAAAATATTTTTAAAGTTTAATTGTTCAACTTAATTAATACAATATGTGTAGCTTTTAATACATTTCATTAGAAAGTAAATGAGAAGTAAAGCAAAATGACATCTTTTATTGGCTAACCTTTAGCTTTCAAGACAGCTTAGGCCCCTTTCAGTAATCTATTCAGTTAGCTAGTAAAAGATGTTGCTTCACTTCTTACTGAATTCCTAACATGGCACATCACTCTGCTACTGTTAGAAAATAAAGCACATTTTTATAAACCTCAATTACATATGGAGATCAGTTAAAGATAACAATGACTTTAAAAGGTTGGGATGAATCAAAGTTAGCAACTCTCCCAGAGGCACTAATGTAATTCAGATAGTAAATCTAGTAATAGTAAAATAGTAAATTGCGGTATGTACATTGTAATTATCACAATATGTTGTAGTGAAACACTAATGTCAAACAATAAATACCAGGTTACCATATATATGCCTAGTATACTTGAAAGTGTCCTATAATATGTATGTACAGTAGGTATGTCAAAGAGTAGATTTAGAGTAAATTCCAAAAATGCTTATTTTTTTAACCCCCTTGGTGTAATTTCTGGTGCAGTTGTTTTCTTCTTAGATGTTTTCTCCAGAGAGTCTTACTGTGCAGCTCTCTTTTTGAAAATTCTTTTAGAACTGGTGCATTAGATGAAATATGATATATAATCCATCATTATTCTCAAGTACTAAAATAAAATATGCAATATCTATCTATGTGTCACTTTTGCAGGCTTCTTTTCAAGTACCATCATTGTCATACCAAACATCTGCCACTTACAGTAGTTTCCCAACTCACATAACACGATATCCAGAACAGCTGATTAATACTTCAGTGAGAAGTGGTGAGGCCTCATTGTCTGAGAGGTAGGACATTTTCTATTCATTTGCACTAAATGGTCTTCCTTCAGAATCATGCTTTGTAAATAAAAACCTGAAATGAATTGTTTTAATGTTATTAAGCATATACTGATCTCATGATAAAATACAGCATAGTGTCGGCTAAACTGTTTTTGTAATGTGGCTTCCCTTTCATAATCCTGTACATCTAAGAAAAGAAATAAACTGTTAAAACTGATTGTTGAATTTAAGTAAACATATTGTGTATTTTCAAGGACCCCCCATTGTTTTTTTTATTGTAAAAACTTAATGTTTCAATCAATTGTTAGTTAACACTAATATATTGTGTATTTTTTTCTAAAGGCTACCGACACGGCACAATCTACATATGGATGAAGTGCGTAGATTCCATGAGAATTTACAGCAGGGTCTCCGACAGAGCTCATTGGGCACTCAAGAGCATCCACCCAAATCCACCCTTTTTACAGCTCTCAGGTTCTTATTTTTGTAAAAAGGTTTAAATGCAGAAATAATCTTGTACAAAAGTAAAACTAAGTAAAAAAAAAAAAAAAACTTTGTATTATTTTAATGTTGTAAAAGTAATCTTTAATTTTGAAGTAAGTGTTCTGGGCTGTTTCTATTTCTGTGCAAAATCAAGTCATTTAGATAATCAGTGCAAAAAATCAAGTAGTATTTGAGAATAATTAAATTAATGGTCTGCATTATGTTTTTTTTTTCCTTTCTAACTAAAGGAAAAACCTCAGTGAATTAGAAGACATTCAAAGATACTTCAATGAAAAGCTGTCAAACACATTTCCTAATTTTTCCAATCTTGATGCCTCAGCAGCAAGTGGAAGTGAACACAACATTCAGCAGCTTCAAAGTTCTCATGATCCTGAAGGAGCAGAACTTATTTCAAAGTCAGCCAAGCTTGTGAGTGAAATGAACAGTTTGATTAGTGGTAAGAAAAAGCTTTTGTTTGCTAAAACAGAGTCGTGTCTTAAGTCGTATTAAGGCATAATAAATGCAAGGTTATGTTTACAGTTGTAAACTTACAAAAATTTTTAGAAGGCAGTAAACAAAGAATAAATGCAGTGACTCCACACTTTCTTCACTATACTTCTAATATTTTACCCTACTTAAGACTAGTGCATTGTCATGTAATTAATTATACTTATAAACAATAACCATGGCCTTCATGGCCTTTATTTATATGTCTTTAGTGACTGTCATTACTCTCCATGCACTTTCAGCCTAATTCAACATTCAGAACTGGAAAAACTACATTTACACAAGTTAGGTAAGGGTAATATTTTATGCGGGTGCCATGCACCGTGGTCATTATAGCATTTCATATTTGAGACCCACACAAGCTGATGAATCAATTAATGAACTAAACAGATTGAAAGAGATCATGTTATATTATAAACATTTATAAATACATTTTGGGCCTTATTGCAAATTTTTGCGTACAAAATATATTTTAACTCATACCCTTTTTACTAAAGGTTATTTTATGTACCTCATAACAAATCTTCAAGAGCCCCTATCATTGAATCTTTGTCCACTAAGTGAACAGAACAACAGGTTTCAACAGTATTAATGTACTTACAAAGGTTTCTCTAATAACCAGTTAGCATGTGCACATGACTTATTCACAATAAGCTACAGGTGTTAACATTAGGACATTGAAGAATTTGTTGAAGAAATCGGTCTTTGCAGCCATATGTGTATAATAAATATAAAATCAGTCATTTCAAGCAGTTATGGCCATTATAAACAATATTAATTATTTGGCTGTATTTTTGAAATCAATATAAAGATATCTTGATAATAAAAATGATCAATTTATATAAAAAACATGAACATTTCTGGGTGACCCCAAACGTTTGAATGGTAGTGTAGCTCTGTTAATATTGATATATGCCAATTTGTCCATTTTACATTTACCCATAAAGCATTTACACTTACAGATGTTTTACACTACCTGAATGTATTATATTAAATTTTATATGATTTGTGGCATATTTTATTTGTTTTTAGAGTAAAACATTCAAGTAAGTGCTCACTAACAAACTTTAAATCAGTAAAAAATCCAATACCTATCAATATCAATTATAACCAAAAAATATTTGTAATAATTTAATCTGGTATATCTGTTTATTCAGTAAACTATATCAAAAGGTTTTTTATAGCAGAAACAAACAACATAATAATATTTAGTTTAACAAGAAAAAGAGTATTTGGAATTTACAACTACTTTTATTAAAAGTTGAAAAGTTACTGCTTGACACATTTAGTTTTTTTGTTTACCTTATTGGAATTCAAGAAACTTTCAATAATACTTCACTAAAGTAAACTGATTGGATGGCAAGAAACCATTTTTGAAAATTTTAAACAAATCTATACTGTTCAGACTTACAGAATTTTTAAAATCAGTTTTGTGTAGCTAAGAGTGCAAACAAAGATGTAGTTCAAGTAATTTAGAGCCAATAGCTTTTGGAGAATCGCCGGATCAAAAAAAGATATCATTGTGGTTTGACTTTCCCTCAGACGTTTATACAAAGAGCTTGTTATGGTAAGGATCAAGACGATTTAGCAGAAATTTAGCAGTAGTCCATATTTATGTAATACCCTAATATGTGTACACATCAAGACAGGTTGTTGTACTTAATCTGCATTAATAGAGCACACTGATTGATTTCAGTAGGGAAATTTATAAGCATATACTGTGTTTATTAAATGAAAAGTATGTCCTTCTTCATGTTTTTTAACAAATGTAGACTAGGATAAATGATTTTTAACCAGCAGAGGCTTACTCATTTTAGATATTGCACAGTTTTTTGGCTAAAGTTACCATATGTACCAGCAATAAAATACAGTCAATAGTTGTAAATAAACATTTCAACCATAGACGTATTTACAGATGCACTTATAACTACTTTATGAGTTTCAAAATTATTGATATAGTGTACCATTTTTTCTGCCTGATACACATTTTGAATAACATAAGTATCAAAAAAGAGTGGTGCAGTAGTTAACAGTGCTGCTTTACTTGTCGGGAGTATTGATTTAAAATTTCATTCACATGTTCTTTAGGCAACTCTAACGTAGGCCAGTATGAATCAGTGTGAGTGTACAAGCAAATATGGTATAGATTGGGATAGTGTCCCATCAAGTAGTTGTTTGTGCCTTTAACCCAATGCTGCCTGGATAGACTCTGACCAATCACATCTCACACTGATAGATATGAACAAGCATTCTGCTATATAAATGGCTCAGCAGCTCTCTCAGGCTGCACAGTAAATTGATCAGGCTCAAACTTGACCCTGGAGTTGCTTTTTCTGTCAGTGCTGTTGCATGATTCCGAGTAACTGGCAAATAAAATAAGTTAGTTCAAATAATGAATATCTTGTATCGTATTGTAATGGATTTTTTTTTTATTTTCAATAATGTGTAAAACAAACACATCAACTTGTATATTATCTCCATACATTGCAGTGCTGTGGTTGTTTGTTTTTCAGTTATTCTTAAAACCGATAAAGTCTTGCTGTTTCTATCCTTTACCACTTGAGGATGGTGTTTGCAATTAAATATATTAAAGTTTTTTTTTTTTTGTTTTGTTTCCCATTATACAGGTTTAAATGAAAGATCACAAGGGATCATACCTGAAGAGCATGTTGCTTCACCTCCCAACAGCAGCGGCATTTTTGAAATTCCAGTGCCTCTTCAAAGCCATAACAAGGAAAATACTTTAGATGTTCATTTAGATTTGCAAGCCATAAACAACAGTGAAAATATCAGCAATTCAGCATCGTCATCTCTAGTTCATGAAGAGGAAGCTGAACAAAATTCACCCCATGAAGAAAGTTTGTTACTAGAGCTTGAAAGGGAAGAGGAGCCATGCACTGATGAAGAATATGAAGAAGCAGTTATCCAGCCAATTACTTTGAATGATGTAACAGCACTGACAGATAAAACAAGTCCCTGGTCAAGTCTAGTGTCAGAACCTGAACATTTTGCTGAGCAACCAGAGGGAGCTGGTGAACCATTTTCAGAGCAGAATGCTGCTACAGATGGAGAGCAAAGGTCAGACACCAGTCCAATGTCGGACAGCCTGGATGATGAGAACCCTGGCTCTCCAAAAAGTGCTATTACTACAGTGACACAAGGTGTGAATGAAGCAGATACAGTTACTGCTGAAGATGTGGAATCTGAATTACCTTCTGTTTCTTTTCAACCAGCCTGTAATGTGGAAGAAAGCAACTGTTCAGAAATTCATGTTTCCTTTTTGGATGATGATAGTGACCAATCCACTAAAATGTATCCTTTCTAGAATGCGTTTAAGATTTAAAAAAACCAAAGTAATGCTGCTGTATGTATTTATGATTATTTGGCCACATTGTTTTTTATGTCCATTTAGTAAAGTTATCTTCAAAGTATGCATTTATTCAGAGATTAGTATTTTAAACACATTTTATTTTGTATAGGCAACTTATGGTGAGTGAACTTTATCCCACGGTGCATTTAAAGTATTGTATTATTGCTTATCCATTATAGTTGGATCCCCCAATTTATAATAGGATGGACTTAGATTTGTGTTACAATATGGAAGGTTGATGAAAAGGAGAAGTTTTATTGAAAGACAGCACAGAATAGTGAACAATGCAATCCTCTATCATTCCTTTATTTATTTTTTTTAAGTAGTTTACAGTCGATGTGGTATTTGTCTTTTCAAATCAGATTTACTATTGGAAAATATGTTCCATTCTGTATATGATTTTGTTGCAAATACTTTAATTCACTATATAGTACATTTCTTTAAAGTAAAGGTGGTTTACTTGGATGATAATTGTGTAGTAATATAGCTTCCTTCTCATGTACTTTTTCTTAAAAGAGCAAATTCACAATCTAGTATTAGTGTACCAGGAATGTAACATTTGTACACTTAAAATTAATCTGTGCTAAAGTAAGAGTACTGTATAATTTGTATTTATTTTATTGTTTTACATTTAACTCAGTGCTGTACCTATACCTAAATTGCCACCATACAGAACCATATTATGCTTACATGATAGTGATGGAGGCTACAAATTTAAGTAAATGTTGAGGTCTTAAGGTGAACATACTGGCAGTTGGAAGATCCCCGTCAAGTGTTAGCCCCAGCGTGAACATAGTTTGTATACTAGCTACCAGTCTGGTGTTTATTTAGAGACCATCATTGTGAAGCTGCCTGCCATCCCCTGTATGTGGAAAACCTTTCCAATAGGGCAATCACAGAAGGTGTCATAACACAACAGGCAGAAGGTAAATGTTTGAAATCAAACTAAAAAAAAGAGTTGGGTACTGTCAGTTGGTGTACCATAATGGCAGCCTAAACTAACCTGCACTTTGGCTGGAGAGATGGATATTCCAAATTAAGCAAATATACTGAAACAACAAGCCTCAAAAAATCAAAAGTATTATATTTTAACTCCAAATGTAACATACGATAAAAAAGCAAAATGGAATATTCATTATTAACATTTTATTCAGTCCTTAATACTTAAAAGCAATATCCTTAATGTGGTTATGTCTTGCAAATCTCTTTTCTAGACCTGTTTCAACTAGACTCACCTCAAGCATTTACGGCAATGGCAGAGAACATTTTGTCACGTTTTTCACAAATACTATCAGTTTTGTAGGATGTTAGTTTTTCTAAATATATGCTGTCACTGGAGTATAGTTTTAATTATTACACATGAGGCAGAATTAAGGTGTACTTTACAACTGCAAGGATCCATTTTGTTATCCTTGTTCTTGACTGGGCTCACGTTTGTAATTTTCCATTTCCCGGGTTTTCCTCTCATCTGAAGCGGGTGTTGGAATATACTTACTAACAGTTTATACATAATGTCTTTTATTTAAGGACCAGTTTTGTTAGTCTTGTTAGTCAACTGACGTATTGCTTGCAGTACATTGAACTGTTCTATTTTAAACTCAATGAGCACGGAACGTCTTTCTGCTTGTGCCTACTTTGATTTGAAAAAATAAAAGATTGAAATAATAATTTAGTTCATTTTCTGTTTAGCTTTTGTTTGCTTTTAACTTTTACATCTCCATGGTTTTTGAAGTTCTGTTTAAACACTTTTTCTACTAAGTCTGCTTGTCAATTGTCAGTTTACATTATTTGGCTCTCATGCTGAATACTGGAGCATCGCTGAAGTTGCCAGTGAATTCTCAGTGTTGTTTTGCTGGAATTTTCATCACTAATCACTTTCAGTTTCCTTTAAAATTGGCACTATGTTCTAAATAAGAGCTGTTAATTCACTTCCATTCATACTTGAGCACTCATCTTTAAGGTGCTTCTTTAATATTTTAACAAGTTTATCATTTAGTGTTAATAAAACAAAACTCCTTGCCTAATTCCTTCAAAATGTAACACAAACTCTAATATGGGGGATCTGTATTGGCAGTCTTTTTTTGAGTTTTCCTTAATAAATTAATCGAACTAGAAAATAGTTGACAAGTTTAAGAGTCGTACTTCATACCAGTATATTTTTTTTCTGACCACTTTTTGTTTTGATTTTATTTTCTTGTGCTGACTGCATTTGTTTAACTGTTAATGGTAGCGTAAGTAGTTACAATTGTGTATATTTTCAGTGACTTTAGTATTCTGTTTGCTATTTTATAAGGATTGTAATTTGGATAATAGCACTGTCCTTTCCTTAATGTTAATTATTTAGATCTGATGTTGTTGTTATTCCAAACTTCTTCCTACCAACTTCACATTTGGAGGCATCCATGCGTGCACTAAGCATTACAAATACCTGCTCATCTGCTAGTTTAGCTAACGTAAGTATTGTATGAATAACATAAATATTTTGTAGAATTAAACAAATTATATAATGACAAAAATCAATTTGGGACACTGCTTTACAAAACATTTAGGTGTTTTTAAATGTTTATGAAAGTACAAAATTGATTTTAAGTATTTATACAGAAAAAAGACATGTTCAACATGAACACAGATCTTTACGGAACTCTAATATACACCTAATATATGAAAGATTTTTAAATTGTGTTTGGTTTTTATTTTGTGGCTAAAGGTACTTACTAATGATATTAGACATTTTTTCTTTCTTACTCCTTTTTCTCATGTTTATGGTTAGCTCCCCAGTTCCATTTTGTTATACGGTTAAACTGTAAAGGTCAGGTTCATTTTATTAATTTACTAGCAGAATACCCGCGCTTCGCAGCAGAGAAGTAGTGTGTTAAAGAAGTTATGAAAAAGAAAAGGAAACATTTTAAAAATAACGTAAGATGATTGTTAATGTAATTGTTTTGTCACTGATATGAGTGTTGCTGTCATATATATATTGACACAGACACACACACACACACACACACACATATATATATATACACATATACATATATATGCATATATATACATATACATATATATATATATACATATATACATATACATATATAGCAAAATACCGCGCTTTGCAGCGGAGAAGTAGTGTGTTAAAGAAGTAATGAAAAAGAAAAGGAAACATTTTAATAATAACGTAACATGATTGACAATGTAATTGTTTTGTCACTGTTATGAGTGTCGCTGGCATATATACACACACACATATACATACACCTATATCTATCTATATGTATCTATCTATCTATCTATATGTATCTATCTATCTATCTATATGTATCTATCTATCTATCTATATGTATATCTATATATATATATATATATATATATATCTCTATATCTATATCTATATATATATATATTGTGAACGCTGGCCCGGACACAGACAGACGGACAACATAGTTCACCCAACACACTTGTTTATTTACAAATAGTGCTATTTACAATGTTCATGCTCACGTGCACCCCCAGTGCCTCTCGCACCGATTCCCCCAAAGTCCAGGGCTCACAGCTCTTCTGTGCCTTTCCTCTGGCCACCTCCAGTCCTCTCTCCAGCTCTGTCTCGCTACCTCCCGATATCCACCAATGACTGGAGGGAGGCGGCCCCTCTTATAGGAACCCGGATGGGCTCCAGCTGCTTCCCGGCAATTAGTCTTGGCCACACCCCTGTGTGGCGGAAGTGCCGGCTGCGCACCCGGAAGCCGTCCGGGTGTCCCCTGTCGTCTTCCCAGTGCCTTATCTTCCCGGGAGCGGAAGTGCCGGGCTCCCGGGAAGATAAGGCACTGGGGCGCCGCCTGGCGGTGGCCACGGGTCCCTACAGGGCTGGGCTTCCAAGCCCCCAACCCGAGGCCTCCTGCATAACCAGGACGGACGCCCCCTCTCGGTCTGGAAGAGGCACACGCCCTCCTCTGGTCCTCCAAGGCGTCCCGGCCGGGCTCCACACGGGATAAACCGGCATCGGGGCGCCGCCTGGCGGTGGCCACGGGTCCCTACAGGGCTGGGCTTCCAAGCCCTCTACCCGAGGCCCCCAACATAACCAGGACGGACACCCCCTCGCGGTCTGGAGGAGGCACAAGCCCTCCTCTCGTCCTCCTGGGCTTCCCGGCCGGGACCACAGTGCCCCACCGCTAGCGAGGACACGTGGATCCGAACGGCACGTCCCGAAAGGGCAGCACGTCCCCAGAGAGGGTCCTACTATGTCCCCAGGGTCCAACACGGCACCCTGGGACATCTCCTTTCGGCACCCCCTCCGACGCAAACGTGCCCCTCTGTTCTGCGCCGCTCTCGCCCCCGCCGTCCCCACCAGCTGGGTCACTATTGGCCTCCCGGCGTGGAGCCCTCCCGCGGAGCGGCCCGTTCCAGGAAGGCAGGTCCCAGACGACGTCGGCTTCAGCGCTCGTAGGGGCTTCGGGCCTGTGGAAAAAGGAAAAAGAGGGCCAGAAGCACTGCCAGGACACTCACCCCGAGTGTCCTGCCGGTCTCCGTACCGGCAGTGCTCCTGCCCCCTTCCAACAGCCCCTGACTTGCCTGCTAAAGTCCTCCGCTGCAGGTTCCATGACCGTCCTTTTGCTGTCCGCGGGACCGCTCTCGCAGGCGACTCACCCAGCCGCCCAGGGGATTCCCTCTGCTCCCGCAGAGGATGGCCCTTCTCCGGACGCTCGCACCCAGCGAGACGTCCCTTCCTGTCGGAGGTACCGGCATTCACCCCTCGGTTCCTCCTTCTCCTCTTGGACGCCCTGACGGTCTGGGTCTGAGCATGGCAACAGCTCAAATCCAGCCCCGTCTGCGTCCCTGCAGAGCGATAGGAGACTGTCGCGGGCTTGGAGCGCAGGGCGCTAGGACCCAGGGCATTCATCAGCCCCTGTCCTGCCAGCGCCTGCGTACTCGCTCTCCTCGCCCGATCAGCCGTCTGCACCGCCGCGTCCGCTGTGGGGGGATCGCTTACTCGAAGCCGGTCCTCCTTAAATAAGTCGCGGCCATGTTCGGCAGATCCCCCTTTATGCTTTACGGGGACGATACAACCTACCTTCCCTGCGGTGTCTCGATTGCCACAGGCTCCAGCGTCGCGCCGATCCTCCGTCAGATGCGGCGTCTCTCCCGACGCGACCGCCTTCCCCTCCAGCTGCTCCAAGTGGAGCACGAGATCACCAAGCACCTGCATTAGTGATGACTCGGCGGGCCGAAGGAACTCCTCCGGCTCGCGCAGAGCCGCTGGTGGAAACAAAGAGACAGACATCGGTGAGCTTACCTGTCCATCAGCTCCACGCGATACCTGCCTCCTGTGGGCCACTCCCTCTGGCCCAATCGGGTCCCTCTTCGACACGAGACTGGCGTTCCTAGGTCCCGCCTCCATCCAATCATCGGCGGGCACACCAGACACACCAGCCAATCCCGTGCCTGTCAGCGGGCGGGACATCCGGCCCGCGGCCATCTTGTCTCCCCTGCTCTGGGTGCAGAGACGTGCCTCCTCGCACCTCCGCAGCTGCGGCGATTCTTTGAGCCGCAGCCGCTCCAAATACGCAGCCTCCTCTGCTGCCGACAGCCCGTGGCCCGGCGTGCTCCTGCCACGGACGCGGATCCGGTTCGTCCCTCCCTGTGGAAAACAAGGTATGTACGACCCCGAAGGGCCGATTATTGCAGGGCAGGGCACTCACCTCCCGGATCCCGTCAAGCCGAGGCCCCTGCCTCGGTGTGGCCTTCTGTGTTGCAACGCCGGCCTGGCTGTCCGTCCCGACAGCGCGACTCTCGGGGCCCGCTGCGCTCCGGCGACGTCGGTTCCTCCTCCGCACCCGGGGATGGCCTTTCTGCAGTCCGGCACCGGTTTCGGGGTTTAACCGCTCCCGCGGGGTTGTGCACGGGCCGCTCCTGCGGCCAGTGTGTGGGGTCCGCTGCTGCACCGGGCCGTTCACAGAAATATATCTTGTTGTTAACGCAGGTCCCCGCCTTGCACCAGGCGGAGAATCCTGCCGACTACGCCACTGTGAACGCTGGCCCGGACACAGACAGACGGACAACATAGTTCACCCAACACACTTGTTTATTTACAAATAGTGCTATTTACAATGTTCGTGCTCACGTGCACCCCCAGTGCCTCTTGCACCGATTCCCCCAAAGTCCAGGGCTCACAGCTCTTCTGTGCCTTTCCTCTGGCCGCCTCCAGTCCTCTCTCCAGCTCTGTCTCGCTACCTCCCGACATCCACCAATGACTGGAGGGAGGCGGCCCCTCTTATAGGAACCCGGATGGGCTCCAGCTGCTTCCCGGCAATTAGTCTTGGCCACACCCCTGTGTGGCGGAAGTGCCGGCTGAGCACCCGGGTGTCCCCTGTCGTCTTCTCCCCCAGCACTTCCTGGTGTGGCGGAAGTGCCGGGCTCCCGGGATGATAAGGCACTGGGGCGCCGCCTGGCGGTGGCCACGGGTCCCTACAGGGCTGGGCTTCCAAGCCCTCTACCCAAGGCCCCCAACATAACCAGGACGGACGCCCCCTCGCGGTCTGGAGGAGGCACAAGCCCTCCTCTCGACCTCCTGGGCGTCCAGGCCGGGCTCCAGGCCCGGCCAGGAACCACAATATATATATATATATATATATATATTTATATATATATATATATCTCCTTTGGGGTGCGAGCAGCTGTTGCTGGGGGTGCCAGAATCCATTGAGGAAGAAAAATTAAAAACATTATTTGTACAAAATCTTAATTTATCTATCCATTCCTAAATAATTAAATGGGCAGGCTATTTCGTATTAGTGCAATACGCTGCTTGTTAAAACGGATGACTCCTAATCTTACGTGCACTTAGTGCTGCGTGGGTATTATGAACTCTTCAAGTTCTATTTAAATTTTAAATATAAGTAATTTTTATTTGGTCGACAGAAATATGTTTAGTAGGAATGAAAGTTAAATTAAATCATCATTGCATACATTTTTCTTCACCATAGAAATTTAAAGACTAAATCTAACTTCCATTCCTACCAAAGATATTTCTGGCGACTAAATAGAACCTACTTATATCCAAAATTGAGCTATTGAGCTGTCGCCTGCCTGCCTGAATAAGTCACCCTCGCTTCGCTCGTACTTTTTTACCGTTCATTTAATCATGGCTAGTCGCGGAAAAATTATAACATGGAAGGAGGATTACACTGAGTATGGCTTTACCAAAACAATTATTGATGGCAAATAAAGTATCTATTATTCATAAAGCTTCAGTTGGTGATCTGTTTTTCTGCGTTAACCTCATATTTTTTCATACTTCTTCTCAAACCAAGGGGGTGCGAGGGTAAAATGAATCGGGAAGCGCTGATATATATATATATATATATATATATTGAATATATTGAAATATTTTTACTGTCAAATAATGCAAACAGTACGCGGCACGTGCTTCGCCCTAATTCTGGGCTCATCAGGCAGTACACACTCACTGCACTCCTTCTCGGGAATCGAACCTCGGATGTCAGCGCTAGAGGCGAAGCCTCTCATGTTGCGCCAGGGTGTGTGGTTCGTTTATTTGACAGTATGTAGATCGGGGTGTGTATATATATATATTACTTTTGAGAATGCAACGTATAGTTTTGTCCAGGAGGAAAGCAATCTTGCCTGAAATCAATGGCAACCTTTTGTAGGGTCTATCCCTGAGACTTATTAATTGTCATCGTGAAGCAGAGCCTTACTGGAAATTTGAGGCATTTCAATTGAAATGGGAGATCAGAGGGTATAACGGTGACACGAGGAATACATTGAGTGTGGAGAAACTCTAGAGACAGCGTGTGTATTAACTTGTGGATTTTTCTGTGAGTATTTGGTGGCAGTGTGACGAAGTTGCTTCGGAAGACGGCGTTAGCCGCTGAGCTCAGCTCAGAGCGAAATGAGGTGAATGGGAGGGGAGATGATGACGTGACTCCCCCACCCGCCTTAACTGTCAATCCCCCCACAAACACAGTCTCTCGGAATTTGCATAAGCACAGTCATTCACCAGCAATTTGAACTTAGTTACAAAGTGATCAAAACTGTCGTTTATACCCTGCGTCCTCTCATTAAACTTGTATCCCGCATTAGCCGTGGGCATGACAAACGCCAGCGGCAGCCTGTCTATGAACTTAATTTAAACTTTAGGTTTACACCGTGCTTTGTTTCCGAAGTAGCTGCAGTCATGAATATGCTTGTACAGTATGTGTCACTCACTCGCTTCTTATTGTTTCGCTGCCTTCTCAATTGTATAATGCATGTTTTCTTCAGCACTTTTTGGAGCTCTTCCTTGTTTTCTAGGTAATGCGTTGACAGTCAGTTCATGTGATTACGTGGGAGGCGTGATGATATCACACGAAACTCCACCCCCCCACAGCCATCAAGCTCAACTCCATTACATTATATGGAGAAAAATAGGTTCCAGTTATGACCATTACGCGTAGAATTTCGAAATGAAACCTGCCCAACTTTTGTAAGTAAGCTGTAAGGAATGAGCCTGACAAATTTCAGCCTTCCACCCACACGGGAAGTTGGAGAATTAGTGATGAGTGAGTGAGTGAGTGAGGGCTTTGCCTTTTATTAGTATAGATGTCGCTTTCTTCATTTATTATGTCACTTTCTTCTCTGAATCTGAATCCTATTTTTTCTGCTACACTGTATTTTTGTACATTTTTGTATTGTCATTTTCCTAAGTATAAGATACTGTGTGAATTTTTATATTTGCTGTTTGTAGGTGTATTGCTATTTTTTTTTCCCAATTCCATTTATTGTCAATCTATATAGTAACACTTTTATTTGATAACATTCTATTATGAGGTCGCCTTTTTCATTTCCTTCCTGTCCATTCTAATAGTAGCTTTTCTGTCTTCAAAGGGAGTTTATTCCCCTTTTTGATTAGTTATTTCATTTTGCGTGAAGAAGCCCGGCCCCCTAAAACTTTCCTCAGATTCCCCTAAGACCATTTAGTGACTTCCTAGATATTGTCAACTGTGGGTTTCGAGCCTTGACACAAGTCCATACCATTCACTTCCGTTACTTACAGGTGGTAGACTTACTAATAAAAAACACATACACCTTTCCTAATGAAATGTTCTTATCTTTATGGGATTTTGCTTCCACGTTTTACAGACTTTCCTGTTTCCACTGTCTCTGAGTGACTGATTTCTGCCTTCTTAATACCCTCTTTTATATATAGTCACTCGCTCACTTATATATTTTGTTTGCATTTATTTATTTAGCAAATGTTTATACAAAGCTACATATCTAAGCACTGTTTATGAAGACAGATATGACAATCCCCATATAAGTGCTCGGTTATAACCACACGGAACGTGTAAGAATGTCAGATTTCAGGGGTAAATAAAAGCTGAAAAGGCTGACAACTGTGAGATTTAGTTAGTGTTTTTGAATCTGATGAGAAGGCAGTCTTACCATTAAAGTGTCCGGATTAAAAAGTTGCATATAGCAACTGAGATTCTGCACTTCAGAATTGGTATCATCAGCTGTCAGTGTAGACCTGAGGTGCGGTGCATACCCTGTTATCAGGATCTAGAGATGCAGTGGACAAAAATTCTGATGGCTCTGTAAACAAATACTAAGATTTTAAATTTATTATGAAGTAAAGAAATTTTTGATTATCTTTTTTTTTTTTTTTGCTGCAGTAGCTCTAATCACCTTTTTAGTATGCTTATCTTTCAGAATACGTTTAACAATAGGAGTTTAAATTATGAAAACAAAAAAATCTAAACAGAGATGCAAAGTAATTTAGATTTTTTTAAAACCACATCTGATTAATTTCTAAACAATCATAGCATAACACCAGTACTGCATCGAAGACTGTTGCTTGCATTTCAGATTTTGCTAGGGTTGTTTTTAACAGCTGTCATGTCCAGGTTTAAAAGTATGCGTTCGGGGAGATGAGATGTCATTGGGGTTTACGTCATCACTGAAATACTTTCCATGATGCTCTTTTGCAACAGGCAGTCATGATATCCCATCTCCAAAAGTCTCTTAAAGAGCCACAAGCACAAAATTTAGCTGAGTATTTGCCAACATTGCATAGGCAGTGGTCAAGGAGCTTGTAAGGCAAATCTTAGCCAGGTATTACTTATAACTGATACTCATAACAGATTGACATGAGTAAATGCCTGTGGTTTGATATTATTTATGTAAAACGCAATATTTTTGAGTGTTACATTATAAACAGTTGTTTTGTGTTTCTGCCAGTGGTATGTAAGAATGAATGCAGTTTTTTTTGTTTTTTCATTGTAATATCTTTGTCATTGTGTTACAGATATTCACCAGTAAGACAGTGTTTATTTCAATGACTCCTTAGCCTGTTCAGGGTCATGGGGAGCCACAGCCTATCCTGGGAGTACTGGGCTCAAGGCTGGAATATTTCCTAGGCATAATGCCAGTCAATTGTGCGTTACACATATATTTATGTATGTATTCAAATTCACCAATGAACCTAAGCTGGAGGAAAACTACTGCAACCAGAAAAGAACCAATGCAAAAAACAGCAGAGCATGATTTCCAGACAGACAGCAGCTAGGCCAGAACTCCAACCCAGTTGGCTAACCACCACATGACCATAATACTCCCTCAACAAAAACCTAGGGAATATCAGTTCAAGAACTCTGTGCACATTCTGAGAACACTGAAGGATGTAAATCACATGTAAGGTATACAGAATAGTTAATTTACAGTTTTGTTTGATCGTGAAACATCAGTCTCCCTTTGAACATGACAAATTGTTTATGGCTTAATAAAAAGATTCTGCCAAACATCTTTATCTGGTTAAAGATAGCTTCATATTTTAACATCAGCAGTTCAATTGGCAGGTTCTATTCCACTGTAAAAAGTATCATAGCTTTTTCAAGGATGCATATGTAATACAGTATATGTATCTTAATCTGTTTTCATTTTATAGCAGGTTTATTTGTAACTGGCCATATAGATTTTTTTTTACTAAGCATGGATGAAGGGACATCTTACATACAATTCTAAAAAAGTGCAAACTTTAGGCGCAACAGTACAATAACTTGTAAAGTACTAGCTGTGTTACCCAGCTTCAGGCAGGAAATTTTCTAAGACGATGTGCATCAATTTAGGGTGTTGTTAATTGGATGTATCAGAAGTATTATGTTAAACTAACTGAGAAATTTTCTGTATAAATATTTGTTGTATTTTTACCAGGGGTTAATATAATTAGTTCACTGGAGCTCCTTACTTTTAAACATGCTACATACGATTGGTCAGGAATAAAACATTCATGCTGTAGATCAGTTCTAGCTTTTCCTAGTGACTGACCTTGGCTTTTGTTGATGGTCATTGGAAAAACACAAGTTTACAGGAAACCAAATTATTTTGAATTCAAACAAATAATCAGTAGGAATAATGGAAATTTGGGGTATACATATAATTTCACCCTGTAGCTTCTCCTGTAAAAAATGGTAGCTTCAATATAACTTGAATGAAGTGCTCTGATGTGTAATCTTATGTAGTCACAAAGTTTTGGAGGGTTTAAGTCAAAAGCAACTGAATCGTGATTTACTCTGACTTGTTACATACAACATTGACTTTTACAGGCTGAACACTGACATGGGATGTATAATAAATTAAATGTTTTAAGAATTGTACAGAAAACAACAAGAGAGAGAGTAATATTATGAACTATGTACAATGTCCCAGTGCTTGAATTAGAAGCAAATTACTGGTGGTACAGTGTATAGTTAGTATCTTGCTCCCTCTTGTCTTTTGTTATTACTTTTACATGACATACAGTGCATCCGGAAAGTATTCACAGCACATCACTTTTTCCACATTTTGTTATGTCACAGCCTTATTCCAAAATGGATTAAATTCATTTTTTTCCTCAGAATTCTACACACAACACCCCATAATGACAACGTGAAAAAAGTTTACTTGAGGTTTTTGCAAATTTATTAAAAATAAAAAAACTGAGAAATTACATGTACATAAGTATTCACAGCCTTTGCTCAATACTCTGTCGATGCACCTTTGGCAGCAATTCCAGCCTCATGTCTTTTTGAATATGATGCCACAAGCTTGGCACACCTATCCTTGGCCAGTTTTGCCCATTCCTCTTTGCAGCACCTCTCAAGCTCCATCAGGTTGGATGGGAAGCGTCAGTGCACAGCCATTTTAAGATCTGTCCATAGATGTTCAATCGGATTCAAGTCTGGGCTCTGGCTGGGCCACTCAAGGACTTTCACAGAGTTGTCCTGAAGCCACTCCTTTGATATCTTGGCTGTGTGCTTAAGGTCGTGGTCCTGCTGAAAGATGAACCGTCGCCCCAGTCTGAGGTCAAGGGCGCTCTGGAGCAGGTTTTCATCCAGGATGTCTCTGTACATTGCTGCAGTCATCTTTCCCTTTATCCTGACAAGTCTCCCAGCTCCTGCCGCTGAAAAACATCCCCACAGCGTGATGCTGCCACCACCATGCTTCAATGTAGGGATGGTATTGGCCTGGTGATGAGCGGTGCCTGGTTTCCTCCAAACGTGACGCCTGGCATTCACACCAAAGAGTTCAATCTTTGTCTCATCAGACCAGAGAATTTTGTTTCTCATGGTCTGAGAGTACTTCAGGTGCCTTTTGGCAAACTCCAGGCAGGCTGCCATGTGCCTTTTACTAAGGAGTGGCTTCCGTCTGGCCACTCTACCATACAGGCCTGATTGGTGGATTGCTGCAGAGATGGTTGTCCTTCTGGAAGGTTCTCCATTCTCCACAGAGGACCTCTGGAGCTCTAACAGAGTGACCATTGGGTTCTTGGTCACCTCCCTGACTAAGGCCCTCCTCCTGAGATCGCTCAGTTTAGATGGCCGTCTAGCTCTAGGAAGAGTCCTGGTGATTTCGAACTTCTTCCACTTACGGATGATGACAGCCACTGTGCTCATTGGGACCTTCAAAGCAGCAGAAATTTTTCTGTAACCTTCCTCAGATTTGTGCCTCGAGATAATCCTGTCTCGGAGGTCTACAGACAATTCCTTTGACTTCGTGCTTGGTTTGTGCTCTGACATGAACTGTCAACTGTGGGACCTTATATAGACAGATGTGTGCCTTTCCAAATCATGCCCAATCAACTGAATTTACCACAGGTGGACTCCAATTAAGCTGCAGAAACGAATCTCAAGGATGATCAGGGGAAACAGGATGCACCTGAGCTCAATTTTGAGCTTCATGGCAAAGGCTGTGAATACTTATGTACATGTGATTTCTCAGTTTTTTTATTTTTAATAAATTTGCAAAAACCTCAAGTAAACTTTTTTCACGTTGTCTTTATGGGGTGTTGTGTGTAGAGTTCTGAGGAAAAAAATGAATTTAATCCATTTTGGAATAAGGCTGTGACATAACAAAATGTGGAAAAAGTGATGCGCTGTGAATACTTTCCGGATGCACTGTATTAGGCTTGTAGTAGGAGCGCCATGCTACACGTGGGGTATGCCAGTAGCAACCAACTATATAGCACCGCAGTGTCTACCACTTGGGAGATTCTTTTACTGATATGAAGAAGTATTTAAACTTACCAAGGCATGCAGTCACTCATGGCTTCTGTTGTACACCTTACTGGCACTTCACTGTTTCTGTTTGCGAACCGAAGTGCCGACTGTGCATGTCACAGTCTGACTTCCAAGAGGACACCTCAGTTCTCCCCAATATTGCATGTATTTCACCACCAATGGCCCATCGTTCAAAGTATATGTACTGTACAGTGGGTACGGAAAGTATTCAGACCCTCTTCAATTTTTCACTCTTTGTTATATTGCAGCCATTTGGTAAAATCATTTAAATTATTTTTTTCCCTCATTAATGTACACACAGCACCCCATATTGACAGACAAAAAAAGAATTTTTGAAATTGTTGCAGATTTATTAAAAAAGAAAAACTGAAATATCACATGGTCCTAAGTATTCAGACCCTTTGCTCAGTATTTAGTAGAAGCACCCTTTTGAGCTAATACAGCCATGAGTCTTCTTGGGAAAGATGCAACAAGTTATTCACACCTGGATTTGGGGATCCTCTGCCATTCCTCCTTGCAGATCCTCTCCAGTTCTGTCAGGTTGGATGGTAAACGTTGGTGGACAGCCATTTTTAGGTCTCTCCAGAGATGCTCAATTGGGTTTAAGTCAGGGTTCTGGCTGGGCCATTCAAGAACAGTCACAGAGTTGTTGTGAAGCCACTCCTTCGTTATTTTAGCTGTGTGCTTAGGGTCATTGTCTTGTTGGAAGGTAAACCTTCGGCCCAGTCTGAGGTCCTTAGCCCTCTGGAGAAGGTTTTTGTCCAGGATATCCCTGTACTTGGCCGCATTCATCTTTCCCTCGATTGCAACCAGTCGTCCTGTCCCTACAGCTGAAAAACACCCCCACAGCATGATGCTGCCACCGCCATGCTTCACTGTAGGGACTGTATTGGACAAGTGATGAGCAGTGCCTGGTTGTCTCCACACATACCGCTTAGAATTAAGGCCAAAAAGTTCTATCTTGGTCTTGCTTCTACTAAATACTGAGCAAAGGGTCTGAATACTTAGGACCATGTGATATTTCAGTTTTTCTTTTTTAATAAATCTGCAACAATTTCAAAAATTATTTTTTTTTGTCTGTCAATATGGGGTGCTGTGTGTACATTAATGAGGAAAAAAAATAATTTAAATGATTTTAGCAAATGGCTGCAATATAACAAAGAGTGAAAAACTGAAGGGGGTCTGAATACTTTCCGTACCCACTGTATATAAGCATGATCAACAATCCACAGAGGACAACCCCTTTCAAATTTGTATATATTTTATACTTAATTACGAGGAATAGGAGCCGACAGAATTGGGGGTGCTGTGTGTACCCAAGGTGGCAACTTGCTAAGCATGTCTAGTCTATATAATTAAAAGTGTGATGAATGTGAGAATTCAATTTTATTTCAACAACTTTCTCCTAAATTTCATACACACACACACACACACACACACATATATATATATATATATATATATATATATATATATATATATATATAAATAAATTTTGAAAGGAACATGAACAAACTGGCCAGCAGTATATGTGAGTACAGTGGGTCGACAAATAAAGCAGTTAAGTTAGGGACCTGTGGTTCCACCAAGAATAGGGTGTTGATATACAGTGTTTTCTTGCTCTGTACCAAAATGTACTAACCAACCCTAAGTATTTCAGTAGAACACCACTGGGGTCTTTTCTTGGAAAGCCCCTGCTTTAGCGATTGTAGATAACTACCCGAGGAATGAACAGAATTGGTAAGATACCCACTTTGAACAATACAAGGACAGTAAATTGTGTTTATTTCCATACTCTTTTTTTTTTTCCCTACATAGAATAGAGTTAACATATTTGAGGGGATGAGCAGCTAAGCAGTACTTGTGAATTTTATAATCAGTATCATATTGTGACTGTTCCACGCATTTGAAGTGATGCATATAGGGTTAATAGGGTCAATACTGTCGTGGGTACAGAGTACAATGAAATCTGACACCATAAATAAAGAGGCGAACTGCCTTATTTCAAACATTCTGTCTTCAAAATAATAAAGTATTTCATTGCAATGAAATTGAGCTAGCAAAGTTCCTCTTACTATATTTGTGGACTTTTAAGAGAAATCAGTCACATATCAGAAATAACCATTACAGATGCCACATACTGTGCCAGAAAGCAACCCACTATGGTTATAGTTCACCAGTAAAATGACATGGGGGCATAGCCAAAGGTCAAAACATTGCACAATAAGTAGTCTGAAGTTAATGGCACACAGTCCAGTTCAGTATTTTTAATTTTTAAAAACAAAGAATATTGATGTGAAAAACAGATGGTTTCCTCTGCTCAACAAAAAAGAACCTCCAGGATTGATTCATTGATTCCGGAGTTACAGCTCCTATAGATGCGCAGATAGACTAATTGAATAGGTCCTTTTCATTTTAAAGTAAAGGTGCTAAACCAAGTGATGGCCTATAATTAAAAAAAGAAAATGAAGACCTTGCTATCATTTTTATTGGTTATTTTCACATTATTAGTTTTCACAGCTTCTATACAGTAGCCAGTCAGAGCTGAGTGAAACCAGGTTTAAATTTCTGTTTCTAGATTTGAATTATGCTATTGTATAAAATAAGCTTTCTGTGTCACATTATTAAACAGAAAGCAGAAGATTACAAATAGTTTGAAGAATATGTGACATGGAAGTGCAAGACTGTTTGCAGTAGGTTGTGTTTCATGAGCTTGTTTATCACTATTTCTGTACAAAGGTCATTAAGCCACATTAAGTCACTGAAACCGGTTCAGTCTGGTTACTCACCAGCAATTAGAGCTGCAAATGTTTTAGCACCAGCACAGACTTTCAAGCAGCTCCCTGCATATTTCTCACACAGGCATCCAACAAATGGGAAACTGAAACGGGGAAGACCCCTCCTTAGATCTCAGGGAATAATGTTTTTGTTCTTCTTGCGTTTAGCTTGTTTAATTGTTAACTATTTGAGGTACAACAATAGGCACAATCAGAAATACTACTCTAGGAACAGCAGTCTCCTGTGCCGTGTTTAGTAAATTTTGTCCTGATAAAAAGTGTGGTGCAAATGGTCTAAGCACAGTTAAGTGTCGAGCATCTTCTGACAAATCCTTATGCTAACTACATCAGTACACAGATGTGGTCAGAACATGTAGATAGAACTGATGCATGATCCTTCAAATATCTGTGTAAGAGGAAAGAGCTGGCTCAATGTTCCAGGACAACTCTGAATCTTTAGCAGTCCTTTTAAACCTTTCATACTTTTTGTGTAAGCTGTTTGTTTCTGTTTGTTATTGGGTGCAGCTGAGTTGGTAAATTTCCTGTTTTCTTCTGCTAGCATGACTAAATAAAAATCTTGAACTTTAAACTCAAGGTCTATCTTGCTGGCTGGGGTTTCCTTTCCTGTACCCTGGTATAGGCTTTCCAAGGGATGATGAGAAGTGTGATTCCTCACTAACTGGAATGCACTTCCTGGAGCCCTGTTTTGTAAATGGGCACCAGCACCCCAGTCTGCCATTCCAGGTATTTTGTCCACAATTTGCCAATTCAGAGCTTCTCAAACACCACGTGTAACTAAGTGGTGGGCTCTGTCAAGGATCTGGAGCCAACATTACCACATGTTTCCAGCACAGACTCCTCTGGGAGTCCAAGTTTTCCTCAGAGGCCTATTTAATCTCTCAGAGATATCCCTAGTCAAGGTCAGTATTTTCTCATCCTTGGTGACAACATTCCGGGTGAAGTCTTGCATTCCATTGTTTAGTCATTGAGACCTGAGCCTTTGCTTCAGCAGCTGCTGCAGCTAGTCTCCATGACCCATTGAGATTTTGTGATGAGATTTGGAGACATCTCGTTAGCAACACATGGAAGGCTTCCTTCTTACCACCCGCATTCAACCATACATCAGTTACCAAACACTTGCTACAGCTCATTCAGTCTGCTTACATATAACATTTTATATGTCCTAACATCCCTTGAGATGCAGGAGAAGTGCTTCTGAGGGATGATACTTGAATTCAGCCAGAACCAAGGCATCCATTTGCCATTCCTGTAACATTCTCTCTTCAAGTTTGGGTCTCCTGCATTGGTCCAGCTTATGTGCTCACTAAGCCAACTCAAACCTAAGTGCTGATCAGTTTACAGCTTAGCTGCCATTTTTATTGGAGTGTCATGAGCCTGAGTCTCTAAATCAGGCAACATTATCAAACAATAATCATTAACTTTAGACACAACTGCATCCTCGATTTCTGATGTGGTGTTTAACGGCTAGCAGCTCATCTTTTCTGTTTAGCTCAGACGTCCCCAGTTTCTCATTCACACTTCTCCAGGTGTGTCCATCACTTCACACATGAGTAGTGATGTCTCACAATGCAGCTCCTGTTTTAATAGACCATTTCATGCATGACACCCACAGTTTTTAAGAAGCCTTCATGGTTGGTAGACACATGCTATGCACATATTCTTCAGTACAGATTTTCCTCTCTGAAATTCAAAACAACAACAACAACATTTATTTATATAGCACATTTTCATATAAATGATGTAGCTCAAAATATTAATAAGGAAAACCTGCTGCTCAAAAGTATGAACTTTAAATGCCCAGTGGAAACTATGGACTTTGTCACACTGATTCTTAGCCTTTCTTGAGGTTCAGCTCAAGATGTAGGACACACAGAGCCAAAGGTGTACTGAAAGGTCAGTAAGACTAAAGTTAGCCAGGACTTCTCAGCTTCACTCACAAGCTTTGCTTACATGTCTCCTAGGAAAGTAACATTTCCATCCATTAATCTGTTTTCTAACCTGCATTATCCAATCCAGGGTTACTGGATGTCCAAAGACTATCCTGGCAAGGCTCAGTGCAAAGCATGGGGATAACCCTGGAAGGGGTGGCCCAGTACATCGCGGGTACACTCACTTGCATGTCCACATATGCCCATTCCTTATACCTGTCACCTTTTGAGTCCACAGAGTGACTTCTTTTGGCAGGATCTTTCAACATTTTGAATAGACTGCATATTAATATGGTTTAACATTACTAAATATTATTTCAGAATAAAAATTAATTCCTTTGACCTATGGTTAAGAGTCAGATATTATGTGTAACCTTAAAAGCTTATGCTATTAAATATCATCTTAATTTATATTTTAAAAATATTGCACTTTTTTGTTTCTATCTTTTCTAAGATGATGGGAGTACATAAGGTTCTAAAGCTTTAACCACACATCAAGCCTCTTCCTGTTCTTTTTGTCTGTGCAGCAGCTCAGAGCGTTCACAGTATGTTGAAATGCTAACAAAATTTAGAAGAGTAGCAAAGCTCCCTTAACCACCCACTCTTTCAACATAGTTGTATTTTAATGGGCAAAACATTGTACTTTTTTGCTTCATTTAAACCCTTTTAGCTCACTGAACACAGAAAGCTGTAAATGTCTTGCAGTTGTTTTTCATTGTGAGCGCCAGATCGTGGCAGGCATGGAGACGGCCATTTCAGAGTGATTTCTTTGAGTTCAGCCCCACATTGATATGACCTCCTTGTATTGTGTGTTGTACGCCTTTATTCATTTCGTTTCAGAGTTTTTATTTTTGCCCAAGCACCTGATTGTTTTGGACTGAAGTACTTTTTCTAATCTTCATGAATGTAGTTGCCCACCACATTCCACGGAATCGGGTCTGAGTCGTTTGTTTCTTCCAGTCCTTGCCTCTGTTTGTGTTTCAGGAGTGGAGCTAAAAATTAGCTGTGAGCTCTGAGAGCTTTGCACTGCTGACTCATACTCCTTATTGCTATGAATAGGAAAACAAAAAAAAACAATAAAACTTTTTTACCTTTTTTTGGCTAATGAGCTACTTTTTACATTTTAGTTTGCTTACTTCTGATGCTACAGTTGCAGCGTAAGGTAAAGGTCTAAGGCTCAAGTTTGCATGCACTTTGAAAAGATCAACGTGAGGTTATTGTACATGCAAAATGAGCAGGCCGGGGGCATTCAACCAACAGTAAATTTGCAAAATACTGTTTTACTGTAAATGACACATTTTTTTATTATGTTTTGGAGAAACATTCTGAATCATTGCACAAAGTCTCATGCAATAAAAATAATTATAGCGGCAGTTGGGGTTTAAGCTTCATGTTGAATTTACCTGAAAACTAACGGCTGCCTGCTTATTATTATCAACTGGATAAGTAAGGACCATTTTTGTGAAATCAGACCCTAATAAAGCCAATCTGAGGAGAGATGCCATTCATGGGTACACACACTCAGAGACGGGCACACATGATGACTGCTGAGCCATTCACAGTCTGAATTCAGCAAAGCAGCAGGCCTTTGTAATTTATCGGCCTGGGCTTGTGATGGTGATTGCCTGAAGAAATGTCCAATGATGGAGGCGGTAGAGATGAGGTCCAGAGAGAGGCCAGAGAAGTCATAGTTGGAGGTGGTGATGAATGACATAAACAGAAGGGGTCTCATCACCAGAAGTCACACAGGACCATGGAGAAAGGTTTGGGGGGCAAGAGGCTAACCTGGGAGATGGCTGCTAAACCAGTGATGACGAGGAGGTCGTAGAGCATCTTTTTGTTTCATAAGCAAGTCTCAGTAAATGTGAAAACCCGCTTCAGAACCAAAAGATTAATTAGAATATGAAGCTGGATTGGGAAACATGGCCAGTCTGCTGAAGTAAAACTGCTGTGATCTCTATACACTTCTCACCTCTATCTTTGTGTTAAGAATAAAATAACAGTGGCTGAATAAGATTGTTCAGGGTTACCTTTTCACAGAGTAAAAGTATTATTTTGCCACAGTTTTATACCTGTGTAAAATTCATTAGTGTTTTTTTTTTTTTTACTTTTGGATTTATTATAGTGGGGCAGTAAAATGGTAAGCACTGCAGCTCCATAGCTTCAGGGGCCTGGGACATGACTGAGTGGACTTTGTGTGTTCCATCTGTTATTGTGTGTCTCTGAATTGGTTCAAGATCAGTGGATGTGGGTGTGGGTCTGACTGCCAGGTGACAGATTGGAGCCCCACTCCTGGTTGCTTCTATCTTTATGCCCTCAGCCACTGAGATTGACTCAATGAGCCCTTGCGCTGCTCAGAAAAGCAACAGATGGATGTATTTTCTTAAAGCTTAACACATTAAGTAATATTGGAACCAAGTTTGATCCTACAACAGATTTTGCAAGCTCTCCTCTCATTCACTGTGGGTTTCTCCCTGTGTCCAAACACAGACTGTAAATTTGATTTGACATACTGAGCTGGCAGTGTGATAGAGGGCTGCTGGTGGGTCTGTTTCTGCTCCCTGCAAGCAAACTGGAAATCTTCTTCAGGTTTGGTTCCTTCTGTTGTTGTCTGAGGCTTCTTCTTCCATTGGCCTTTATATGGAAAGACTGAGTAGAAAAAATGGATTATACACAGTGTAGTCAGACTGTACACAAATGAATAATTAAAGGCAAATTAGACCCCCTGACTGTATGTTGTTCAAATTTCAATCCCTGGCACACAATATATTAATTACTATTATTGATATAAAAGAAATGTGTTGTTAACCAGCTTGGACGAATCTCACATCAAGGCCTAACTGTCCCTTGGCAGATTATTTATATTCAGGTAACTGTAGGTAGCCAGAGAAAGGGTTATATCCATTGACCACACACAGTGGTTCATATTCTGGGTATGCATACCATAGGCGAACCTCCTAGGCCAATTTCCAGGTTACAAAAACAAAATGTAAGTAAAGCCTTACACTGCATATGATCTGTAGACAATTGGCTGAAAGCATAGGTTCTGTCTGCTAAAGGGAAGCCATCGTGTGACTTTTATTATTGTTAAAACTTGTTGTTTCCACACAATGAACCCTGGTCCTCCATGACTTTGGACTGGAGGATTTTGATAATGCTGAGTTATAGCCTAATGTAACTTTTACTGGTTACCATGCACAGGCATTAAAGCAATTTAAAAAGTATGACAGATATTTACAGTCCCTGACAAAAGTCTTGTCGCTTCTCTATTTTGTAGAAACTCCTGCTATTAACCTGACTTTTAATTAATCAACTGGTGTTAGAAATAGCTCATATGAAAAGCTAAAGCCCTCCCGAATGATGTTTAATGCACTGAAATAAATTAGTTTCACTGAAAAAGATTTATCATTTAATCAAGACAGAAAGGTCAAATTTGGGCAAGACAAAAGTTTTGTTGCCTATACAGAAAATGAACAACTTTACTGCAAATCCAAAAATATGTCAGCAAATTAAGTAGTGGTGCTGTGAGATCCAAATTTAATATCTTGTATGAGTTCCATGAGCTTGAAGGACAGCATCCATGCGGTTTGGCAAGGATTCATACAATTTATTGATGAAGTCATCAGGAATAGCAAAGAAAACAGTCTTGCATGCCTCCCAGAGTTCTTTGGTTTCGTCTTCCATGCTTCCTCTTTCATCCTACCCCACATATGCTCAATGATGTTCATGTCTGGTGACTGGGCTGGCCAATCCTGGAGCATCTTGATCTTCTTCGCTTTAAGTAACTTTGATGTGGAGATGGAAGTATGCGATGGAGCACCATCCTGCTGCAGAATTTGGCCTTTTTTATGGTTGGGAATATAAGAGGTAGCTAAGATTTCTTGGTATTTTAGACTATTGATGTTGCCTTCCACCCTGCAGATCCCTCGCATACCCCCATACTGGATGTAACCCCAGACCATGATTTTGCCTCCACTAAACTGCACTGTTTTCTGGGTAAATCTCGGCTCTATGCGGGTTCCAGTAGGTCTCCTGCAATATTTGCGGTGACTGTGGTGTAATTCAACAGAAGATTCATCTGAAAAATCCACCTTCTGCCACTTTTCCAGCGTCCATCCTTTTAGCAGGCTGTGGGCCTTGGCAAATGCCACACGGTTTTTCAATTGTCTTTTGTTTAGTGCTGGCTTATGGGCACTGATTCGACCATGGAGGCCATTTCGAGACAGAATCCGACAAACTGTTCTGGTTGACACAGGGACTTCAGGTGACCAGCTCTCGTAGAGCTATGCTGTGGAAAATGGGCTGGCCTTGGATTTTCGAGCCAACAAACGGTCCTCTCGAGCAGTTGTCTTGCAGGGTCTTCCTGACCTGGGCTTGTCAAAAACGTCTCCAGTCTCTTCAAATCTTTTTTTTATCCTCTGAACTTGACGCTGAGACACATTGAAGGTGTTTGCCACATCAGCAGTGGATTTGGTCTTCAGCCTCTTGATAATCAACACTTTAATCTCTGGGTGAATCTTAGGCATGTTTGCAGAGGTCTAGTTGCAGTTGATGTGAAGGTCTAGTGTACTGGGGTTCTTTTTATACACACCTGAGACCTAATTGATCCATTATTAGTCACAGGTGAAGCTCATATGACAAAGCGACAACACCTACGTCTTGCCAAAAATTGACTCAATGGGCTTTACCAAGCTGTGAATATTAGAATACTTTTTGTCAGTTTCATTTTGCACTGAAACATTATTACAAAAGCTGATGGGATTAAAATGACCCATTTCTTGTAACAAAATCTTGATTAGAAATATATTTTAGCGGCACTTCAGGTCAATTTGTGCACAAGCGGCAAGACTTTTGTCAGGGACTGTATATTGCAACTGAAAGTCACAGGTAGCTCGGCAGTATCTCAACAGCGCTGGGCACAAGACAGAAAGTAACTCTAGACAAATCAGCAGTCCATCGGAGCATAACTTGTGCACACGCTCACTCATTTACAGTCACCGTAACACCCATGGCCTGGAAATGTGAGAGGAAATCTGGAATATGCGGACACGGTGGGGAAAAGGCAAACCTCTGAAAGGCAGTGACTGGGCTGAAATTCCGACCTAGGGTGATGGAGCCATGAAGGAGCAGTGCAGGTCACGGCACCATGGAGCAGCGTAATATAAAAGATAACTCTGCAGATGTTTCATAAATTCAGTGTAAAAGAACCGTGGGAGCTCTTAAATAATTGGCTTGGTGAAAATATGGAAACTGTTGATTTTACATCCAAAATGTGTCTTATTTCAGGTCAGTCATGGTCAGGAAAAGGACCATTTCAGAAGACCCCGACGACAAAAGCCCAACTTGCATTCCTCAACTATCAGCAAAGAAGAAACGGGCCGAATAGCCAAGATTTTTGCTGCACAGTTTTCAGATAAAAAATAATCATATTTTAAATATTCATTTGCAGAAGTATCTGGATTTCTGTGAAAATGTGTATATTCTATTTTATAGAAATGATCAAGTTTTTTTAAATATTTTTTTCATATTTATAAATCTGTAAATAGTATTTTTAATAATAGTTTGTACACTAATTAGGATGACTCTATATTTGTACAGCAAAGTAAATAAATTTGTTTTGATTTTAGTAAAAATTTCTAGTTATTCTTTTTGTTTGTTTGTTTGTATTCTGCAAGCAAAACTTCCTTGTGGCCAACTTGCATTTTAGTTACAGTAGGTGAACACACTCAGGGTAAGTATGAATTAAGCACTTTCATAAATGTCAGTTTTTTAACCATTTCTTTTCCTTTACAAGCTCAGGTTAAGGCAGCAAATGAGCATGGACTGGAGGGCATACTCTTACACACACCGGCAGGCGCTCAACTTGGCATCGCCAGTTGTTCACCTAACATGCATGTCGTTTCTACAGTGACACTGGGAGAATGAGGAGGTGCCTCACAAAGTCGGTGTGCCACCCTGCTGTTCTCACGTGACATGTAACAGATAGCCAGCTTCATCTGTCTGGGGAGTGTGAAATATAAGCAGGCCCGGGAAACTGGCAGGACTGCCATAGAGGGCCAGGCCTAATAAAGTTCAGTGACAAAGCATTTCCATGTGCAGAACCATCCTTTCTCAGAAGAAGTATAAACAGTTAAATAGAATGCATGCAGTAGTAAATGTTTTGCAGAAATTTTGAATTAAAAAAACTTAATTTTCTCAGGAAAGATAAAGCAAAAAATTATTTAACTGGCTAAATTAAACAGATCTCCCCCCCCCCCCCCATTCCCCTGAAAAGATTAAGCAGGTCAAAGAATGATATATTATATAAGAAAATGGTTGGTACATTTTAAAGTTCAAAGAAATGTGGCTGAGCTCATGTTGTGTGAGTGGTCTTTATGGTTATACCATGTGAAGAACTGCTGGGACATATTTACTACTGCATGTTGAAAGCCTGAAGCGGAGTCGTATTTTAAAATGGATTCTTCTTTTATTCTGTATGAACACAAGTTATGTAATGCATCCTGTTTAACCAGAGCATAAGTTATGTAGTGACGTAGGTCTTTTACATTAAATGACACCTTGTCATGCTGTTTTAAAGGTCAACCAAGTCAAATTGGGGAGCATTCACTGGTACAGTGCATTGCTGCACCCACTACACGATGAAACAACTCAGGATCCCAGTTGGCAACCGCCCAGGCAGACATGCGGTCCAGTCCTACCCTCCAGAAATGACCCTCTATCTGCCGCAGCCAGGTGTTACGTGGGGGACCCCTTGGCCTGGTCCAGCTACTTGGGTCCCCAACAATGAGGATCTTACGAGCCAGATCACCCTCGGGGAAACGCGCCACATGGCCGTAGTGCCGTAACTGACGCTCCCTCACAATGTAGGTAATGTGCCTCATTCGGAACTCCATGAGCAACCGCTCATTCAACACAAAGTCAAACCGGCGGTACCCAAGGATTTTCCGGAGAGACACAGTACCAAAGTAGTCCAGTCTTCGTCTCAGGTCACTGGATAGCGTCCATGTCTCACAACCATATAGTAAGTCAGGAAGCACCAGGACTCTAAAGACTTGGACCTTCGTGCTTTTGCATAGATATTGGGAGCGCCACACATCCCTTTCCAGTGACCTCATGACCCCCCCATGCTCTTCCAGTCCATCTATTGACTTCACAGAGTCACCAAAGACATGAATGTCACTGGCAAGGTAAGTAACCTCTCAACAAGGTCAACATTCTCTCCGCAAACAGACACACTGCTGATGGCTGTGCCCAAGAGGTCATTAAAGGCCTGGATCTTCGTTTTTATCCAGGACAGTCACAAGCTCAGACACTCAGACTCCTCACTCAGTCTCTCAAGCGCCCCGATCAGAGCATTGACTCCGTGAAGATCACAGCATCGTTAGCAAAGTCAAGATCCGTGAATCTTTCTTCACCAACAGATGCCCTACAGCTGCTGGACCCCACGACCTTACCCAACACCCAGTCCATACAAGCACTGAACAGAGTAGGAGCAAGAACACACCACTGACGAACCCCAGAATCAACTGGGAAAAACGCAGAGGTCCTGCCTCCACTCTGCACAGCACTCACAGTACCAGTGTACAGGCCGGCCATGATATCCAGCAACCTCAAGGGGATCCCACGAACCCTCAGGATGTCACACAGGGCAGCTCGATCATCTGAGTCGAATGCTTTGCAAAATCGACAAAGGCTGCAAAGAAACTCTGCCGATATTCGCGTTTGTGCTCTACAAGAACCCTCAGTGCCAGGATGCGGTCGATGGTAGACTTCTTAGGCGTAAAACCAGACTGTTCCGGTCGCTGGTAGGCGAGCAAGTGATTACGGATCCTATTGAGGACGACCCTAGCAAGGACCTTACCCGGCACCGAGAGCAGTGTTATTCCACTGTAGTTGCTGCAAACCAGGCGATCACCCTTCCCTTTCAAGATAGGGACGACAACTCCCATTTTCCAGTCAGTTGGGATGATGCCAGTCTCCCAAATGGAAGCAAGGATTGCTTGCTTGCAATGCCAGGAGGACAGCCTTACCACCAGCCTGGAGAAGTTCACCCCGGATACCTCAGATCCCTGCAGCCTTTCCCCCGCTTAGCTGGTTCACTACCTGTGCAATCTCAGTGAGATTGGGTGGTTCACAGCTAATTGGAGGATCAGCCTCAAGAACCGTGGATCCAGAGATGTCCAACGTCCTAACCGGAGGATCAGCTTTGAACAACTGCTCAAAGTAGCCAGCCCAGAGGGTCACAACTGCAGTGTCATCCGTAAGGATCGTTCCATCAGTTGCCCTGACTAAGCCTCTCTGAGGAACAGATTCAGATGTGCGTAATACTTTGATTCCTCTGTAAGCAGGATGTGGGTCGCTTGTTCACAGATCCCTCTAACAAACACCTCTTTATCTGCCCTCAGAGCCCTCGCAGCCGTCCTTCTCAGTTCCAGGTACAGACCAGAGTTGCCATTGAGCCGTGCACTGCTACTCCTTTTGATGATATCCAGAGTGCCCTGCGAGATGAAACACCTCCTTCTGGGAACACCAGTAACACCAATACAATCCTCAGCAACCTTTGGCAGTCGTACCCAAGTCTGAAAGTTCCTCACACAAACTGTGTGCAAACTCATTAGAAACAGCCTGGTCTTGGAGTCTGGCCAAGTCTAGGCTCATTTTCCTAGTAGATGGTAACCTACTGGACCTAAGCTGGATCCTAAGAGTAGCAACAACAAGTCTATGGTCAGAATTCACAAACTGGGCACTTCTGTAGACCCTGCAGTTTTGCAAGAGCCTCCAGCATCTGCCCACGAGGATGTGATCGATCTCCTTCACCGCACCACCAGTATTGGAGTACCAAGTCCAACGATGCGTTTCAGGGCACTGGAACCAGTATCCAGCAATTCGCAGCCCCTGACCTTTTGCAAAGTCAAGGAACATGGAGCCACTTTCACCATGGTCACCAGACCCATGGGGACCGAGACAATCCTCCTAGCCAGCCCTGTCAGTGCCAGAGGCTGCATTGAAGTCGCCAATGACCAAAGGAGTGTCACCTCATGGGCATCCATCAACCACCGAGCGAAGCTGCAAATAAAATGTGTCCCTCGCCGAGACATCACTCACCGCAGTCGGAGCATACACTGAGACAACAGACAAGGCACCCAGGGAGTGCCGTAATCTGAGTCCTATAATACGCTCGTTGATAGGAGTGACATCGGACACCATCGGAAGGAGCCAATCCGCTCACAGCCATCAGGCCAACCAGACCAATAAAAGGTGTAGTATCCACCTACAGAGATCTGGCAAGTCCCTGGTCTGCGCGCCTCAGAGAGTGCCGCCATTTAAATGCAGAGTTTACGCAGCTCCTCCGACAGCAGAGGAAGATGATCATCTTGCCAGAGAGACAAGACGTTCCATTCGCCCACCTGTATGGGCCGCCTCAAATTGGGACCCGAGTGCTGCTGTGCAGCAGGTGACACCTCAGCACTCAGCACAAAGGTCAACTACTGGGGTTTTTTGTTCAAATGTTTTTACCTTTGCATTTTTTATGTCATAAAAATAATGCAAACCTTCATCCCCAAAAATCATAAGCTATTAAATTGCAATTCTGAACCATTTCTGCGTGGTTCCCTAGTATCAACACCCTCATGAATACTCAACAGTACTGAGATGCAGTCAAACAGGAAAAAAAAAATAAGTGTTGTGAATTAATTTGGCTGCTAGGACCCAAAGCTAATTTTTTCCTGTGTTTCATTTACTGTATAAAACAGATTTCTCGAACTGTAGGGATAGGTGATGTTTTACTAAGGTGCTGTTTTTGTCTCGCATAACCATCCATCCATCCACACATTTCATGAACCTGCTTCTTACAGTGCTGGGTTTGAGGGAACCAAACTTTAAGCTGGCAGGATCAAATACAAGGCATGAGGCAGTCCTGGACGGGACACCTACACTTTTTATCATGTACCTTTTAATTGCAATCAGCTATATGTGGCACTTCATCTCATATTTTAAGTCTCCTAATATGTTCTCACAAAGTAAGGTATTTTGTTCAGTCCAGGCATGGTTTTGGGTTATGAGTTTGACCCCCAACAATGGTGTCTTTTTTTGTAGAGTCATCATGGTTAAACCTGAAAGCTGTCTTGTTACGGAATGGTAACGTCTGCCTTTTAATGTCCATTGCCTATGAAGTACATATGACAGAAACCTGAAAAAACTGTTCTTGAACCACAACAGATACAACTGGAACATATGTGGTGGTCTAAAATTATTCACAATTTTCCTGGGAATAGGAATGCAGCTTGGATATACTAAGTACTGTTGTTTCATTTGTAAATGGGACAGCCATGCTAGAGTCTCATTATGGCAAAAGGAACTGGCCACTCTGTATTTTTCCCCCTTTCCATAAAACATGGACTGATGAAAATTTTCTTGAAAATAATGAACAAGAAAGGTAAAGGATTCTAATATTTTGACACGGACATTTCCATGAATAACTGATCCCAAGACTACAGAAGTCACTTTTTTTGTTGGTCCACAAATCAGACACTTCATCAATGACAAGCAATTCCAAGATCTGCTAGTGAGGCTGGCACGGAAGGCATTGAAGGATGTCATTGAGGACTTTCTTGGTAACTACAAAACACCAAATGATGTCCAAATGGTTGACGACTTGTTTCAAGTATACTAAATAATGAAGTGTGATGTGTCACTAAAGGTTCACTTTCCGCATTCACACTTGGGCTTCTTCAGTGGTAATCTTCGTGCACTCAGTGATGAACATTGTGAAAGATTACACCAGAACATTGCAGCGATAAAAGAACGCAGGATAAGTGCTGGTCAACTATTGTTGGACACAGAAATGAGAAGCATCAGATGGTGAGTACGAAAGAACATCAACAGCAAAATATTATTAGCTCAGATGAACTGATGCAATGTGTCCACATCATTAAGTGATTAAACACTCTAAATTCAATAAAAGTTGATTTCATGTTTCACTAAATTCCTATGTGATAGTCAATCTGAAATCCCGTGTGTGTTTAATGCTCTCTATCATAATCACCAGAACTCTTTCCGAAAGCAGACCTTTGAAAAAAATGTTTCATTTCTGAAGCAAACAATTTTATGATTAACCTGTGAATGAAACTAAGGATATTGTTTCTTATCCCACAGCCCTGACAAAAGAAGGTGTGTAAAGAAAAAAGATTAGCCAGTGTTTGGATGCAATTACTTTTAGCAAACAGACCTCATTTGATGCTCTTCAGTCATCTTTCTTTCCATATAAGCCACGTTAAAGTTGCATTCATACACTAAGAATCTTTGTAAATAACTCCAGAATGAATGTCAGCCATAAATTCATTCACTGTCTCATCTCGTAGTTTAAAGTCTGTTGATGTGTAATGGCTGAGCCTCACACAGAAAGTGAACTGCTTGTAGTGCCTTGAAGAATGACAAAGCTTGTCGAGTGCACACTGTTTTTTGGCTTCACTAAAATGACCTTACTGTCCTCAGTCACCAGCCTTGACAGCACTGTGAGCTTTGAATGGCCCATACTGACTGCATGTCTTTCTATTATCTCTCTATTATAAAAGGAAATCCTGAGACAAGACATTTTCAAAGAGATAATTTCATGTCCCACAAGACGAGACTTTGGCCATGAGATTTGTTCAAGACACGCCCTCCTCTCAACCATATTCAACCACGCAAACGGTAATCTCACCTCGCATTCGTGTGAACGCTTTTGACAGACAGAGTTCCTGTTCTCTCAGCTCTTATAAATTTTTACATTTTCCTCACTTTAAGTTCCCAATAAAAGAAGACTTATTATGTCCAAATCTTATTTAAGAATTTCATCCCGAAGGGTTATCAACAGAAGAAATGAGTAAACGCAATCCTAGCACCGAGAAATGATGAAGTCAAACGAATTAACATGAAAATTGTCGATTGGTTACACAGCAAATTGGTTAAATGCGTATCAACAGACTATTCTGAAACAGTTGGTGGTGATCGTGTAGAAGAAAACATCAACTTACAATATCTTGTAGAATATCTACAACCGTTAACACCGTACGGTCTTCCACCGGCCAAATTACTGTTGAAAGAAGGATGTATCCAAGAAAGGTAATGTGAATTATTTTCACTTGATTTTCATTGTTTAGAAGGAGTAAAACATGTCCAATGAGTTATGATGTAGTACTAAGGTATTTTCATTTTCATTTTGTTTTTTTATTTTTTTAGGCTCTCCTTAGTGCTCATGCTCCAATTCTTTATAATGCATTTCTATTACACCTTACAGGTAAATAATTTGTGGAGCTCTGTTCTGTTGAATCACTCCTTTTTTTATGTAGTACACTTCACAGACTGCACCATCAGAAGGGGCTTGAAAGTAACAGGAACACATTTTAAAGATCAAGATAAACTTAAGATAAATTTTGCATGTAACGAGCCTAACAGTGCATAAGTAAAGATGAACTGATGGACCCATGGCAGTTGATAATATAGTATGACATGACAACTTTGGTCAGGATCAGTGCAGTTGTGAAAGGGACTATACTGTATACAGTAAAGAATGATATGAATGACTGAACAGTTTGCTCTCCTTAATAAATTGTCACCTTGACAAGTCCTGAACTGGAGATGCTAATTCTTTTCCAATATCTGCATAGTGCTCAGCTGCCTGCTTGGACAGAGGAGACTTTAAAGGAAATTCTGGAAGAGAGATACCTTTCATGAAAATGTTAAGCAAGTTCTGGATTAATGCAGAAAAAGAAACAAAATCAAAACTCGGTTTGACTGACAATTTAAAATTAAATTAAATTAAAACCAGCAGAAACGGTGAGATACAACACCACACTCGAAGATATAAAATGTCATTCATTATCTGGAAAGGCCATCTGCATCAAGCTGCTGGGGAAACTGGGCTTTTTTATTTTTTTTATTTTTTGTTCTTGCTTACTTTAATTTTGCACAATATCCATTGGTACAGTACGTGTTGGAAATAAAAAGATAAAATGATGATAAACTACATTTCAGTTAGTAACGTTATCATTGTTTTGTGCTGCCTTTGCCTTTCACTAAGTAAATGTTTCCAGATGGCAAACAAATCTGAGCTGTTGATCAAAGATCTAGAAACCTCCATGTTCCTCGCCTCTATGGACCTTATATCACCTTTCAAGTATGGCATGAGTGGCTGAATAATGTAGATATATAGTGATAATTGTACAAGGGGTGGGCAGCACTGGGGTTAGGGCGGCCATCTCAGCTCCAGGGTCTGAGTATGAATCCCAGCCCGTCTTTGTTTTGTCTACCCATTCTCCCCATGTCTGTCTGTTTTTTACCTCAAGGTACTCCACTCAATCCAGAGATTTTCAGGTTAGATTAACTGGCCATGCTAACTTGTCCCCATGTGAGTAAGAGTGTGGGTGTGTGACACACTCCAGTGGAAGTGTAAAAAAGCCGTTTAGTCAGAGGGAGCTGTCATACGCACACCCACACTAGTGGATGACTTCTTCCTCTCTCAGAAGAATGGATGTTTTTCTTCTTAAAGACAGATGCTGTGCCCAACTTTGCATAGTTCAGGACTTGCATGACAGCATTCTAAGAAGGACTGAGGCTGATGTGAAGGCAAACTGTGGTCCTGCTTCTTATTAGGCCCATGATAGTTCTGCATTATTTGGCCAGTCTGCTATTGCTAATGAGGTTTTTCCTTTCTTTTGTCCACCCCCTGTGTCTAAGTAAGTTTGTAGGCTAGGAAGTCTCATTAATTTCTACACTTGCACATTGAAAGCAGATGCCAGTAAAGGGAGGCCCACTGACAACATTCACATGTTAACACGCCCACCAGGAGCTGCTGCTGATAGGTTTGTGGACTGCTTTCAAAAAGACAGCATGGGGAACATCAGGAAGAAATTACAGTATAGGTAAAGAATTCACGTTTCACTCACGCATGTGCAAAAAAAAAAAAAAAAAAAAAAAAGGTATGTTGTGCTGTTTCACTGCCACTGCAAAGGTTACATGAATTAGCTTGAAGTATCGCCATAAAGGAAGTTTAGAAAGCGACTAACTAATTTTAAAATAGTTGAAGATTTTGAGTAGAAACAATTTACTGATAAATTTCATTAGCTCCATCCTCAGACTTCTAATATGTACATCACCTTGAGTACATCTCTCACTTTTTTGGACCTGTTAATGCTGAAGCAGTGCTGGGCACAGTTGCTCACAAAGGGCCAATTTAGAGATGCCAGTCAACCCAACCTTCACACCTTTGAAATGTGGAAAGAAACTAGAGAAAAAAAGACACCACATCACTGGGGCAACTTCTCCACCCAGAGATGGAGAATGAGAGATGGACTGGCATTTGAACCCAGGTCCACGGAGCTGTGAAGCAGCGGTGCCTACCACTGTGCCAACAAAATAAAGAATAAGATTAATTCAAACTCACAAGCACATTGCTTATGTTGGTTTTTTTCTGATTAAATATTTATAAATCATTTAAATGGACACTGTCAACAAGTTCATAAATTAGGTGTATTCTGCATTAAATGCTAAGATTAGAGCTTGTGGATTATTATTAACTACAGTTACCTTCTGATGGTTATTAGCGCATTTGAGGATGAATGCTCAGTGCATCTATTTTTTGAAGCAGTACTTTCTAGTGATACAGGGTTATAAAAAAATAAAACAATTCACCCAACTTCTGCAAAAAAAAAAGTTGAAATTTAAAGGGCCCCCAGAGTTATTCTATCATCCAATACTTTTTTTATTAATTTTATTGTAATCATTCCATACAAATCAATCAATTTTTACAAAAAGTATGATTGAGAACAAGTCAACCCTCACCCCTGAGAGACAGAGCAAGGCCAACAGGGTAAAACTTAAGGCTTGTAAACATACCTTGACTGATGAGTTTGATAAGACAACAGAGATGAATGGAGAAGAGAAAGAAATACAGAAATAATTGCTTCCTCTGTGCTTTAAGAGCTTATTCTAAAATATTAGTTTAGATCCTGCCATGTTTTGAAAAAAATCTGTACAGATCCTCTGAGTATTTGATTTTTTCCAATTTCAAATAGTAATAAACATCAGTTACCCACTGACTTAAAAGAGGAGAGTTAGGATTCTTCCAGTTTAGCAAAATAAGTCTGTGTGCCAATAGTGTAGTGAATGCAATCACAGTTTGTCTTTCTCCACTTTAAGCCCATCTGGAAGAACCCCAAACACAGCTGTTAATGGGTTAGGAGGGATTGTGAGTCCAAGGCTGTCTGAAAGGCACTTAAAAATTTTGTTCCAAAATGATGTTAATTTGGTGCAGGCCCAAAACATGTGACCCAGTGAGGCTGGGACTTGATTGCAGCTTTCGCAAGTTGGATCTTGCCCTGGAAACATTTTGGAGAGTTTTAGGCGAGACAGATGTGCTCGATATATAATTTTGAGTTGAATAATTGTATGCTTTGCGCATATGGAGCTCGAGTGAAGTCTCTGCATTGCTATTTTCCACTCCCTTTCTGATATATTGATTAAAAGATCTTTTTCCCAGTGTCCTCTCGGATCTTTGAAAGGGAGGGACTGTAAAATAATTTTATATATTGCACAGATGGTGTCTTGAGTCCTTGAAACTGAGCAATATTTTTTTCAGCATGGACGAGGGTGCAAGATGAGGAAAATCAGGCAGGTTCTGTTTAACAAAGTTCCTAATTTGAAGATAGTGAAAGAAATGTGTAGCTGGAATGTTAAATTTGGAATGTAATTGTTCATAGGATGCAAAGTTGTTGTCTAGATAAAGATCTCTAAGCAAGTTAATCCCAAATTTTTCCAGATATTAAAAACTGCATATGTTTGCGAAGGTTGAAAGAGGTGGTTCTCTTGCAGAGGTGCCACAGATAAAAGCTTCTCCATCTTAAAATGCTTTCTACATTGGTTCCATATTCTGAGTGAGTGAAGCACAATTGGGTTATTAGTATATTGCCGATACCTTGCATTTATTGGGGCACAGAGCAGGGAATATAAAGAAGTACTGCAGGATTTTACTTCTATTGCGGACCAAGCCTGTGTATGTTCATCTGTTTGTGTCCGGGTCTTTATATCTTGTATGTTTGCTGCCCAGTAATAAAACTGAAAATTAGGTAGAGCCATGCCACCTTCTGCCTTAGGTCTTTGTAGGGTCGCTCTTTGGATACGTGGATGTTTTGAGTTCCAAATAAATGAGGTTATTGTTGAATCTAATTGTTTAAAAAATTATTTATTAATGTACATTAGAATGTTTTGAAATAAAAAAAAGAAGCTTAGGAAGAATATTCATTTTAACAGTGTTAATTCTTCCAGCTAGAGTGAGATGAAGGGTTGACCATCGATGCAAGTCCTGCTTAATTTTTTCCATGCAGACGGTGAAATTTTGTTGATAAAGAGCTTTATGTTTACTTGTGATGTTTACCCCTAGGTATTTAAACTGTTCTGCAATGATAAAAGGGATATTGTCTAATCTAATATTATATGCTTGAGAATTCACTGGAAAGAGTGCACTTTTATTCAGATTAATTCTGAGACCAGAGATCTTTTGAAATTCTGTGAGTGCTGTTGGGACTGCAGGCACAGAATTTTGTGGGTCTGATATATACAGTACCGTATCATCTGCATATAGAGAAATTTTCTGTTCCAGCCCTTCTCTGATAATCCCCTTTATCTGATCTGTATTATGATAGTGAACTGCCAGTGGTTCAATGGCGATTGCAAATAGCAGCGGTGACAAGGGGCATCCTTGTCTGGTACCACGTCTATCATCCAATACTATGGTATTTTCTGCAAAATTTACCATTAACAAGTTTTAATTGTGTTCCCATGTCCTTCTTGCTGAATTTATATCAAAGTAACATCTGGGCTCCACTGTATTAATTATTTTCATAATTCACCAGCAGCAACAGACACACAACAGCAATCAACACATTCAATGTGTGTCATGACATTGTTTATAAGCCAATGTGGCAAAACTGTTCAAAAGAGAGCCACATGTTTACTGATTAATTTCCCAGCTCTGACACACTGTGTGACTTTCCATAATCTGCCTTGTAAAATTGTAAACACTTATTACAATTCTGAATTAAATGAAATGATTGTGGGGGACAAAATAAATTAGTAAGTACAACAATGTTGATTATTAGCTACATTGTATTGTTTTCCATCTATCCATCTTCCTAACTCATGTCAAGCCTATCCCAGCAACCATCAGGCACAAAGCAGGAATAATCCCTGGATAGTGTGCCAATCCATCCTAAGGTAAGAACACACACTCATGCATTAGGGCTAATTTACATTGCCATTCCTGTATGTGTTTGGACTGTATAATTTTCTAAACCCAGTTACCCCATTACATAGTCATGGGGGGCTTGAGCCTACTGAGGTAGCATGAGCCAGCCTTGGATGGGGTGGGAGTCTGTCAGGAAACTCATCCACATCCACTGATACAAAGCCCATTTACAAACCCCTTTCTATCTGTGGCATACCTCTAGGAGGCCACTGGTGCCCTGGAAAAAAAACTCAAAAGTAAATCTGGCCCAGTCTGACGTTAAGTTAAAGCCAGAGGCCACACACCCTCCTACATTTCACTCCAAGCATGAGAAGATCAAAAGTCAAACTTTTCGGAGCTCAAGTCCTTTTTACGTTTTTCTCATGGTCTCATAACATGGTATGGAATTGATGGCTGTTCTCCCTTTATTCAGGATGTCCACGTTAGCAGCCTGCTGGTTCCCGCACACATAAGGCTGCCTCGATCCCCAGAATGCCCTCTCCACGCAAGAGTCTGCGGTATATGAATACCCAGAAGTCTCTGCCTTGTAGTAAAAACGCGCGACAACGCCGGGTATGGCAGCTGTCTGCTGGGCCACGGAGTCATGACAAATCCGGGTGTCTCCTCCGAGCCGGACGCGTGGCACCGACAACCTCCCAAACCCACGCTGGTCTGGCGCAAATCTTATTTTACCCTCGCCGAGTCTGCTCGAATCACACAACTGCTACGTGTGGGTGTTTTATGTATTCATTTCATCCGTCGTCATGTTTATGTTAAGGGTGTTTACTGTTACGACGCATAAACATTACGAAATCTTGACCACTGCTGTCCACATCAGTTTGACGCCGACTCGACTCAGTTTTGTATCTCAAGAACGCGCACGGAAATGATCTGGGGCGCGCGCAGATGACCACGCCCCCCGAAACTTCCACGCAGCAGGCTACACGTGTTTAACTTTTCTTAAGCGAGAGGTCGGCGGTTTAGGGTTCGATTACTTCCGAATAGATCGGCATGTTCTTATTTTGACTGAAATCTAAAACCCGCGAAGGATACGCAAGCCCCAGGCGAGCCTCTCGACGTCATTGGTTGAAGCGACCAACAGCTGTCGCGGGCAGCCAATGAGAAGTCCGCTGATTAAGAGGCGTTTCCGCACCGCTTCGGACTGAAGTCAAAAAAACAAACAGAAGCATGAATCCCGCCAGTCAAAAAATATCGTAGTCTGGCGTCCAAAAACAGCGCATCCCAAGCTTTGGACGAGAAAGCGCGTGATGTCAGCCGTTTAACTCGAGTCACCCAGTAACCCCGGCCTTCGCAACAGATTAGCGATGTTTGCGAAGGGAGGATGAAACGTTATCTCTTGTGAAATGTCATCACCGCGAGGCACGACAGTTAAAACAAGGATCCTGGAACACGGAGCGGGGGTTGCGTGGGGGCAGCACGATGGTGCCTAATGGAAAACATGTATGTCAGGGTTTACATCTTAGTTGTGTTTTAACTATCACGGTGGTCAAGGACAATTAGCGTAGAAGAGCCACACAGACCAACGCTATCTAACGTTTAACTTTTGTTTTTGAAAATCACACATGGCAGTCATTCACCTGTGCTGTTTTACATTTTTGCAAAATTTTTGAACAGAGTCCGCGTATTGTAACTGGGCCATCGCTTAAGTTGTAGTGACTCAAAACGCCGTTAATCTTATGACTTTGATAGTTGAAAAACGTTGGGGGAGGTGGCACTGAAGGTGCTTTATTCAATTCACGTCTTATATACCGCTCTTCACTGAGTGCATGTGCTGAGTGCTGTGACAAATCCTTTGGTTCAATACAAGTCTAAAATAAAGAAATATAATTTTAAAAAATTACTACATACATATTTAGAACACACAAAGAAAAAATGCTTAAACACAAGAAAAGAAAGTAGAAAACAAGGAAACGAACCATTATTTCAAACGTGCTATGTGAATGGCGCTATATGCAACGTGAACTTACATCATTTGTTAGTCTATTCATTGGTATTGACTTGTTAATATTTGCCCTCTTGTATGTGATGCCATGTTTTGAACATGGGAAAAGTGCTATGTATGAATTTTAATATTAGTTGGCAGCGATCAGACATACATAACTGCACCTAGATGTCGGTTATAGCATGCTTGCCTAACTTTAAATCAAAATCATATCAAGAATGAGCCCTATTAATAAACGTTTATGCACAAAAAGCAGGCCCTTTTAATAGGTTTATTAAAATGTTCATGAAGCGCAGCTGGTAACTCCGAAACTGTCAGATCAGATCCAGAAGCCTCAAAAAGAATTCCTCGAATTATATACAAAATAATGTTTGCACAGAAAAAAGGCAGAAACCATGTGTGCGTGAGAACTGCCTATGCCGTTCGTCAATTCACTCCCTGTCGTCCTCCCAGTACGCACCTGTACAGTTTGCCTTTTCGGGCAAAACGTGAACACGCCATGCAGCACTAAACAGATTCGTAAAACTGCACGCCTTCCAGTCCCTCTTTCGGAGGATATCATTCAGTTCATTCCTTCGTCAGTTGTGCTATGCTTAGGGATGGATGGTGCAGCTTTTAGCCGTGGTTCGATTTTGTATCGCGGGGTATAACACTAAACAAAAGCAAACTCTAAAGATGGTGCATACCTTGAATACGGTTTCTGTGGATATCACACCCGTGTTTTTCTCCCTGGTCTAATAGCAAAACAACCCGTCATTTGCGATCATTTCAACAACCCCACCCATTTCAGGTTTAGCAGCTGACAGGCCTTTTGTGCTTTCCATGCGCAAGTTTTCCTCACAGTTGTCGTCAAGTGAACTCCTGGCATCTTTAAGCATCCGGATTCTCACCTTCAGCTTTGAAACGGAAGTGGACTAGGAGATCACTAACGTAGGTAAAGCGACACAGTGGAGCAGCTACTGAATCCTGCACACTGTGCTCGCATGGTTCACTCCAGTTGTCCATCCACAGTCCACTGACTTCCAGCCATGTAGATAGCCGTCTTTATGCCGACCTTGTATGACCAAGTGGTATATGTGTTTGTGCCCTATAAAGTTCAAGCCCTTGGACTGACTACTGTCAAGTGGCAGCTGCTTATCAGATGGGCACTGGTGCCACGTGACCCCGTACTGGAAAAAGCTGGTTCGAGAACAATCTGAAAACTGAATTCCCCTGAAAAATGAAGTAGAAAAAAATCTGAGGTACTGCTGTAAAGGCATTTGATTTCCAAAGAGTTAACACTGAAATTCTTATTTATTCCGAGATTTTATATATATATATATATATATATATATATATATATATATATATATAGCCCAATACAGGGGCAAAGGAAATTGTTATCATTAAACTAAATGTTTGTATTTTCCCCTGATCTACATTAATTAACATTACTTAACATTCTCAAACCCGCTCATTCCAATTCCGACTCTCGAGTAATCAAAATTAATTTCACGGAGATTTTTCCTCAGCACTTTCACAAATGAAGTAATAAGGTGTATGAGGTGTATGTAGAAAGGGTCTTGGTAAGGATCGCCAACAGACAATAATGACATTGTGTGCTTGGTGGTATTTAGAGCGTAAGTTTTACGAGAAGAATTCTCTGGAACTGAGCTTGACAGATTAAAGTTGCAGTCGGGCTGCTTGGCCCTGGCGCTTATTCCGTTAAGGTCCATGTTAATTGAAAGTTATGCTTTATGAAGGAATACTCGTTGCAGGAGGCGTGTTGCACGTTGATTATCCCACGCAAGTAATCTCTGCATACACCAAAATTACCCTATCAACCTATAATTGCAATTTAACAAATGCAAACGTCAGTTGTACTTGTTCACTCACTTGCCTTATAGTTATTCCATTCGTATATTTTTCATTTGTGTGTTTTCCCGTCACCTACAGTTGATAGCTTTCCCCAAACTGACATACGGTAGCTTTGCCACTTCCAAGACGCAGATGCTTTCCCAACAAATGTCAGTCAAGACGTTCGACCAGATCCATTCAAACTGCGCCCTGCCAGCATCATTACATTGTATACGTTTGCTTTTTTAATTGCAATCTTATCCTGATGTCCTTAATCGCCCCCCTCCTCCCCCTACCCCCACCATACGCCATCCAAATGCTCAGCGTAATAAGGTGTGGTTCGGTTCTGCTGAGAGTGCAGAAGTACACAGCGGACCGAAAAGCAGTCAACAGGTCAGAGGTATGCGGTTCCGCGTTGTTTTGACATTTGCCACGAGTTATATATTTTCGAGACTTATACAAAGCCTAGGATGTTCTGTTCATTACTCAGAATGGCGTAAAACCTGCTGTAACTTGAATAACTAGACGAACTGGTGAGCCACTTATAAATAGAGCGCCGTCAGAATGAGTGTCAGTCCTAAGTCGAACCCTTCTAAGGTCAGGCGGCTCTTAAGGTCTCAGATGTAAAGGGCGCTCGAGTCTGCACACTGGGACTACTGCACTGAAGCAATCGCATCCAGAACAACAGAAACAGCAGGTACCCGTGTGTTTACGCGCGTCTGCGGACGGGCCGGGATTCGAGATGGCCGTCTATGTCAGTTTAAGATGCTTTTATTTTTTTTAAATCCTTTAAAGATCTGCAAATTTGTTTTTACATATGCGGATGCTCGTGCCTGGTAATTGTAAATGACAGTCACCATAAATCATTTTTCTCAGTCTCCTTGCGTGGAAAAGATCCGTTAAAGAGTTGCTTTATTATACATTAACAGCTGTACATTTGTGTTTAGAGGGTGTCATGTTCAAAACTGTTTATCTACCTCTCTATCCATCCATGTATTTACAGTGCCTCTTATATCTATGTCTACAAGATGGTAGTCATTTTTTTAAATGATGGCCTAATAAGTCCCTTGAAAAAGTGTGGAAGTTCCATCCATCCATTATCCAACCAGCTATATCCTAACTACAGGGTCACAAAGGTCTGCTGGAGTTGTAGTCGATATTACACATAAATACAGTTCGTCTAACAATAGTATTCTGAAGCTGATTTTTCCCTTAGGAGTGATATACCAGGTATTCTCACAGGGTCCCCTGCAGCAAGGTGGACCTATTGTTTAAATTGTTATAGCAAAGAGGTGCAAGTGGGCCGTAGTGGGGATGTTGTTTTCAATGGATTGCCAAATCAGCTTTCTTACTGTACAAGTAAGTCACTATAGACAATTTTGACAATACTATGGCGTCTGTCCACCATGAGGCCCGACTGGCATTACTGAAAGCAACACACTCTGCACCCCATCAGTCCAGCGCCACATATCCAGCAACGTTAAAGGAATACTCCACCAAAAAGTTACTCATTTTATTATATGTTACTTACCCCGTGTAGTTTGTAGTGGTGGCTGAGAAAAAAATGGAATCTCATGTTTTCATGCAGAAAGGTGATTCAAAATGTTTATGATATAACACAAGCAAATATTGAGCAATGCTGTATAAAAGCCAAAACTTTAAAAATGTCCATTAAAAGAAAAAAAATATCACTCCAATTACCTGTGCTGCAAAATCCACATGTCAGTTACAGTATTCAGTCGTATGCTCAAAGCATGCAAAATACAATAGTTAAATAGATACCTCTAGAAAAATCTGAGCATATCATAAACAGGAAACACATGGGCCTGACTTTTTGAATTGAAGATCTGTTTATCTTAAATAGTCACTGCAAATTACATACAAGTACTTCATAATAGTAATCAACGCAGTTTCCAAGTCTGGGGCAGTATAGGCAAACATCAAAGAAATTAAAACCTTAAAAGATGTTTAGATCAAGTAAAAACTGAAACAAGAGTGTGAAATGACTTTTAAAAGAGGTATTGTCCTCTAAATTTCATGAATCTATTAGTCACCTACCACCTTTCTTGTGACAACATACTGCAGAAGCTCCATGATCGATCACCCAGAGTACCAATCCACATGGAGAGGATGGCGATTCAATACTTAGAATGGCAATAGAGGCGTATGACAAAACACTTATTTTTTGCATCAATCTTATTTTAGCTATATTATAAAAATAAGTTTTTATTGTCTCATTTTCTTTTCAATTGTCTACCTGAAATAAAGTATTTTCCTATAAAAGAAACAGGTGGTTTACCTTAATTGCAGCATGCTCATCTTTTTCTTTGCCTTGTTCATCTCTTTCTATTTTTGTAACAGTTAATATTTCTTCTGGCCACCTGCAAAATACTTCCTGATGACAACATTTTCATTTTAGCCGTTCACTTACTGTAGGCCTACATACTAAATACTCTATCCTTGGATATTAATTCCTTTATGCATACAATAGGCTATGATGTTTTTGTTGTTCATTTAAGAGGTAGTATGTTATAAATGTCCACAATTTCATTTTATATAGCCAATTAGGTAACTTACAAACATAATAACAATGTCCAGAAATATGGCTGGATATATGAAAATGTAATTTTTCTTATCATGTGTACAAGCAGGGCAAATTACAATTTAACATTAAAATGAAACGATTTAAATGGTTAACAGATCAAAACTGCACTATGGGTAATTCTGTTAATTTGGAACGATGCCATTGTGATATATTTTAATAATTATATTTACTATTAATATTTTTATTTAATATATTATGAAAAAATGTATAATTGTATTGGATAAAAAACAATACATCAAACATTTAGCAATATTTCTGTTTAGTTTGGTGGTAATGAAGTAAATTTAAGTTAATAGTCTGTTCACTCATAGCTTTTTTAAATTGATATGTTTAATATATTAATCCATCATTTATTGTTTTGATAATAAACATTAGATTTTTTTTTTTTTTTTTTGCATGCTAGAGGGGATGTTGTTGGAGGATGTGCACATTATCACTTAGGGTCCAAAATGTGTACTAACATACTTAGTGCCAGACTGTCAGCCTCTTTCTACTTAAATGCAGCAAAAAAAAATTGGTGTTAAGACTTGAAACATCTGACAGGTTTTTTAGAACAGACAGTCCTACAACAAATCATAATTCTAGTTGGTACACCAGAGAGCAAGAGTACAGTCCATATTGCTTATGGGGTAAATTCATCAGGGCCATTACTTTTTTCAGTTATAGATGTCAATTTTGATGTAACAATTATACCTGTGAAATGTGCAGAATTGGTATGATAATGTATACTGAAAGCAGCAGAACAATTCAGAAACATCTGGGCGAACTTCAAATCTGGACAATCATTTGGAAAATGTGTTTTACTGTACAGTAGGAAAGTGCAGTGTGTTATATATATGAATAGGTTCACCGGCTCATTATTGTTATGTGTACAGATACAAATATTTACTTGTGCTAATCAAAATGCAACACATTGCCACTTCCTTGCACCATGATCAGCAAGTAGAGTAGAAGTAGATTAACTTGAAAGTTTAATAAGTACAAGATGGGTGACACTGGCCTATATAAGACACACACCCTAGAACTGACTTACTTGTGGTGGATGTACCATTTTGATCCTTGACATTACTGGATGCTTTACTGGATAACGTTTATAATATAAAGTATAATATAGTACTTCTACTGTAATCTAATGAGACTGCATCTATATAGCGCTGATCATCATACTATTCAAGATTTAGCTGCTCTACAGTAGTAGCCATCGCTGGACTGAGGGATTTGCCCTCCTCTGACAAACTACGTGAACTGTTGGTCTTGTTTAAAGGAGGTCTCACAAAACTATCCAAGGCATCAATAAACATGACCCAGCAGAATCGGTTCACATCAAAAGTGAAACAGAAACTTAATAAGATCAGTGAAATTAGCAGAAGTACACTCAAAACCAAAAACCACAAATTTCATCACACAAAGGGTTGTGGAACATGTATAAAAAATAAAAAAAGTTATTAAGTCGAACTTGAGACATTGAAGGCTGAGTGAGCACAGCTTGTTTGAAAAAAAATTTACGCTCTAATTTCTGTTTGTTCATTCATTTTGTTTAGTGTTTCAGTTCTACACAGACTGATGTTTTTCTTTTTCCAGGTTCCATACTACATTGTCGAAGAGTTTGTATCTCACTCATTGACCAAGTGCAATGATCCAAGAAAGACATTTCATTTCAATAAATGCGGGTCTACTGACGTGAGCAGAAGGGGGCTCTCTGCTTTGAAGACTGAACTCCAAGAGTGATTCAACATATGCCACATACATGAAAAAATAAACACCAAAAAGCAGATGGTGAGAAGAATCATTTTTACTTGTCTTACTGCAATTATAGTCAAATAAAGGCTTTGAATTATTAAGGGCTTGGGCAAATTTTTACTTCATAACTTGTATTTTTGCATTATAAGGCATACTAATAAATATTGTTCAAACAAATGTTTTTAAATTTAAATAGACTAAATGTCTATTAGTCATGTTTGTAGCAAAATAACAGTAACTTCAAATATTAATTACATAATAATTAATAATAATGGTGGCACAGAGTTTGGTGCCCAGAATCCTGGGTGTTATTTCTGCATCTGGTTGCCATCTGTATGCACTCTGTATGTCCTCCCAGTGTCTGCATGGACTGGATTAAGCTAATTTCAGAGTGTTAAGTAATAATATTTTGGCTTCCATACATGTTTTTTTTTCATAACAGCTACTATGTGTGATTTTTTTTTGCAGGACTATTTTATTAAATTGAATTTTTACAAATTATTTACTTCTACATTTTTCATGCTTTATAAACCAAGGTGTAGCCAGGAAGACGCCTGCTTAATTTCCAAACGCCTTAAAAGTCTAACCCACACCCTGTGTGAAGAGATGGTTGGGTTTGCTCCCACCGATGCTACTCCCTCAGCAGCTGTGAAATTCTTTGGGGCAGGATTGGCGGGCTGCATTGCCGATCTGGTCACTTTCCCTTTAGACACAGCCAAAGTGAGACTACAGGTAATGCACTGTTTTGAACCTGTCTCATGATAGATAATTTTTATCTTTAAGTCACCTTTTATGATTGCTTATGCCTCTTCGGTAACTGTTACTGGTATTTCAGTAAGGGGGACATACATTAGAAAGTATTTGAATTTGTTCAGGGTAAACGTCTCACATTCATTTGGTTGTTTGGTGGGCCTGCAATATTTTAGTCTAACCTGTTCCTTAATTAGAAATGGACACTTACACTTAATGGAGTATATCACCTAATAAGAGCTCTTCCTGCTCAATTCTATGGGAGTTTGACTGGTTGAGCATTTGAGAAGAATAAGAAAGAGGGATAAGAATTAGAACAAAACTAATAGAACTTTTGGAGTATAGCTACAGATCATGAAATTAATGCACATATTTGCAATGTTTCATGTGAATATTGAATATTTATCCAACACTAAATTATGTTCCTACATTGCTGGATTAAAAGCCAGAAGTCTACATAACCATCATCATCAGGTCCTACCATGAGAACCTTAAATACAAAGAGGACTGTTTCATTTATTTTAGGTAGAATGCCCAGAGGGGGCTGGGCGGTCTCATGGTCTGGAACCCCTGCAGATATTATTTTTTCTCTCCAGCTGTCTGGAGATTTTTTTTTTGTTTTTTCTGTCCTCCCTGGCCATCAGACCATACTCTTATTCTATTTTAATTAGTGTTGTCTTATTTTAATTCTTACTTTGTCTTTTTTTTTTTTTTCTTCATCATGTAAAGCACTTTGAGCTACATTATTTGTATGAAAATGTGCTATATAAATAAATGTTGTTGTTGTTGTTGTACAAAGTCATACTAATTAATCAAGGGGGTAAATTATAAAGTAGAAATCAGCCTCCAATTAAGAGGTCAGTGGTAATGAAAATCAGTAGCTGTTTCGTGACCTAAATGCATTAGCCTTGAGCTCTTTCTTTTTTGTCATCATAAATTCTTGCAGGAAAGCCTACTCGTACTACTACTTTGACATGTAGCTTTCTTGTGCTCATATGAGCCAAATAGGGCTACAGCCAAAGATGAAGTAAAAGACAGCAACTCAGTACACAGTAGCCATTAGCAGTCCAAGGCAGTGTAAAGACTTACATAATAAGGCATATGTCATTTGGCACCAAAAAACTGAAAAAGGTTCCTGAAGTGTTAACATCAACTGGGCTCCAGATGTCGGAGAATGTGCTGAGAGGTACATGGGGCACACAAAGGGGTTTGAGCAAAACGTGACTGCTGCCAAACTCTCAAAACCACTGTGATCAACCGTGTTTGAAAATAAACCTACTGTACATAACAGGTGATTTCCCTCAAAATTTGCAGACATCTTACAATAACAACTTATTTCTTGAATAGCCCAAAACCACACAAGGAATTCCTCAATGAGCTTTACATTTGTGCTGTCTGTTTTTGCTGAATTCTGTCAAGGAATGCTGCTCTTTTGTTAATTACTTAAATTAGACAGATCTGTCTTAGAGGACCTTCTTCTCCCTTTAACACATTTCTGTAAAATCAGCTAAATGAATCGGCATAAAACACATAAGCATAAAAAAGCAGAAATGGCTATTGACAATACCATTTCACATTTGTAAGCTGCATACGTAAGCAGAGATTAAAAAAAAGCTACAGGCAGCTTTCACTTACTGTTCTACAAATCCAACCCAAATCTACAGTAATCACATATTGACAATGTCAGCTTGATAAGCACATAATTATCAATTACTTATGCCCCTAATGTCAGTTAAAAAAAACAAAAGAAAAAATAATAATATCAGTATCAGTGCCTTTTTCTAAACATCCACCCATTCCATTTCTTTGTCCAACAAAGTTATCTTTGGGTATGAACTTCATGGGACTGCCTTCATTTGTAAAGCCTGCAATAGGAAAAGGGTCAAGGAGAAACATATTGGCATTTCCATCACATTTCTAACTCTTATTTGTATACTATATTATGCATGACATTATCACCTTGCAGTAGCATATGCTATACTATCTCCAGCTTTCTGATTCAACTTTAGATACAATGCTTTCCAATTCCATATGTCTGAATGCCTCTGCTCTACGAAGATGCACAGGATTGTTATTAATGTCCACAGACCTTATGTAAAATTAAAATTATAGACTGAAATGAGCAATTAAGCCCAGTCCTTGTGCACAGCTGTTGGTGAGGTCTTTCTTTCTTACAGACATAATAACTTTGTACTTTTTGGTTGCAAGGTGTCATTTTTGACATTTCACTGGATGGATGAGCAGATAAACACGACAGATGGCACACAGCTGTCGGTGATGTCCATGCAAAGTATATAATTTGGTACGTTTGAGAGCTCTTGGTGAAGTCAGTTGCGACTGCTGGCAGTTTGGTCATATGGTTTCACCAACACCCAAAACTATCTGAAGAAGAAACACAGACATGTATGTTGCAGGATGCATCCATAGCCAGGATTCCATAACAATGTTGGTTAGATATGCTACCAGCTCAACAGAAGATATTACTCACAGATTAACATTGTCCATAGTCATACTACCCAGCTATCTGCACGGATTAGTTAAATACAACAGATGGTGCACCAGTGTTGTTGATGCTCAGGGATACACATTTCTCTGACTTGCAGCCATGTTCTTCCTTTTCAAGGATAGATCCTTTGCTTTTCAGACATTAAGGCAGGAGTGATTATTTTCAGTCCTGAACTGCCACAATGACTATAGATTTTCAATTAAACCAACCTTTTATTTGTTCATCATTAGCTTCTGCTCTAGAATGCCCCTTTAGCAAATGTTACTTAGCTCCAAGGAACAGTGTTTAAACATGGCTATTTCTGATGTCCATGTTTGGGTGGACACAGCCAAAAGACTTCAGAGAAATACAAATATACGATAAATCATTCTATTCATAATGGTAGAAATGCATAAATTTGGGAATTCAGTAAAAGGGTATTTATAATGAAGTGACTAGCATACTTGTTTGATTCTTGCATATTGCATCTTCAATTTGGAGTCTGCAAGTTTCCACATTTTTTATGGTAATTTGTTTTTGGGAACCGCAGTTTCCATGTACAGTAAAAAAAATATTAACATAAAAGATTTATGCCACCACTAAATGGTGCCTAATTGTGTGTGTGTTGTGAAATGGACTGACATCACATCTAGGGTTAATTTCTGCCTTGCACTCCGTGCTAATGGGATAGGCTACCAAAAAATACAAAATGACCAAAGCACCAGCCCAAAAAAAAGGTCACTATGGACAACAGGTGTGCCTCAAGATGCAGATATTTTGGCATCTTCAAATGGATACTCATAGGATAGATACATCAAGTCACCCATGGTCATGTTCTGTGATTTTTCAGGAACACAAAAGTTAGATCTACGCATTAATCATGGCTCCAAGGGGGCAGTGACACGTTGCATGTTGATTATTACATGCATGTGGAAATTTCATTGTTTATTGTACATGTGACAATAATGAGCTATAATGACCCCATATAATGAATTCACAGTAAAAACCCAGAGTGACATGGATTATATTCTTGTGGTTTGACTTCAGTGTTTGGATGACAGCGGGCAGAAACCAGTGTGATTTCTAGCTGTGTTATATTTTTCCAATAGCTTTCCACTTTAGTTTCTAAAGATTTTTAGTTTTTGTCCCTTTCTTCCTTATTTTGGGCTGGGTCAGGGAGAGATAAAAAAAAAAAAAAAAAGTGGTCAAGTCAAAGAAGATACTTCTGAGGACTATATTTAAATCCCTCTGAAGATTAATTTATTAATTTTCTAAAGTTTGCATTGAAATCTCCATAGATCCATCCATTTTCTGAACCAACTTATTCCACTACCGGATCTTTCAGATTCTGGTGCAAGGCATGTCCAGCCCTGGATGAGTCTGTCACAAGGCATATTCATACATACTGTGCCAAAATTAATTCCCTTAATATACACACCATTTGGAGTGTAAGGATAAGTTCCAACCTCTGACAGATCCTTGAAACATGGCACTGGTTACCACTGTGCCACTGTCCACTCCAACCAAATTTCACAATATAGTTAATATTTAGGGATCCTTCGTGAATATTTGCCAAAGCGGGTGAATATATTTACTGTTTTTGCAGTTTACCCATAAATTCAGTAGCAATGGATGCAATGCCACCTCTGAAACCCTCTGATGCTCTGCAAGTGCATGCATGTTTTTTTAGTTTTCTTTTGTAAATTGCAATCTCAAACGTAATTCAAGTGACCACAAAAAAATGGAGACTTTCTTCAAATCTCAAGCCTAATTTTCTTATGTAGATGATGGAAATTTCTTTTTAGGTACTTTGCTTATCATTGTCACAATAATCTTTCAGCATAGCTTCTTTTTCAAACAAGAGTTATAAACTGAATCTTCATTGATTTCCTAAATAGAAACTGATGGTGCTGCTACGATTAGTTTTGAAATTTCTTTTTTGGAAAACACTTTAAACAGCTATTGTTTATAATTAAACAATTACTGTTTGACCTTTAAATGCACCACCAAAAGATACAGTGGAAGATCCAAAGGACGGTAAAAGGTGAAGCTAACATTATTAGAATAAACTGCTGCAGCTATGCCATTCTTGATTTCCCTACTCGCCAGCCATCTCTTTTTACCTTTATCGGATTTCTCTGTCCTGAACACTCCTCTTCTGTTTGTGGATTGTTAGCAGATTGCCACACCTAAAGCTCACCTTACCATTCATTCACCATATAGGCATCCAGGAAAACACATTAGCACACCTGCAACTGTGAACAAACTGGAGAAACACACGTCACAAATATAAAAGCAGATAAAAGAGAATCATCAGCACTTATTCCCACCTACCCTTCCTATGCATATGGCCATTGAGATTTTAGCTACTTGTCTGGAAACCTGTCTTACTTTCCAGATTTCTTTGGGGGGGCACTCCCTCTTACTATTTTCTCCTCTTCCTCCTCTCCCCACCTGGTAGGTGTTGTCTGTCTTCCTCTCAGCTACTCACTTATTTGGTTTTAAATTGTGTCAGCCAGTTAACCAATTTAGCCCAGAGTTACTTTAGGCAGACAGGGATCACCCCAAAAGACCCACACTCTTGATCAGGCTACAATACTGCATGTCTGAGAGATAAGGAGACATGTACTGCATTTCCATGAGGCATCCTTACTGCATTCCAAAACTGATGCTGAGGAACTACTCTCACAGGCCTGGGGCGTCAGAGGGATTGCCTGTTATTGTATTGTTTGGCTTTTTCAGATACAAGGGGAATCTAAAGGACCAATGGGCAACAAAAGGTTTCAGTACAGAGGGGTATTTGGAACCATCACCACTATGGTGAAAGATGAAGGGCCAAGGAGTCTGTATAACGGTCTGGTGGCCGGCCTTCATCGTCAGATGAGCTTTTCATCAGTTCGGATTGGCTTATATGATTCCATGAAACAGTTCTACAGCCAAGGGTCTGATTGTAAGTTCACATTAATGTGTGTTCTTAAAAAGTGAAAAAAAAAATAAAGTTTAAGCCTATATGAGATGTTCTGTTTCAGTTCAAAAATGTGTATACCATATATAAATAAGCAAACATTACATATACTGTCAGCAGGTGTACTCCCTCTACCGACTGGTATTGTTTCTTAAAGCTTAGAGCAGTAAAGTCATTTATCAAATAAAAACCCAACACAAAATACATAGATACACTCACCTTTGTGCATTTGTCACTTTTGGCTTCTCTAAAGCCAAAAAACATTTTTTTTCATAACTTTCTTCTCCTCATTTTTTATTTTACTTTAATAAAAAAAGTCTGTATTTTGAGTTTGGTTTATTTGTTCAGCATGCTTGAAATAAAAAAGTTTTTACAAAAAATGACAAAAGAAATACATTACAAAGGAAATGTTACTTGTTACCTTTACTTGATTCAGTGTCTATTTGGTGTGAAGAACAGTGGCATTTACTTCATACACATATTACATCATAAGAAATGCAAGGTATTTTATTCTCCAAAAGATGGACTGTTTTATTCATTTTAATGTATCTTAATTTCCCACAGATATCACCATTACTACTCGATTGCTTGCAGGCTGTACCACTGGTGCAATGGCAGTCACTGTGGCTCAGCCTACAGATGTCGTCAAAGTTCGATTTCAGGCTCAGGCAAGAAGTGGCAACAGCATCAAGCGATACACTGGAACAATGTCTGCTTATAAGACAATAGCTCGGGATGAAGGAATCAGAGGGCTTTGGAAAGGTAGGATACTGTTGTACTTTTCATTTTAGGTTTTATTTTTTCAGTCTTAATTGAACAAACTATCAGCATAGGGTAGCACTGCTATTTCAGTACTCTTGGACACAAGTTCCATTTAACTATAGGATGGTATCTGTGTGGAATTTCCGTGTATTGCCATGCCATGCTTAGGGAGCTCCTTTCCTTTTTCATTAATTTATACATAATTTAAGTGAACCTTAGCTTTCCTTGCTTGTATTTTTTACTTTTTTGATAGCAAAGATCATTTTAACTTACTTGATACAACAGCAAACAGGAGGAGAGGTGAGGTGTTGCTGAGGCTAATGGCAGCTGTTTATCTGAGGATATGTTTTTCTCACTGGCATTTTACTAACTCCTGTTGTGGATCTGTTTTTCCTTCCTGAGCAGCTATCACATGAGCAAAAGGGAAAATATTTAAATTTTACAAGTTAAAATAACACCTAACAAGTTAGATATGAAACAGTAAATTAATTGGTAATTTGAGGTCATGCTGTACTTTTTTTTATATAGCGCCTTTCCCATGCTCAAGGCGCTTCAGAGAGTCTCATAAACAAACAGCAGGTATATAACATTGGATACAAATGTTTCCTGAATAGAACATTAAAACAGATGATACAGGATATACAAAGACATTAAATTGAATAAAAGACAATAAACTAAAGCCTAGCATGGACAGGGCCCTAGTCAGACACAGGGCATGCTTGTATTAATATGGGTTCACAGGTATTGAACAGCAGAGGAAAAACTAAGTGTTCAATTGGGTACAAGTTGGGGAAAAAACTAAAATACTTGCCAGGGAGAAGCTGTAGCTTGGTTGCATCTCACATCTTTGTCAATGTAAACCACTCAGAGGTGGTATCTACTGTGAAAGGTTTAATTTCAGCAGCCTTTCTTATTAGCTCATGGATAAAATTATAAATAAAATAATGCAATTTTATTCTGTCTGTGCAAGATGAAAAAATGTTTTATTTTTTTAGGAACCATTCCTAATATTACACGCAATGCCATTGTGAACTGTGCTGAACTGGTCACCTATGATGTCATCAAAGAACTCATCCTGAAGAATGACCTTATGACTGGTAAGTCAGTCAGCCATTCACTTATACAGCCTGCAGGAGGTGCTGCTCTGTTAACTAAAATTAACAAATATTTTTGGTTAAAAGGTGCACTGTAAAGGTTTTCAAGTCTACAACTTCCAAACCAAACTATTCTGGTATAGGGATACAATGCAAATGAAGATGTATGTGAACAGCATCTACAGTATATGTTAGGAAGGAATAAGTATGCATTTATTTTAAGGACTGGCCCTTGTTTGTGAAGAGCTAACCCTCACTTCTTCAGACTCAGCAGACTGACCAATCAAAACTAAAATCTGATACAATCTCTAAGATGGTAATAGATCTCTATCAAAAGTGTACATCTCAGCTAAGCAACAATTGTTGCTTTATGACAGAACAACCAAATCCTACCCATCCATCTTCTAAACCTGCTTTTTGTATAACTGGGCTACAGATTGCTTTTAAATTAACAAAATTTGTTTAGTATTATAATGTGTTGCTGTACTATTAATATACAGTCCTGAGTCATTTGGTATTACTCTTACTCACCAGCTCAGGTGTTTTTCCATGGCACTCTTTTTGCAAATGACAGGTAAGATTAATATCGTGAACAGAATTTACATATCAGGAAGTCAAAATGTCCTAAACTTTATTCAGCTTTAAATTATTCAGCAACAGCTGTCTCATTTTCACACTCATTCAAGTATATCTGTTTGGTAATTCCCCTGAAAAAAGTTAAAACTTTGAATGTTAATCAAATGTAAATGTCACCCAGTCTAGCTGTTTGTGTCAATAGCTCACTTTAAAAGTTTGTTTTTTTTTTGCATTTTTTTTTTTCCAAACAGCTCTACCCAGTCTTTCCATTTTCAGTCTTATTTAATCCAATTCAGGGATACATGGGCTGGGGCCTGTCCTGAAAGGACCACCAGACCATCTCAGGGCATACTAAAATTTGTCCAGAGCCAATTTGAACTCACCATTTAACTTACCTTGCACATCTTTCAAATGCATGAGGAAAACCATAACACCTAGGAAAAAGCCACCTAGATAGTGCCCAGGCTCTGGGAGTTGTACCCAGGCCTCGGTGGCCAGACAGCAGCAGTGCTAACTACTGTGCCATCCCTCAGAATTATTCATGATAGAAAACTCACATGTTTATGTTCAGTCACACCAGTAGCGTCACAATGTAACCTGACTTTTTAAAGCCAGAAATAAAAAACATTTTGAATTTGTAGTAAAGAATGTGATAATCCGTGGTAAATTCTTGCTGGAATAAAAAAAAAACCAAGCAAACAAGCACTTACTGATAGCTTTTCTTAATCCTGTCCTGACGCACCTCTGTTTGCTGCTAAGTTCTTAATCACCAAGTCACCACCTACATTTAAATAATAATAAGTTGTGATTACAAAGTAGGGTGGGGACATTTGCCAGTAAAATATGTTCATCCTCTGTTCTTCACACCCAAACAGATTGTTAGTTACACTGTGAGGAAGGGTCCAGCTATCCTTGGTGCCACAAAGACGGAATGATGAAGACTAGTGTCCCAACTGAACCCTTAGTGCTAACTATGCTATATGCTCATCCCCGTGACATACAGCACAATCCCTGAGCAATTAACATGTATTGTACAGCATGCCTTTTACAGGACTGTCCCATCAGAATACCTGGTGACTGATAGGTTAAGCCAAATGGAGTCATGTAACTTATGCTACATTGACTACCATATTATATTGTAAGTCTGTTTTCCTCTTGGCAGACTTTCTTTCTACACCATTATAACCAAAGATGTCTGACTGAGCAAGGGTTGGCTCATCTATCAACTTGTCAGTTAAATTCATGGAAAGCATGCACAAACAACTGGAAACTGCCCATTTCGTTAATTTCAGTCGGGCCATCTTCAGCTGTCTGTCTGCTTTTGTCATGCATTTTTCTACCATCAGTCAGAAAGTAAGGCATGCGTCAGCTCTCAACATTTTTCATTAAAGAGGTAACATTTTGTTATGCTAATGTGATCTCATTTCCATTAGAAAGTGCAGGGCGTATGTGCCAAATAGCACAGGGAAACCTATTATTATGACTTGGATGGTGCTGAAACAGTTGTACAATTGTAAGAAAAGTCATTCAAGGTTAGATGTTTCCACTAGTTTGCATAAAACAAAACATCCAAACTGAGCTAGAAACTGTCCAATGTGGTAGCTACTGCTACAGAAAACAATGTGGGTTGTCAACTTATGGGCCAAGCTCATGTTTAAGGAGACAACAGAGTGTACTGGGAGAATGAGGACAGTGTTGCCATTTCACCAGTGTTACAACTCAAATGGACTTTTAGCAATTAGTTTAACGAAAATGTGCTTAAGCTGCTTCCTACTTTATGAGTAAGAATAAAATGGATTAATATTTAAGTGTGAAATGCTCAATTAGTTATAAACAAACTCCTTTTTTGTAAATAATGTTCAAATCTGCATAAATAAAACATAAGTCTATAGCAAGATCTCCACAGAGAAGAGTTAAACACAGTGACACAATTTCTTCTAAAGTGCTACAGTTTTTGAGAGGGTCGTTAAGGGCCTAACACTCACACAGATGCACATAACCATACTCTGAGTGGTGCCAGTCCATCGCACAGCCCATTCATACACCCACACAGGGGCAAACTGGAATCATCACTTAACCTAACATACACACAGAGATGTCTTTGGGTGTGTCAGAGGAAAACAAAGAGACAAAGAAGAAAAACTCCACAAAATTGAAACTCTTCAGGAACAGTGGCCAAAGAAGAATTCTAACCCAAAATGCTGGATCTATGAGGCAGCAGTGCCAACCACTGTGCCACCCAGTTTTTAAGGAATTTAGCAAGCTTGGATGCAGAGTTGGTTACAGTGTAAACACATTTTCTTCTGATTCAGTAGAATGTTATCCAGATCGAAACACAATGCAACCAAGGTTCATTGGAATAAAGGGGGAAAAAGGAGATGAAGAAGGAAGAAAAGAAAACACATTTAGGAGTGTACTGTTTTGAATATGATGAGGATGGTGTAACAGAAAACAAAACAGGCAAGATCCAAATAAAAAATAATCAGAGAAAATGTAAACAAAGAACAGAAATTCTATCTGTGTGAGCGTATTTTAAATGGTTTTACATAAGAAGGAAAAATGATACCAACAACTGGCATTCCTAGCCAGAGAACCATTGTTGAACTTACAGTGGCTATAACATGTACCCACTTACTTGAACGTTTTCACACTTCATTTGTATACACCATTAAATTACAGTGGATTTAATTTGGCTTTTTTGACACTAATCAACAGAAGAAGACACTAATGTTGAAATGAAAACAGATCTCTACAAAGTGGTCAAAATGAATTACAAAAATAAAAAGCTAAATAATTGATTGGGGAAGTATTCACCCCCTTTAATGTGACACACATAAATCATCACTGGTGCAGCCAATTGGCTTTAGAAATCACAGAATTAGTTCAATAAAATGACATGTCTGTAGTCAAGTGGTTTCAGTTGACTGTAGTATAAATGCACTTATAAGTGGAAGGGCCAAATTGAGGAGACTCAGTATGGTGGCCTAACCATCTTTATATATAATATGCTACTGTGGCTGTCCGTTTGTCTGTCCAGGATTTTAAATCACCCGTTGCTCACAAACCGTTTGATCTATTGACTTGAAATTTGCTACACATATACCACATAACATCGAATATCCACTTTTGGGGTGATGATTGATCTCCATGGTTAGTCCTCTTTTTATTTTTATTTTATTGTAGAATCAACTCAGCAGCGGCCAGCCTGCATATGGGGACCATTGTCATCCCTACCACCTTCGCCGTCACTTCCACTACCTCTTCATATCTTAAATCATTCTTGAGGCAGACTGAACAATTAAGTGCCAGCTTAAGTGAAAAATTAAGGAAAACATACCAAGTAATTACATCACAAACTCTGAATTAATCAGTTTTAACGCGAAAAGATGCCGATGAAAGAAGAGAAGCAGCGGGCCACTAGGGTGGAGAAAAGAAGAGCTGCTCAGGAAGCAGCAAGAGAATCAACCTCTGAGTAAACGAATGATAAACATACAGAGAAAGAGTATAAAAACTATGAACGCTCAAGTCAAGTGTATTCACTGCACATTATCGTGCAGTGCGCCGTTACTGGTATAATAATAAATCCAAAAGACAAAAGAACATTTCAAGTAACTCAGTGAATAGGTGCTTGAAAAGCCCAAGTCAGGGATGGATACAGAAATGGAAGGCAGAAATTAACAAATGGACAGAAGTCAAGAAATGGAAATAACATGGCACTACTGCAAATCCACCTAAAGCAGACAATCCACAAAAACTGAGTGACCATACCAAAAGAAGACTAGTAAGGGAGGCCACCAAAACGGCTATGATAACTCTAAAGGAGTTACATGCTACAGTGACTAAGCTTGGAACAATATGTTTATACAATTGTTACCCAGGTACATCATCAGTCAGAGTTTTATGGGAGAATGGCAAAGAGAAAGCCACTGTTAAAAAAAATTGCAAACATCTGGACTGAAATTGAGCTTTTTGGCCATCAGACTGAAAGTTATGTTTGGTATAAGCCAAATCCTTCATATTATCAAAACACACACTACCCCCACTTTGAAGCAAGTATATCTTATTTTAGCACAAATTTTATGTAAACTAGGGGGGCTTTGCTCGCCAACCCCCCAGCCTACGGTATGCGCCAGCCACTTCGCATCTCTTCTGCTCGCATATGTGGATTTCACTTTCACCAAACAACAAATCATTTAATTCTCACGGATACGCCTCTTCATTGGGAAGAAACACTACTTTTCCCTGATGGCAACACAAATTACATGATCTACAAGTCTCCAACTTAAAGTTTAAATCCGAACAATATATTCAATCTCTTTTCGCTGTTCTGTTAATTCACCGAATAATAATTTCCATTTGTTTGTAATAATGAGATGTTTACTATCATTTTTTGGAGACATTTGAATTTTAGTACTTTCATGATCTTTAACCTGCTTTGCTTGTGTATCATGCCAATGTTATTTAATTCTTTACAATGTTCTACTTTCCCATATACTCTTTGTCTTTTATTTCCAGCCCCCGGCGTGGTTATATCTCTTGGCACAAAGTCTCATCTTGCTGGACTTGGAAGTATCTCTCTGAAAACGTCATGTCTCGTCCCAGGATTTTTTTTATATAATAGAGAGATGTGTGGGAAAAACAGACACTTTGTATAGCTCTGTTTTTCTTCACGGAAATATAAATTCAATTCAATTAATTTTTGCATAGCACCCTTCATGAAGTCAAGTCTCAGGACACTTATAATATTGTATTAACAATAATAATGCTTCAATGGTAAAATAGCAAACTGTACAACATTTACAAACAGAAACACACAAATTACATTAAGTACACATTAATTATTTAAATGATAAAATAAAATCATGACAATATAAAGTCGATTAATATTACATTTGCCAAATAACTAGCTAAGAACAAAGAAGATGAAAATGAAAATTTCAGCAGCATGATGTACACAATGGCAGCAGTGCTCCCTGCCAATCACAGCCCTAATTGTTTTAACTCAAAAAGCATGTCATCACTGGATTATGTAACAATATTTAGTTTTTTTGTTACTTTCATTACTTGTTTATATACTTTTTATTTTAGAAGTATGGGTGATTAATTACTCTTCAAACAAAACCGGTGTCACACTCTACATACCACCTTTTTCTTCTTCTCCAGATAATCTTCCCTGCCACTTCACATCTGCCTTTGCAGCTGGCTTCTGTACCACCATCTGCGCTTCCCCTGTGGATGTAGTGAAAACAAGATTTATGAACTCGACTCCTGGACAGTATAGCAGTGCCTTGGGGTGCGCTTTCACCATGTTGACAAATGAGGGACCCACTGCTTTCTACAAGGGGTATGTTGGTCCAAAACTGACATTTTATAAACATGGAAAAATGTAAACTACATCTCATATGTTAAAAATGGACTTCACATAATGCAGAATCGCAAAGAATGATTTGCTTTACTTTAGCATGGTCTACCAAATTCTATGTGGGTTTCTTCCCACATCCCAAAAATTCACTAATTAAATTAACTAATTATTCAAAATTGGCCCAAAATGAGTGAATGTACCCTGCCGCTAGTATAGATTACTGCCTTTTACTACCTTGTACTGAAAAGAACAGATTCAATATATGCAGATGTATATTATTGCTGAGGTTACCAAACATACTGTACATAATAACTTTCGCAGGTTCATTTAATAAAATTCACTATCACCGGGTTTACAGCCTTTCTAGGCAGTATTAGACACAATGTGGAACGTCAGACTTATACCCAGAATACTGAATCTACAGTATGAAGCAACACTACTGTGCTATCATGTCACCAACAGGTCAAACAAGCTTTCTTTTAGTGAGCGGTATTATAAAAATGTCCAAATTACAAAATCAATCATATAATAATAAAGGTAACAAAGCCAGAAGCCCATCTAGAATGGTATAACAGTCCTGCTACAGTCACACATATCCAGGCAGTTTAGAGGATGTAAACAGTCTGGTAGCAGGTCATTAGTCAAAGAAATGACAATTGATTGTGCTGTTGTTTTGTCACTAGACAAAGATTTAAGACACAGAAAAGTCATAAATGCAATTTGTGGACATTATTAAACATTGTGTGCTCTGTTAACCTGAGACTACTACATTGGCACCACTACAATACCCTTGGAAAGTGTTTTAACCTGCCACACTGATTGCAGAAATATTTACTTTGGGTCATGCTTAATGAAGGGTCTAACACTAAACTTGGAGGGCTGTAACGACGTTTGATTGTCACACCACACCACTTCTTTGAAGAAGCTTGCTATAAAATACATTATTCTGCTTAAAAAGACAACAGGTTAATATGTTTTCTTCACCAATGAATTATGAATTGTTATGTTTTTGTTAAGGATTAATAAGTAATGTACCATAACACACTCAACATGCTGTATATAAATCTGATGTTAAGCACGCAGTATTAATTAATTGCACTCATCTACATTAATGTCCACAAAAAATAGCTATTTATATTTAACTACTTGCAGTTGTTTTGTCAGAGGAGTCCCACAGAATGCCCTACTGCCTCACAGCTCAACAACCCCTGTATTTAAATCCTGGCCAAGTCACTGTATGTGTGAAGTCTCTGCATTATCCCCATCTCATTGTTTTCTCTGTGTCCTCCCATATCCAAAATGTGTGAGTTACATGTATTGGCAACTCTAATTTGACCTGGTATGAGCCCTGTGACTGACTGGCACCCCATCCTGGGTTGGTTCCTGCCCAGTGTCAGAAAAGGCCAAGATAGGCTCTGCTCCTCACAATCCATAGAATTAACAGGTTCAGAAAATGGATGAGAGAATGAAAGTCCCACTGAAGCCAGACCCTCATTCACATTGGAGCCACAAGGCAAAACACAATGCATACAATACACATAACAATTTGTACCACAGTCTTGTAATCCTATAAGGAATATAAATCTAAGCTGATATTTTGAAATAAACATTTTTAAATTGAAATTCATAAAGTCACAAATTAATTCATCAAGAAGTATCATCAGAGACATAAAGTAGCTACTAGTTGACCCTTAAAAAATTCAGGGCAGTGTTTGAAACAAAAGCATTTGCATAAATACTGTTTTGTCTTGGTAGAGAAATATATTGTTCTACTTTCCCCTTTTGTATTATTAATAAGTAGCCTTTGTCAAAATGCCTCAAATATCCCAGACTTACCACTATTTATAAGGTATTATAGTATATAACTTCTCCCCACCTTCCCTTCTACATCTATAACCTCAGGCAATTAGGTGTAGTAAAAGACAAGCAGGAGTTAAGTTACAATTTAAACAATGTATTATTGATAATATTCATAAATAATAACAATATACAAAGTACATTTGAATATTGACAAACATACAACCTGATTAAATGATGTGTAGTTTCAGGCGGCACACACACTTGTTTAGTTACTTAAAAATTACTCTAGTTAAGGCATCATTTGTGGTCAGCTTTCTTCAGAACAGGCCACATGCCTGTCTCAATATGGCTGCTGAGCTGTATTCTTCATTGTGTTGTTCTTCTCAGTTCATGGTGTGAGATGCTTCTTCATCAGATGTTAGTAAGAGAGAGAGAGTGAGATTAACCATGCAAATTTTATAGATGTTCTGTCCAAATCCTACAGCCAATTAAGGGCGTTGTGGTACTTAAAGGCTTCTGATACAAGCCAATTCCAAACAGCCATACTTCAGACCAATGGGGAAATAGAACATCTTATCACCTGCCATCCACCAAAACCATTTGTTGAGGTAAAGCTTGGCAGTTAGGCAACCTGGATTTGTGTAGGGGATGAGAGAGACTCTAGCAGAGAAACATTTGTTTCAAGCACTTCCCCTAACTCTGTCATAAAATTCACTTTCCTAACTTAGTTTTGCCTAAATTACAAATAAAGGCTTACAAAATATTTATTATATGCAAAATCTCACATCACAACAAATACCAAGCTAAAAATCCCCCATTATATCATTCCAAATTTAAGTTAACTTACTTTAGATGTCAAGGTCAATGTACATTCTGGAATTTTATACCTTATAAATTCTTTAATAAATTTTAGAACACTGAGATTTAAGATGAGCTTCATGAAATGAAAGACTGAAAACAGCTGTTAAACTTCCTGACAATAATGCTAAGCCAATGATTTATATTTAATCCAATATTTTTTTTAATAGGTTTATGCCTTCCTTTCTTCGACTGGGATCCTGGAACATTGTGATGTTTGTGTCTTACGAGCAAATCAAGAGAGGGCTGATGAGAGCACAACAGTCCTGGGAGTCACCATTTTGAGGCTGATTATGTGCAGAGGGCTGAACTAAAAATGGACAAAATCAGAAAGCCAAAGCACTTTTGAACTCTTTAAATTTGTAATGGTGTTCATCAAATCTTTTGATGTGGTGTTTCTACTGTTAAAGATCCCTGCATATTTTTTTTTTTTTTTTTATCGCTGGGCGATTGGACTCATACGGTGGTACAAGATTTTTTATTTATTAAATTTGTAAATATTTTGTATGTTAAGTAAATGACTTAAATTTTCATAAATTAATGTTTAATCAAATGATTCAAATGTTTCTACCAAAACAAAAATGTAGTTGTTTTTTAATCTTTAAGTCCTTATTTTAACAAACAAAAATAGCACATATCTTGTTCATCATCTCTTTACCTTTGCACAGTTCTCATAGTGATGCACAGATGGGTAGTGACTTACTAAGATCTTAGAGAGCAAATCACTGGTGGAGTCTGAACTAGAAAGCATGTGTCCTTTGTTTCAAAACCTTACCTGTATTTAACTTTGGTTCAATTAAACTCCATTAGTTTATTCTATTCCTAGGCTCTCTGTTAAGGCTTTCTTATTCACTAGCCATACTGTTTCAGAAAAATGGAAGCAGTATCCAGGAAGCTAGGCAGGATTTTTGAGAAATATCATTAAAATATTTATTACAGACAGAATCATGTCCACTAAGTTACCGTTTAGCCTTACACATTCGGCATCCCCAACATGATAGGACACAAACGGCTCCTTTTGATTCAACACCTCAGAACACTACATAACTCTTTCCACTGCAGACATAGCTTTAATAGAGTTTGTAACAAGAGTGGGTGCCCTAATGTATCTCACTACAATTAGAATAATCCCAAGGAGGCCACTACAATATAAAGTAGAGTGTTTATTGTCAAAAAACACAATGGATTGGTAAGCAAAGTGAAAACACAAAGTCCAAAGTGAAATAGAACATAAAAGAACCCTGATCAACAGGTATTAATTATCTATCTACTCTGTGTGGTGGTACCTCCAAAGCACCACAAATGCATTAATTTCTCCTCTTCTGGTCTGTCTTGCTCATAACAGAGAGCTTCTGTCCAGACTCCCCTGTTAGTTCAAAATACCTATGGTTCAGGACTTATAAAAATATACTGCAAGATTTGCCCAAGTCCAACAACCACTTTTGGGGCTCAGGAAGGTCTGTAAAATACCTAGACCAACAAGCCAGGGTGCTCTATGATGAAACCTGAGCACTCAGGTACTGTTAAACATTCAAGTTACAGTCAGTTTCTAGAGTAGCAGTCTGGTACAACAACATGGTGCATGTACTCTAGGACTCTGTTCTACCACTAAAGGGCAGTATAGTTAGTGTTATGATTTAAGATGTAAGCCGAGATAAGGCAAAAAAGATTAAATGGTCTTAAAAGGCCTCAGGCCTACACACTAAAAAAGAAAGGGCGAAATAGACAAAGCCCAAAAAAATGATGGGAAATGTCAAAACTCTGGCTGTAAGGGCTGTGATGTACTTGACGTTATGTGATGTGTATGCTTGCAGATGCTGCTGCTATGCAATCAGTGTACTGTACTTTATGCAAGTCTGGAAGCTTCCACCAAGTAGCAGATGTTGTTGTGAACGTGCAAAAAAAGATGGCGACAGCAACACAGAAGATGGTTAGATGTGAAACCTTTAAATGTATCCTGTCATTCTGATGGGGAATATGAGACGCTTGTATTGCCTATGCGAGAAATGGATGAAGAAAAGTACTACAAATACTTTTGTATGTTAGCATTTAAGTTTAACAGTGTGCTTCACCGCATCAAACCATTCATCAAACATTGACGCTCGCACGTTGATTCTGCTGGAGCTGCAATGTGGCTTGCCGTCAAACTGCGTTATCTTGCAAAGGCCGAATTTCCACTTCTTTTCTCTTTTATTTTTCTCTTTGCATGGATGTATCTGTCTTGAATTTGCTTTCATTTCACTTTGCACATTTCCACGTCCACTTTCAAGGTGCTGGCAATTTGATGCCAGCTGTTCTGACAGGCATGTCTGTGACTACAGAGATCTTGATAGTCAACAACAATCCTGACATCACGAACCAAGACTTAAACACATACACCATCCAAATTTTTGATGGCAATGCAACTCATACATGCGTCTAATTTCTAATGACGTGCCCAAGGGACATGTCAAAAGAGAGCTGGAAACACGTGTCAGCCATGATGCGTGCTCATAAGCATTATGAGCATCAAGTATATTCCTGCCCTAAGAACAAAAACTATTGATTATTTAGCTTATTAAATGAAAGAAGAAAATATAAAAAAAAAGAATTCAAAATATACAACATTCAAAAGTAACTCAAAATTCTAAATTATAAAATTCTAAATTTATTAAACAAAAGAATAAATCTCAAAAGATGTGAAATACTAAACAAATAAACAACATTTCAAAGAAAAAAGCAATAGAAAAAAGACCAAGATTAAGTGAGAATGCTCAGAGACCAATAAGCATACAAAATGAAAAAGGGAAGCAAAAAAGGAAGGTGAAGAGGACACCAAACTAATGCCACAGCAAGACACTGTGGCTATCTGGTGGGTTAAATAGATCCCTTAAAGTTGTACCCAAATAGGCTCTTAATTGCAAACTATGGTGAAAAGGGGTTGGGGCAAAATTACAATGATAGATAGATAGATAGATAGATAGATAGATAGATAGATAGATAGATAGATAGATAGATAGATAATTAATCCCTAAGAGGAAATTCACATACTCTAGCAGCAGCATACTGCTAAAAACAATATTAATTAAAGAGCAATAAAAGCGCAGTGCAAGGTGGAGAGTGCGAGGCAGGTATAACAGTCTATAATCTTGTGTAGTGTTAACGTTTACACCCCCAGGTGGAATTGAAGGGTCGCATAGTGTGGGGGAGGAACGATCTCCTCAGTTTGTCAGTGAGCAGGACAGTGACAGTAGTCTGTCGCTGAAGCTGCTCCTCTGTCTGGAGATGATACTGTTCAGTGGATGCTGTGGATTCTCCATGATTGACAGGAGCCTGCTCTGCGCCCATCACTCTGCCACGGATGTCAGACTGTCCAGCTCTGTGCCTACAATAGAGCCTGCCTTCCTCACCAGTTTGTCCAGGTGTGAGGTGTCCCTCTTCTTTATGCTGCCTCCCCGGCACACCACCGCGTAGAAGAGGGCACTCGCCAAAACCATCTGATAGAATATCTTATTATAATTGTAATAAACACAAACGTACAGCAGGGGAGTAAAAATGAGTAAGCTAACTTATTAAACCCAGGAAGCTCTCTCACGGTGAAGCCAGTGGTGTCTACTACTTGCCTCATTTTCACTCAGAAACTCTGACATCCTTCCTCCTCACCTCCAGCATCGTCCTACATCCAGTCTAATTTAAAGTCCTGTTTGCTCCTTTCCAAGATGTCATATGATCAGCTGCTTGCTGTCTATGCAAAAGGATTGAGATGTCTGTCAGATGTGTTATAAAAATGAAATACAAAAACAACAAGACTCCTTTGCTAGTTGCTGGCTTCATGGGTCTGATCTAGTTATTATACAAAGAATTTAAAAATTGCCTGAAGCCTGCTAAATATGCTTACTTTTATTAAAAGCCTTCATGTATTTTATTTTCACTTTTACAGTACACTAAGTAATTTATTTCCATATTTCCAAGATATCAAGTTTCACCATTTTGCTTACAATAAGCAAACAAGGAAGGGTTATCAGTGTGAATACACAAAGTGCTTCCTCTTTCAGTAACTTTGAAATATTTGATAAACACAAGAATTTCTCTGAGTAGTGATTGCCTTTACAAGGAGTTAAGCCCAGCAGACAAAGATCATAGGGATCACTGACATATCTGCTACTCTTTGACGCTTGTTTTGTCTTCTTCAGTGTTACTAGTTACATTTCCTCCTAGGCCACCAAAATGCACCTGCCCAAAGCTGATTCTGAAGAGCATTAAACTGCCACCAGGGCTTTTCAGCTTTAATGGTGATACTGTCATCTCAGCCTCGTAACAGGAGAAGAAAAAAACAGAAATGTAAGCATTCAATTAAAACATGGCATTTTCAGCATTTCTCCACTTTTAATTATGCCATTAGTCAGGTTTACTATTTTTCCTTAAAGAAAGGTATGATAATCTTTGTTTTCTGCTGTTTTCTTGGAACTGTGCAAAGGAAATGAAAGCTTGATAGTAAGACTCTAAATAAGCATTCAAATGTCGTAAGATTTAAACTCCTTTCCATGTAAATAAAAGAATGTATTATTGCAGTTATTATTGTTTTAATAATCTTTTGCCATGTATACATTTTTTAACATTTGACTATAATAAAATGTCTACCATGACAAAATATGCCACATATCCCGTGTTTTGGAGACATTTCTCTAAATTGGCTGTAACTGACCATAAAAAGGTAACTGCTTTATAATTAATGCACTGCTACAGTGCACTGACCACAGTGCAAAAAGTGGGTTCTTGTAGCTTGAGAAAAATGTACATTGTGGTCAAAGAAAACTGCAGTTTGCTGATACCAGCCTCATGGGACACAAACCTATCATATACAGCTTGGACACAGGAGATATTGACTGTTGGAGCATAACAGGTGTTTATGAACACCTGGAGGGTCAGGGTTTGTGTGGTGCAGTCCACCTCCAAAGGCACACAGTCTTCACTTTTAACAACCAAAAATTAGCACCAGCATTTGACATTAACTGCATATCAAGGTTCATTCAAACACATTGATAATGAGAGCTAAGTAGTGAAACCTTCTGAGCAATCCAGATGAGGAAAATACAACTGAAGAAAATCAAATCAAGGTCAACGAATGATAAATAATAAGAATAATTATTTACATTTATATAGTGGGGAGCCACTTCAACCACCATTAACATGTACAGTAGCTTCCACCTGGATGATGCGACAGCAGCCATTCTTGTGCCTCTACACTCAGCACACATTAGCTATTAGGTGGTGAAGGGGTGTGAGAGAGTCATTTAGAGACAGGGGATGATTAGGGCGCCAGAATGACTATGCCATGGAGGGCAAATTAGCCTGGATATCAGAATACACTTTTATGAAAGATGCCCAGGTATCTTTTATGACCACAGAGAGTCAGAACCTCAGTTTTATGTCTCATCTGAAGGATGGTGCCATTTTTACAGCACAGTGTCCCCATCACTTCAGTGGGGAATTAGGATCCACATTCAGACCACAGGGTAGGCATCCCTGCTGGCCTCACCAACACCTCATGCAGCAGGAACCCAAGTTTTTGCTGGTTGGTCCCACATCCAAGTACTGGCCAGGCCCAAACCTGTTTAGCTTCAGGTGATTGACCAAGTGCATGTGGTATGGTTGAATTCACTATGTTGGGAAAGGAAAATTCTTTGTTGTATTATCAATCATTTAATTTTTACTTTACACAGTATTCTTTATATAACATACCACACTTTAGAAAGTGAATACTAACATTTATGAGATAAAAGAATAAAATCTTGACAATACATGATAAAATCACAAAAATAAATATATATACACCCACCTAAAGGATTATTAGGAACACCATACTAATACGGTGTTTGACCCCCTTTCGCCTTCAGAACTGCCTTAATTCTATGTGGCATTGATTCAACAAGGTGCTGAAAGCATTCTTTAGAAATGTTGGCCCATATTGATAGGACAGCATCTTGCAGTTGATGGAGATTTGTGGGATGCACATCCAGGGCACGAAGCTGCCGTTCCACCACATCCCAAAGATGCTCTATTGGGTTGAGATCTGGTGACTGTGGGGGCCATTTTAGTACAGTGAACTCATTGTCATGTTCAAGAAACCAATTTGAAATGATTCGAGCTTTGTGACATGGTGCATTATCCTGCTGAAAGTAGCCATCAGAGGATGGGTACATGGTGGTCATGAAGGGATGGACATGGTCAGAAACAATGCTCAGGTAGCCCGTGGCATTTAAACGATGCCCAATTGGCACTAAGGGGCCTAAAGTGTGCCAAGAAAACATCCCCCACACCATTACACTACCACCACCAGCCTGCACAGTGGTAACAAGGCATGATGGATCCATGTTCTCATTCTGTTTATGCCAAATTCTGACTCTACCATTTGAATGTCTCAACAGAAATCGAGACTCATCAGACCAGGCAACATTTTTCCAGTCTTCAACTGTCCAATTTTGGTGAGCTCATGCAAATTGTAGCCTCTTTTTCCTATTTGTAGTGGAGATGAGTGGTACCCGGTGGGGTCTTCGCTGTTGTAGCCCATCCGCCTCAAGGTTGTGCGTGTTGTGGCTTCACAAATGCTTTGCTGCATACCTCGGTTGTAACGAGTGGTTATTTCAGTCAAAGTTGCTCTTCTATCAGCTTGAATCAGTCAGCTTATTCTCCTCTGACCTCTAGCATCAACAAGGCATTTTCGCCCACAGGACTGCCGCATACTGGATGTTTTTCCCTTTTCACACCATTCTTTGTAAACCCTAGAAATGGTTGTGCGTAAAAATCCCAGTAACTGAGCAGATTGTGAAATAGTCAGACCGGCCCGTCTGGCACCAACAACCATGCCACGCTCAAAATTGCTTAAATCACCTTTCTTTCCCATTCTGACATTCAGTTTGGAGTTCAGGAGATTGTCTTGACCAGGACCACACCCCTAAATGCATTGAAGCAACTGCCATGTGATTGGATGATTAGATAATTGCATTAATGAGAAATTGAACAGGTGTTCCTAATAATCCTTTAGGTGAGTGTATATGGGATGCAGTTTGTTCTTTACTTACATTTAGAGGACAGCATCCCTTTTCTGAAATCCGTGTTTTTGTTTTTGTCATATAAAATATCAGACTTGTACAGCAAATGTTAAACTAATATGCCCAACTTATATGTCAAATTTAAGCCAATGAACAGTCTTAAAATGCAGATGTTTCAAATTGGTGAACACAACTTCAGGCATATCCCCCTTCCCCATGTTAGGCCTATACATCCATAAGCATGAACACTGCAAGGCTTTTCAATGACCTGATTATACAGATGGAGACTAAATTTGATACACTGGGAAAAGCAGCTCAATGAAGAACAAGGCTAAATAAACAAAAGCAAGATAAAAATGAGAGATGGCAACAGGCCAGCATTGTAACTTTGTATCTAGCAGCTAGTGACAGACAGAGAGTGGTAATGAAGCCAAGTATGTGAATAAATTAGATAAACTGTACAGAGTGAACTCTCTGCTTTGTTTTTATCAACAATATTAGAAATTGTTTCATTTCTTGAAATGTAAGCAAGTGTAGTATATCAGCCCCTAAATGATGAGGCATTCACTTGTACGGCTTACTGCCTGCAGTGTTTCACCAAACAAATGCCACCTACTTACTGTATAAAAAGGGACACGATTAACAATCTTCTTTTGTGTTGTACAGAACAAAGTTAGGACTCGTTCAAAGCTAGATTTTGTACCATCATGTCTTAAACATATTCCAACAATTTCTTTATTTATCATTGTACTTTATATGTTTATATTTGATAACTTTCCTATAGTTTTGAAAATATTCATGAGCAGTAGTTACCTGAATAAAATGGCATAGATCATCCTTTTTGGATGAATGGAGGCAGGACTACATGACATGATTACACTGTCAGTGACCATACAAATCACACAAATATCAAGAATACAAACTGATCAACCAGTCAGATCATTAATGGGTCTGTTCCGCGGCAAGGCTGGAACCACAAGGGACAAGATTTGGTTCCCAGGTTGGGTATGAGCTGTCGTGCACATTGAGGGTGAACAAAATCTTAGTTTTAGTTGAGTCAGCTGTGGGATGCCCTTCTGAGCACAGGGCAGACTGTCAAGATGTTTAACATGTGAGCCTTTTAAAGTGAATTTCTGCCACTATCCCTGTTAATAACAATGATACAAACAGCCTCGAAAACAGAGAGTATTATTTGTCTTAGGCAGGTAGGGCACTAGTGTATCCATTTTGCTGTTTGGTGCTGTGAACACAAGGGCCTGGGTTCAATCCAAAATCAGGTGCTTAAGACATGTTCAATGTCAGTTGTGGTATTTAATATACAGTAGGTACTGCAGGTATTGTGGTGTAGTATTACTGACTTAGTTGCAAAAGAATGACTCTTAATAAGCCAACTAACTTAAATATAGATGTGAACAGATGTCCAAGGCAGGAGCTGCCTACACACATGACCCTGTAATAAAATGCTGTTTCATACAATGGATGGATGAATTTATCTTCCCTGAAAATCTTTATTTATAATATGCTACCGTGGATGTCCGTTTGTCTGTCCAGGATTTTAAATCACCTGTAGCTCGCAGACCATTTGAACTATTGACCTGAAATTTGGTACACATATACTACGTGACATCTACTATAAGCTTTCAGGGTGATGATTGACCTCCAGGTTTATTCCTCTTTTTATTTTTATTTTATTGTAGAATCAACTCTTGGCAGTGGCCAGTAGGGTGGCCATACGGCACATGCATAAGGGTGCCATTCTCATCCCTACCACCTTCGCCGTCACTTCCCCTACCTCTTCATATCTTAAATCATTCTTGAGGCAGATTGAAGAATAAGTGAGAAATTAAGTAAGACATACTAAGTAATTGCAACACAAAAACTGACTTAATCAGTTTTAACGCAAAAAGATGCCAATGAAAGAAGAGAAGAAGCAGGCCACTAGGCTGGAGAAAAGAAGAGTTGCTCAGGAAACAGCAAACGCATCAACCTCTGAGCAAATGAATGGTAAACGTACAAGAGGATGAAAACTAGGAATGCTCAAGTCAAGTGTATCCACTGCATGTTATCGTGCAGTGTACCTTTACTGGTATTACATATTATTTGTTACTTCAATTCTTGTTCCCTGAATTATTGCTTTCCATTTTTCAAATGCGAGCAGCACGGTGGCACAGTGGGTAGCATTGCTGCCTCGCAGTTAGGAGACCCGTGTTCGCTTCCTGAGTCGTACCTGTGTGGAGTTTGCATGTCCTCCCCGTGTCTGCATGGGTTTCCTTCGGGTGCTCCGGTTTCCTCCCACAGTCCAAAGACATGCAGGTTAGGTGGACTGGCAATTCTAAATTGTCCCTAGTGTGTGCATGATGTGTGTTTGTGTGCGCAACCTGCGGTGGGCTGGCGCCCTGCCCAGGGTTTGTTTCCTGCCTTGCGCCATGTGCTGGCTGGGTTTGGTTCCAGTAGACCCCCTTGACCCTGTAGTTAGGATATAGCGGGTTGGATAATGGATGGATGGATTTTTCAAATGCGAAGATATAATTTGATTTATACAGTCAAGAAATCTTTTCTTTAATAAGTCAATTCACAAATTAATGTAATTAAGTATGAAAATATAGTACCTTTGTCATTAAATAAAGATTACTTATATTTTATTACTTTCTTTTAAATTGTATACTAAAATAATTACTGTATTCAAAATAATGATTGAAAATTTGCCTTGTGTGTGATGGCTGGGTTTTCCATCAAATGTTGTTTTTTGCCTGGCACCTTACACTTCAGCTCCTGAAAAGCCTGTAACAGAAAAAAGTAGAGATAAGGTTCAAGTTTATTGTCACAAGTACAGAGTACAGTCAAATTCTTAAATAAATGTCTAAAAAGGCACCAATGGTATACATTACCTTGAAACCTTAGGGGTCCTCCTTTTCTAAAACTCATTTGCTCAAAAAGTAATCTGAAGGTTTCAGAGATATTACCCAATAAGTGCAGCAAGTAACAGTGTTTCAATTTTTAGTTCAATCAAGTAATATTTCACATACAATCCTTGTAAGCCCTAAAGAAAGTAAAGAACGATATCGCAAATACATAGAACAGTATGAAAAAAGTATGAAGTTCACTGAATGAGTTATTTTTTATTTAGTAAGTGAAATCCATCGCACAGAGCAAGTTTAGTGGTCATTTTAGGCATCTTTCTTGGGCATCCCCAAAGATGAGAGCTCTTTTTTGCATACTCTCCTACCACACATAATCACTGTGCAGATCTTTTTTTTTTTTGTTTCTTCTATTTTGTTTTCATTTTATTAGCTGCACACTAATCCTTTGTGTTAATTGTGAACAATTATTCCTCTTTCCTTTCATTGATCCACTATCAAAAAATAAAGTACATTAAAAAAAAATATAAGATATGTATTGAAACCACTCATTCTATTTCAGGTTTGGGGGTAGTCAGCCCTATCCTGGCAGTATCAGATGGAGGGCAGAGACCAGCCCTGATGAGAGAAGAGTAATTTTGATATCTAAGTTCACCAAATGAATAAGTACATGTAAAAATACATCATGCATTTACTCAGTTTCCAAAACTGCTTAATCAAAATTTCGCTTTGCAGATGGCTGGACTTTGTCCTGGCAGTAGTGGCTGGAACAACTCTGGATGGAATGCCTATGATATTCAATTTAATTTAATTAAAAAATACAGATACTAGTACAGAATCCATCCATCATTTTTTAAATATAAGACTATTTTACCGTGATAGGTCTAAAAGCCTTTCATTAAAACCTGTCCTAGTAACAGCCTGTTGCAAGGTACATTCAATCACATGAAACCAATTTATGAAATGCTCTCTGTAACTATCACTATGAATAACAATTGGTTCCATAAAATAATTCCTCTTAAGCTAAATATATCCTATTAGTTCTACTGCTGATTAGTTTTGCTGCTTTAGTTAAGTTACTACCATATGCCATAAATGTAAGCAGCTTTTTCAGACTTGCCCTCAGTAAAACAAATATATGTATACTAGCAAAATACCCGCGCTTCGCAGCGGTGAAGTACTGCCTTAAAATTTTTATTAAGAAGAAAATTAAACCTTTTTAAACTGAGGGAAAATATACCAATAATTATTTGTTAA
>JANRMT010028174.1:110606664-110704448 GCA_026402145.1 Polypterus bichir lapradei | reverse complement strand
TGAGTGAGTGAGTGAGTGAGTGAGTGAGTGAGTGAGTGAGTGAGTGAGTGAGGGCTTTGCCTTTTATTAGTATAGATATAACAGCTTCCACAAGAATATAAATGACATAAAATGTAACCAATAAAATGTGTGCTATTTAGCAGTCATTCAGGATTACTTCAATGTCGGTATTATGTAAGATCCACCAGTGAAACATAGGGGCATGTGTGATAACTCAGGTCTCCAAGCTTGTCTAACAAAGACAGTTTAAATATCAAGTAGGAATAGGGATAAACAGGAAGTACTCTACAACAATAAAAAAGACAGCAACAATAAACAAGGATGAATAAAAGAAAAATTAATTAAGCAACTTGAGTAGGCCTAGGGCAAAGAAGGGGAAAAATAAAATCCATACATTATAGCCCAAAGGGCAAAAAAGTTAACAACAGGCATGAATCTAAAATAGGCAGTAACAAATGTGGAAGCAGGCTCAGGCTAAAATCTGATGACAAATTAAGGACATGTAAAACCATGAAAAAACAGACTTGTAATACAGAAAAGGTTGATTTATGTGGTTAAATCCGTAACACCGCACCTTCAACATCATTCATCCATCTATCGCCCAGAGCTCAAGGCTGCAGGTACTGGGCACCTATTCACAACTGTAGCCTACTGTATACAGCATTTGTGAGAGAAAGTCATTGTATTCTAAATACTGGCTGCCACAATCCTAAACTATATTTATGATTTTTTTGTCTTTAACAGTGAATACAGTGATCCAACCCATTCTTGTATTTTTAGAGTTTACATTGCATTACAAGGCATGGTGGATTAAATAAATGATGTTGGGCCCAAGGCAGAAACCAGTCCTGGTAGGGATGTCCAATTGCTCAAAATACACCATTAATTTATTATGGAAATTCTGAAAGCAGTTAAGGAAAGATGTTTTTGCAAATAAAAGATTAATAAATATTCTATTTTTACTGTTGTCTGCTAAAAGTGTTTATTCATGGACCTTTACCTGCCTGCATGTCAGTGAATTTTACACAAAAAATCCCAGTTGGCTGGGGTCAAACTGCTTTTGGCTTTTCTCAAAGACAACTGCAGGATCCCTGAGGTTTATTATTTCAAAACTCATACAAACTAGAGTTTTATATATTTTTTTTCTTTGTCGCTAACAGAACATGCAGTTGTGCTTGAAAGTTTGTGAACCCTTTAGAATTTTCTATATTTCTGCATAAATATGACCTAAAACATCATCAGTTTTTCACTCAAGTCCTAAAACAGATAAAGAGAAACCAGTTAAACAAATGAGACAAAAATATTATATTTGGTCATTTATTTATTAAGGAAAATGATTGAATATTAGATATTTGTGAGTGGCAAAAGTATGTGAACCTTTGCTTTCAGTATCTGGTGTGACCCCCTTTGCAGCAATAACTGCAACTAAATGTTTCCAGTAACTTTTGATCATTCCTTTACACTGGCTTGGAGAAATTTTAGCCCATTTCTCCATACAGAACAGCTTCACCTCTGGGATGTTGGTGGGTTTCCTCACATTAACTGCTCACTTCAGGTCCTTCCACAACATTTCGATTGGATTAAGGTCAGGACTTTGACTTGGCTATTCCAAAACATTAACTTTATTCTTCTTTAACCATTCTTTGGTAGAACGACTTGTGTGCTTAGGGTCGTTGTCTTGCTGCATGACCCACCTTCTCTTGAGATTCAGTTCATGGGCAGATGTCCTGACATTTTCCTTTAGAATTCTCTGATATAATTCAGATTTCATTGTTCCATCGATGAAGGCAAGCCGTCCTGGCCCAGATGCAGCAAAACAGGCCCAAACCATGATACTACCACCACCATGTTTCACAGATGGGATAAGGTTCTTATCCTGGAATGCAGTGTTTTCCTTTCTCCAAACATAACGCTTTTCATTTAAACCAAAAAGTTCTATTTTGATCTCATCCTTCCACAAAACATTCTTCCAATAGCCTTCTGGTTTGTCCACGTGATCGTTAGCAAACTGCAGACAAGCAGCAATGTATTTTTTTGAAAAGCAGTGACTTTCTCCTTGCAACCCTGCCATGCACACCATTGTTGTTCAGTGTTCTCCTGATGGTGGACTCATGAACATGAACATTAGCCAATGTGAGAGAGACCTTCAGTTGCTTAGAAGTTACCCTGGGGTCCTTTGTGACCTCGCTGACTATTACACGCCTTGCTCTTGGAGTGATCTTTGTTGGTCGACCACTCCTGGGGAGGGTAACAATGGTCTTGAATTTCCTCCATTTGTACAAAAATGTGTCTGACTGTGGATTGGTGGAGTCCAAACTCTTCAGAGATGGTTTTGTAACCTTTTCCAGCCTGATGAGCATCAACAACTCTTTTTCTGAGGTCCTCAGAAATCTCCTTTGTTTGTGCCATGATACATTTCCACAAACATGTTGTGAAGAGCAGACTTTGATAGATCCCTGTTCTTTAAATAACACAGGGTGCCTACTCACACCTGATTGTCATCCCATTGATTGAAAACACCTGACTCGAATTTCACCTTCAAACTAACTGCTAATCCTAGAGGTTCACATACTTTTTGCCACTCACAAATATGTAATATTCAATCATTTTCCTCAATAAATAAATGACCATGTATAACATTTTTGTCTCATTTGTTTAACTGGTTTCTCTTTATCTACTTTTAGGACTTGAGTGAAAATCTGATGATGTTTTAAGTCACATTTATCCAGAAATATAGAAAATTCTAAAGGGTTCACAGACTTTGAAGCACAACTGTACAAGCATTAAAAAACTAAAAATCTTAGTTATGAGTATGTGTAGCACCAATGACTCACAACTCTACAGCCATAGACACAATTCTAAACACGTCCATCTCCTACTTGTATGTCGACTCTGATCGTCCTTACATATTTGTGTCTGATTTGTAGCAGATACTCCAATTTCTTCCCATGTCCCAGAGATGCAAGTGTTACATGAATCAGTGTAGGCCCATGTAAATGTGAACATTCCCTACATTGGGTATCCCATTCATAGTTGGCTCCTGTCTTGTGACCTAACACTGCCAGGATTTAGGCCCAGCTACAATATATTCACCAGTACTGAATAATTGGAGGTTACAGAATGGATGGGTGGGGGGATATTTTTTCTCTATTATTAATACACATGTCCAGTTGTTTTGTTGTGCATATTTGTATTTGTATTTAATATTATGCATTCTTTCACTATTAGCTAATCGATTTTGTAATATGTGCAACCAGTTTGACTATCTATGCAGTACTCTGAGCCTGACCTACTGAAAAGACTGCCATAAAAGAACGCACTGAAATTTTCTTGACCCCCCCCATTCAAGGGATGGCTCTTGCTTTGTGCCCAATGCTACCAGTACAGGTTCCATCTTCCCCGAGTTGGACAAAGCAGTACAACAAATGAATGGATAGATCATTTATTAGATATGCTGTATGTAATGAAGATCTGTCCAGCTTGCAACAGGTTTCCAAGAGAGAAGACACCACCAAGAGCAAGGCAAGACACATTACAACAGCAGACACTGGAAAGATAGAGAAAGAATACCATACTGGCAGAAAAAAAAAGCCCTGACTTTCCATCCATCCATTATCCAACCCGCTATATCCTAACTAGAGGGTCACAGGGGTCTGCTGGTGCTAATTATCAGTGTAAGAGACCTGTTCATATGCTGGATGTTGAGAAAATCATTAGATCTTCTGACCAACAGTTGGACACATGTGGCTACCAGCTGGCTAAATTGGATCTAGGTTGCCAGTGGAGGACAGGAAGGAAGCGCTAGACTAGTAAACAAATCCTGACTTGGACTAAGAAAATGCTCCTTTTAGGGAACAGACAATTTGGGAGCCTTAGACACCTGGTTGCTTTATAAGTTACTGAGGCATCAATGGTGCAAGAATGCCAACATCTGTAGCCTGGTTTCACTTAAAACAAGAGAAGGGTCATCCTATCCCTAGAAAGTGGCTACTGAGAGCATTTTTTTTTCAAACTGGCTTCAAGTCACAGGGCTTCTTACATCGAGAGCTGTTAGTTGAACTGAAGCTGAAATAGACCAGAATAAGTTGAGAGACTTGGGGTGTAAAGGGTAGAGTACCTGTTCTTTGTGGCAGGGAAGCAGTCAGGCCTCCCCATAGGTTTAATTCCTGTGTAAGCAGGAGAGTTGCATTTCACTTATATTCTGAGATCTACTTTGCTTTTACCCTGTTAGATGCATTATATTTATTAGTAGTACCTTTTTGAAATATGTACCATCCTTGGTATTATTATCTGGTTATGGAGAGGGTACATAATATATATACACACATACATACATACATATACAGTATATGTAGCAGGTTGAATCTTTACAATATACCAGGTCCACAGAAACCATTCCAATGAATGCATTACTCTTAGCCACAAACCATTCACCTTTATTTGCTAATTTTACAGAACATTCTCCTTCTGTTGTAGGAAACACTGACATCCACACTGATAAAAAAATCTATTACTTTTAAAAATAAGCTGAACCATTCACTAAAGACCAGCTCCATGATATCCTTACTATTAAATTTCCTTTCTGGTATAATGTAGTTATGTTGCAATAGCAGTATTTAATTTTATGTGCTGCATTAACTATTCTTCTATTTAATTTTAAATGTGATACATTTTTTTCCTGAAATATGATTTATCCCATGAATCAACACATTAATGGTACCGATAGTGATGGGGAAAGCAATGCTTGAGAGTTGTAGGCCTAACACCAGTAGTTTAGTACAGATATATAATATAGAGATTATGAACTCATATTAGATACTGACCGTATTGTGTATCTGGGACAGAACTGCATGATTATCATGGATGCTTCACTGTCTAAAGAAGTCTGGGTTCAAATCCCTGGTTTGTCAATCTCCATGCGAGTTTCCCCAAGTTTGTGTATGTTTTCTTCGACACTCCAAAAACCAGCTTGTTATAACTGTAAATTTTAAATTGGTTCAGTGTGAATATGTGTGTATGCCATGGAAATTCTTGCACAAACGGAAGAAGCCCAATTCACTTTTTTTTTCTTTTACAGTGCCTGCTTCTGAAGGATGGGATGTTTTGATTAATTTTGGACTACGCTGGGCTCCATTGAACATTTTTTTCTGTAATTTGCATGTATGAATTTGTCTTGAGAAGTCCTTGTCATTTTATGAGGCAAATGCCCTTGTTGCATTACAGTGGAATACTGCCCGGAACAAAATGGGTACATTAGTCAAATTAAATGCTACACATGGCACCTTATCTACAGCACAAGACTAACTATGGTCCTTAGCGGGCACTGAAATTGGTCCGGTCGTGTCGGCCACTTTAAAACAGGTTCCTTTGTTAAATTGCAGTTGATTTTTTTTTCTGGCCTAACGCAGGTATATTGGGAGTTTGGTTAAGTTTGAAATTGAATTTCAGTAACGTATCTGTACTGTGCCTGGAAAAATGAACATGTAATAAAAATGTGTAAGATATGTTTAACAAATTATTGATGAATGTTAAAGACATAAATCAATATGTACCTTTAAGAACATGCTATAGTCTTGTTAACTTAATATATAGTTAGCGGGGCTGCGTCTATATACCTAACTGAAGCCTGTAATTTAAAAGCGCGTACAGAACATGGATGGACATGCAAATACTTTTATGGCACAATTTAAACTTACTTTACAGCAAGAAATACGGACTAATAGCCAATTTACGTTTGTATAGGATGGTGCTGCTCTGCCGTCCTTTACGTGGTCTCTGGGTTCGGGCTTTCGCTATAGCGAAATAAACACGAAACAACTGTCAGTCTGTCTATTGAGCTTGTCTGTCCACTCTAGCGGAAGCCACGTTATATTATCAAAGACAATCGGGGTGCGACTCGTTGAAAAGTTTAATTCGCTAATTGCATTAACTTTATTTAAACACACACCGTAGGATGGGCAGTTGAACACTCCAGAAAAACAACCTAAAGGTCGTAAGAAATATCACACCCTACTTTTTCAAAACCAATGTTATGCATTATTAACCTGTAATCATATTTAAAATTAATCAGAGTTTACAGCAGTTCAAACCATCCGCATAGCCTTTTAAAAACAAATCAGTACACAACTACTAATTGTCTCTAACAGGTGCGTGTGTTCTGTTAATATCGACAAAGAACTTCATTTACCCCCGTCAGGGTCAAGACGTTAGTAACGAAGAAAATGGTGGCTGTAACGTGAAAGGATCTTTGTGGAGCAAAGTTTTCACCCCCGGACTTTTCCAAAACAAAAACTGGGTAAAAGGTTAGTGTCTTCAAACAAGAACAGGATGTTCCTCATCCTTTCTTGTCTCTAGGAGGAAGCGCAAGGGGGTGGGGTCAGCGGCAGAAAACATTAAAGTGACGCGAGAGGAACCGGTACTGGCCCGCCTCCGCGCTGCTGTTTCTACCAATGGGCTGTCGAGAAGTGTTTTTTTTGTCATTATAAAGACAAGCAACGTGGAAAAAGGGGCTTTTATTATCTCGGGCGGTAGGAAAAAGCGGTTGCTGGGTGGAAGCTGTTTTGACGCTATTGTTTTTAAAGAGAGCTGTTTCGACTGTTATTTTAATTTTTCTTTTATATTTACTTAATTAACTTTCAAGGTAATTTTCTCGTATCTTCTCGTTAGTTTGTAGATGTACAGTGTGTATTTATATAGCTAGCTTGTTAGGAAGCTGTGTGAACCGTTTTATGTAACTTTTATAATATTGTAATGCGGAAGAACAAATGGCAAATGAACAGCGGCTGTCAAAAATATTCAATTCGAGAGCTTAACATACCATATGGTGTCTTTTGTGTTCGTAAATGTTTGATGTGTATTTTTTTTTCTTTCAGAATTTATATTATGCGTTTGAAGAGTTTCGCTTTGGAAAGGTTTTCTATGGAATACGAAGAGAAACTGATTTTAGTTGAAAGTAATTTCAACGAAAGGGATACCTTTAGAGAATCCTGATCAACCCTCGTTGCTTCACCCTGAGTGACTTGACTTATTTGTAAGTTGCCTTTTGTTACAGTTGTTGGACTTTCTGTTGATTGCCCCTTATTTTTTTTTTTCTTTGTCCGATCAGCCCCCATCCCCGCGTGTAAGTTTCCCGACAGGAAATCGATCATCGTGTTTCTGAGAACTTACCCAGACCATCCCCCTCCCCGGTATGACGGCTTCCTAATAGAACGGGAGTGATTGCAGTTAAACACTGAAGCAGTAAATTAAACTTGGCCATTTTATTACCCAGTTTTTCACCGTGCCCCCTCAATACTGTTACTGTAAATATGAGGTGGTATTAAGTAGTTGGCTCTTCCGTGTACTGTTTTGCAGACTTCTCTTTACCACCGGTGAATCGCATGTGCACTTGAAATGCTACGTAATACCGATCCTGTTTGTACTAAGTTTATGTACTATTTTACGTAAGTTTAAGATCGGTCTTCTGCAAGGCACCCTGTACCTGCGGTTTAATTTCGTCTCGTGCAGAGTCAGCCTTGACCCAAACGACGCTGGGAAGGGATCTTCTGTAAGCATTTTTCTTATACAGTAACGGTAAACAAGAAGCAAAGCCCCCAATTCTTTAAGTACTCTTGATCTGTAAGCGTTGTCTGGCTAACATGATGCAACAACGTCTTTGCCCATCTCTGTAGTAGGGCGACACTTGATGCTTCAGGATCCAGTTTACAAGCTCATTTTAATAAATCGCTTCTCCACTTGTATAAACCAATTTTTAGTGTCCGGATTGGTGGCTTTGGAAGAGAAAAAAAAATACCGGTATTGACGAAACTGATAATTGTAGTACATAGTTTGTCCTTGTTTGACAAATAACCATTTATAGTGACAAAATCTAAAGTTGCAGCGTTTAAATTAAGCTTGAAGGTTTTTAAAACTATAGCAAACACATTTTCTCCCAAGTCACAGGTTTCTTGTAACCTGCATCAGATTTTCTTCGAGGATTTTCTTTGGGTTTTGTTACATGTCATTTTCCTCCACTACCTTCAAGCCTTCCAGGACCTTTTGCAGAGGCAGTATGACTGCAGCATAGTACTGCCATCGCTATACCCTTGTCACGAGTCCGTATCCTGACCGAAGAACACTCCAGATAAAGTGCAGTTGTACTATAGTCAATTTTAAATTCCATTTTGTTACTGAAACAGTATTACATGAGCTGACTTTATAATTTTTTTATATTTATAAATGCAATTAGATGGACTTCAGTCATGTCTAAAATGAGGGGTATTTAGTTTATTGTGCCAGTTCTCATAAGTGTACAGATGTGCTTTGTAATGTTGGGGCAGTTTAACAACCAACCCACCCACATTCAACTGCCTATGAAATCTTTGGCTACTCTGATCTTAAGCTGCTTTTGTTTCAGCTTATTTTCAAGTCTTAATTGTCAGACAAGCTTTACATTTGGTACACTGTCAGTCTTAATATGCACTTACCTATGTTTGTTTACAGGCTTGGGCAGAGTTGAGTCTTATTTTCACTTCATCCTCTTCATCGTTTATACTTTTTTTTGCTGAAAATGGTTGGATTCAAACCTGTTGATGTGCCCCCAACTGCTGCAGTTAAATTCATTGGTGCTGGTACTGCAGCCTGCATTGCGGATCTCGTTACATTCCCCCTGGATACTGCTAAAGTTAGACTCCAGGTGAGTTTGCTCATATAATGTCCCCTCAGAAGAGGTGCACAGTATTCTTGAATGCTTGGTATCTTGCAGTCACACCAGACCTTGGTAAATAAGTCTGGATCCATTTTCTTTGGATCTTGTATTTTGTGGTTGCCATTATCTGTGCAGCTTGCTTAACTAGTTGTTGCATTTTGACAACCTATTGAAGGCCTACCATAGCAAATATTAAACCGACTTGTGACCTCCACATGGAAGTTGGTGTTAGTCTAGTTAGTCTAGTTTTTAAATTGAAGTGAAAATTTGTGTATTCCAGTAGCTAAATTGCAATAGCCTACTTTATCAATCTGGACTTTATTGTCCTTTTCAGTTTGTTGATGGATGGATTATGCGTCTTGTCCGGCTTTAATAAGAACAATTTCTCATAAGTTTCTTCTCTGTATATCTTTTTTTTAAATTCTTGCTGATAGTATAGATATCCTGATGGTGGTTATCCCTAGGAGTATGGAGCCATGGATCTTGAGATGGAGCAGTCTTTCACTAGGTTTAGTGATCTGGGAGTCCCTCCCGCCATCCCCAGTCACTGTAAAGCCTCTTCAATCCCCCCTTTTCTCCTGCACAGATTCAAGGTGAAAACCAGTCTTTGACATCAAATATGAAATCTGTCAAATACAATGGTGTGTTTGGCACGATCACCACAATGGTGAAGACAGAAGGACCAAGGAGTCTGTACAATGGGTTGGTGGCTGGTCTGCAGCGGCAAATGAGTTTTGCTTCTGTGCGCATTGGGCTATACGACTCTGTCAAGCAGTTCTATACAAAAGGAGCTGAACGTAAGTAAACTCGTAATAATTAATATTTGGACTAGCAAAACATGAAAATAGTCCTGCGCTATAAAGCGTGCCTTTCACAAATGGGATGGAATCTAGCAGTTGGTGTTAGGTGGTGGTTTTGTTATCCTTAATGCAGATTTCTGTAAACTATATGCAGTGTGGAAAAGGGCCAGGGAGAAATCTTGTTTACTGCATTAATATGTATAGTTATCTACTAATTTGTTCAATCTTGACATAACCAGATTGAGACAATTGTATACATGTGGTGTTTCAGCCATCAATTAACATTTATTTTAGAATCCACTGGGGAAATAGAATAGTGGATTTCATTATAGACTTAAAAAAAAAAAAAAAAAAAAAATTTATATATATCTTTTAAAAATTACCAGGGGTGATAGTATTTTTTATTTAGGTCATAAATTCAAATTACCACAGTAGGTGAAGGCTTTACTCCACAATATTTGGTTCAGAAACGAATGATAGTCTAAACTTTTGACTTCAAAAGAGCAAATTGTACAAGTCTTGCGACAGTATGGCCATTTTGTCTTGCATATATGTCTGATAAAATACATTCATCTTCTTAGGCATTGATTAGTTAATAAGTACTTTTTTGTATGTTTCTAAATTCTTGGTATACTTTTTTAATATATATTTTTATTTACAGATGCAGGAATTGGAAGTCGCTTACTTGCAGGTTGTACCACTGGAGCTATGGCTGTGGCTTTTGCTCAACCTACAGATGTGGTCAAGGTCAGATTCCAGGCTCAGGCCAACATAAACGGTGGAAACCGAAGGTACCAAGGAACAGTGCATGCCTATAAGACTATTGCCAAGGAGGAAGGTGTACGGGGTTTGTGGCGAGGTATGATTTGAACCAGCAACAGGAATATCCAGTCAAAATCATCCAGAAAACTATATAAATGCCTAGTTTTTCAATGGCACAAATATATTTTAAACTTGTATCTTGCAGGAACTACACCAAATATTACCCGTAATGCCATTGTCAACTGCACTGAACTGGTAACCTATGATTTGATTAAAGATGCAATTCTCCGGTCTAACCTTATGACTGGTATGTATTTGGTGTTTTTGTTTTGGTTTAGGAACAAAACTGCCAGTCTTTATTCTAAATTTATTTTATTTATTTTTTTTTTAAACTAATTTCTAGACAACCTACCATGCCATTTTACATCTGCTTTTGGTGCTGGCTTCTGCACTACTGTGATCGCTTCCCCCGTGGATGTAGTGAAAACAAGATACATGAACTCTGCCCATGGCCAGTATAGCAGTGCCTTGAACTGTGCACTTACCATGTTGACAAAGGAGGGACCCACTGCTTTCTATAAAGGGTATGGTTTTTGTCAGTATTTTGGTTCACTTGTACCACCTTGTTTTGGATTCATTTTTGAAAAGCAAGACTACAGTTGAATTGTATGGAATTGTGAATTTATTCGTAGCTGTAGAGGTACCTAGTTTTAGTACCAGACAAGTTTGTACCTGAAAGTTCTGTCTAGAACACTGTTTACAAATATCTAGAGAAGTGAAACTTATTCCCATTCTATTTTTCATTTTACAGGTTCATGCCTTCTTTTCTCCGTCTGGGTTCCTGGAATGTTGTGATGTTTGTTACCTATGAGCAGCTGAAACGTGCCCTAATGATGGCTAGATGCAGCTGGGAGTCTCCTTTGTAAAATGTGGTAGTGCAGAGTCTTCGTCTTTTTTTTTTTTTTTTCTTTTTTTTGTTTTTGTGCTTTATCTACCTCTTACCTCTTGTTTACTGTAGCAGACTTAAAAGCTGGACTTTTATTTTGCATGAAAATGAAATTTTAGCCTTTTAGATTTCAGCTTGGTGGTTATTCTTGCTTTTATGTGTCAAGTTATTCTTAAATGCATCCATTCCTGCTAATGATGCTAATAAAAAGTCTTAGTAAATCCAATGTTGGCTTCTTTTTTTTTTTTCCTGAGCAAAGTAAATATGCAAAAGGTCTACTTGCAGCAATAACCCTGGTAAATTTCTTGGTTGTAAGGATAGTGTGATCCTTGTGATTTTAATAGATGTCAAATACCTTTTACTTGGAGACCACAGGATGGATGTGTGGGTGGTCTGTATACTGTTAGCATTTGGGTACAAGATGAGGTACTTGGTAGTCTATTGTGAGCCATCTCCTCCTGGTCCAATTTCGTCTCTTGCCACACCTTTTGGGCTTGTGGTAGGAGACTGGTGAAGCCCCAAAACAGAAGTGTTGAACACAGTGCTGCCTTATACTCCACTTGTATTGTCATTTTAAACCCTAATCTGGAATTCTCAAACCTGAAACGTTTAGTGCGTTTGCAACTCCGCCTCTGTTCCCTTAGCATTTTGTGCAGATTCCAAACTACTAAGTTTGAGCAGGGGTTCCAAGAAGCATGGAACGCAACACAATTGGGATGGGTTTGGGAATGTGCTACAAAGCTTCACTGAAGTGCTGTGATGTGGGCAGAGCCAGTCAACACATGATGTGTGCATTTAGGACAAGTAAAGACTGTTGTGTCCATCATACTCTTAGGTAGTTCTGGCTGGGGACTCCATGGGGGGGGGGGGCCCTTATGTAAGTAAATTTAAGGGAGTGTGCTCTGAACAACAAAGGGGGACTTATAGCCTAGGCCTCCACATTGATTTCCACCATCTGTGAACGCAGGATAGGCTTAGAACAAAGTTGCATGGCACATTTCAGTTCTTCAGTGCAAATACGCTACTGTGGAATTTTTAAATCTTATTTTTGAGGTTTAATGTGTTTAAAGTGGTATTGAACAGTGTGGTGAATTATGTATGCCATATAAGATTATTGTATAATCTAATTTCCAAAATGTTTCTGGTCCCAGGCATTTCAGATTAAGGATAATTGATGTGTTATCTTCCAAGACACTTCACATTGGAGACAGAAATGTGCTTTATTACTGGCTGTTTATTTTTTTTATATATATATAAAAAAAGTTAAATTTTTTTTTTTTTTTTTTTTTTTTCCTTTACATAATGAAATAACTAGGAGAGTGCTTGCTTTATAATGCGTTTTCTTTCTGAACTTAACTTCTGTGGAAAGCGAATATCAAACTGAATAATTAGATTTCCTTTTTCTTCTGAATTACTGGATATTGGCATTCCTTCACCAGGAACAACTTTGGTATATTTTGGACTGAAAAAGAAAAGGAAATATTTAATTTATACAGGTGCATATCCCTTAACAATACATGCTTTTCAGACTTTATACACAGTGCATGTAAAGCATTCACCCCTTAAAGAAATACATATTATACAACATTAAATCCCTGTGGATTTAATTAGGCTTTTTGACATAGACTAACACTCTTAATTACAAAATGAAAATAAGTCATGCAAAGGTGCCATTGGTGGTGAATACTTGAGCAATCAAATTGTTTTATTTGCAGGTGTCTGTTTATTTTCACTTTAGCATTAAAGACCTTCCAAGGGGATGATGAATACTTGCGAAGTGTGGATACTTTGTATGCTTGTAATCCTATCCTTTTATACACATTTAAGGTTTGAAAGTAACTAGTACTTCTGGTTCTTTTCACAAATCTGCCAGACTAGAGGGTTTAGTGTTGGCAGTTTGTCTTTTTTAGCTTATTGACAATTTTGTCTTAATTTTACTGTGTACAGTTTTCTCTTCCAAGCACTTAACATCTGATTAAATTGAATGTCCTGCTGTTCAGACTAATTTTCTTTAAATGTCACAAAGTTGCATTAACTAAGGTAAAACCTCTGATCTAGTGAGTCTGGTCATTGGTGTGGAGCACAGTCACTGTTAACCAATCGGGCATAAAAGAATACTCCTCACTAAAATGATTTTTGTACTGTTATTTACTCCATGTAGTTTGTAGTGGTGGCCCAGAAACACTTTTTTTGTGGAGATATTACTATAAAGATTCAAACATGATGGGAGCCTGTGATGACCAAGTGACCAATTCTGAACAACTGCAAACAGGGCAAAAATGGCAGGGGTTATCTCATAAAATCTCAGCATGTTTAAATTTATATATTATGAGTAACTGACATGTGGATTATGCAACACAAGTTACAAGGTGAATTTTCTCTCCCCCAACTGACGTTTTTGATATTTTCTTTGTTAACTAGAATTGGTCATTGCAGGGTTCTGTTGAGGTTGAATCTTCAATATGTAATTTCTCCAAGAATATATTAGGTTAAACATTTTTCTTGACTAACAAACACTACATACTGCATAGGGTAAGTAACATATTAAATCATTTTTGTGTGGAGTATTCTTTTAAAAACATTGTAGGAATAAGTCCATATGACAGTTAAAAGTTTTAATATGTGGTGGATACCACACTTAACATTTACTGTAATATCTAGTTTAATTGTAAAAACAAAAGATCACCTTGTGTTGCCAAACTTGATAATGGACTGAACCTTTTGTTGAACACATGCACACTATACAGACATACACACTTCTGTACTCACTGGACAATGTCATTGATAGGGATGTTGAGAAGCCTGCCATCTAGGGTCTCGATTGCCACAGCAAGTCCAGTTAATGCCTGTTAAATCAAAGAGTAAGTTGGAAGACTGGTGATGCTAACGAATTAAAGGTATCGCATAGCTTATTCAGCCGAAGTACACCCAATTGTATTCTTACCTTTGCAAGATCAACGTGGCATATGTACACTAGATCATTCTGTTCTCTTCTGAAGCGAGCATGATGCTTTTCTTTTACAATGAATATAATGTCAGCCGGAATATTGTTTGGGCCCTGGAAAAAAATTTTTTTTTTTAAAACTGTTTCACCACAAAGGCTGCATTTATGTTAACATTAATGACATTAACCACAACTCTGCCTTGCACACAAGGATTCTTACCAATACCCATTTATCTTAACTCTTTAGCCATCCATCCATTATCCAACCTGCTATATCCTAACTACAGGGTCACTGGGACCTGCTGGAGCCAATCCCAGCCAACACAGGGCACAAGGCAGGAAACAAACCCTGGGCAGGGCGCCAGCCCACCATAGGGCGTGCCCACACACCAAGCACATACTAGGGACAATTTTTAGAATCACCAATGCACCTAACCTGCATGTCTTTAGACTGTGGAAGGAAACCCACACCCACGGGGATATGGGTATGTAATAAACTGAACTGTGATGACAAACTCCTCAATGAAATGACTACACGATTTAAAAATGATACAACTTCCAAACCAGCCAACAAAGTCTATAAACACCTCTGAACATTTCACCATGCCAAGTCAGTTTTCTTTCATGAACTATCACAATAAATGACAATTCAACAGATTACAGGTGGCTGGGCAGTAGCTGTAGTCATTAACATTACAGAATATTCTTAAAGCCACTTAATCCAGTTCATGATTGTGAAGGACTAAAGCCTGGGGAGAAGCCATCCTCCTCTTATATGGGATGGATGGATAGATAGATAGATAGATACTTTATTAATCCCAAGGGGAAATTCACATAATCCAGCAGCAGTATACTGATACAAAAAACAATATAGATACTTTATTAATCCCAAGGGTTCAAATCTTAGCCCACTCGTTGTCTGTATGTGATTTACACATTTTCTCCTTTCTGGTATTTCAGTTCTCTGAAGACAAAAATTTAACATGAAGTTTTTATTCTAAATTGTCTTGAAAAGAGTTAAGTGTGTCCAGCATGAACCAGTTTGGTTTATTGCTTCAAAACAATGTTATCCTAAAGTTACAAAAAGAGTAATCCACGCACTGGCAGGTAGCGTCCCCACAGCCACTGGACCCTGGAGATACTGGAGCTCTACAGCTGCTGATGTGCTAAACCCTGGGACTTTCGAATATCGGCCTCCTTCTGCACACTCCTATATCACCTGAAGAGGATAACAGTCAGAGCACTGCAAGCACCTTGGCTGACATTCATTTCTGTCACCTTTTATACTGAGTCTCCCAACAGAGCCTGTTTGTGAAAGATTTTTTTAACATAATTTAAGTATAATAAAGTTATTATTTGTGTTGTGTTTGATTTGTGTTGTTGGTATGGAACATTTGTCACTGTGGTGGCTTTGAGGTGTCACATTAAGTGTAATGCCCTTTCTACACTGCAGTGCCATCCAAGGAGCTAGTGCTCCCTGCTTGACAAAACTGACATCACGCTCACTAATTGAGCTACATAATTAATACACATCTCACAGTCATGATACATCAATTGTAGTGGTAACATACTGGGTCCAAAACAGTTTGCTGGTCATGATTTTTTCAGTAATTTTAGAAGTCCACATTTGTTTTACTTTTGTTTCGAAGGTCATAAACTAAAACACCAGGAAAGTGCTGACATAAACAGGTTCAGGTTAGATCAGAGCCAACGGAGGCCTCAAAGAGAAATGTATAAAGCTAAGTGGGCCATTTTGGTTCATTGGCTGCTTTTGGGGTGCAGTGGGTGTGTCATGACAACATGGGCACATCTCCTTAATCAGTACCCTTTATAATAGTGTTTCCCAAACTCTGTCCTGGGGATCCCCTGTCGCTGCAGGTTTTTGTTCCAACCAGCTTCTGTTTTTAATTGAACTCCTGGGCTAATTAAGTGAACTGATATTTCCCAAGTTCTGTGTTTAGGGAACAATATAGAAATTAGAAAACTAAGTTTGTTAAAAAAAATATATATTAAAATGTACCAAGCAGTTATATAGGAATATTGTATTTTTTCTTTTTAACAGTATTTTCATCTTGATTTTAATCCTACTTTTCAAGGTGTTCTAATTGTTTAATTAATCCATTATTTACTAATTAGTGGGTCTGACTCTAAAGTAGTTGCAGCCTTTGATTATTCAGTGTTGTTTGCCTGGGTGTCTGACCTGCTAGTTTTAAATTGTCATTAATAAGATACAACGAAGGGGGAAATCTGCACAGAGAAAGGGCAAAGTATAATAAAATCAACTAAAGAGAGTTAAGCGTTTAAATCTATAGCAAAAGCAGAAATATTTACAAATGTAAAAATGATGCTGCTTGGCTTTTCTGAATGTCGAATAAAAGAAAAAAAAAACAGCTAATTAAATGAGCTCAGTGTTACCAGGTGTTGTCACTGATTAGGAATCTGGTTGGAACAAAAACCTGCAGCCACAGGGGTCCCCAGGACCAAGTTTGGGAAACACTTCTTTATAACATGGAGCATTGGGATACAACTATGAGATCCTATGTTGATACTGCTTCAGGTCATCCTAACAACAACGAGGATTAGCAAATCAAGACTCTATTGGATGGATGGATGGAAAGCTTCTCAATTAAAAAAAAAATTAAATAACAGTTGGGATAGTTAAAATACCTGATCGCCTTCCTTGGGAAATGTGATCTTTGTTCCTTTTTTCCAGCCAGGCTTTACATCAATTGTTAAAATTTTATCCTTGATGCTGGATGTATGGCCGTCTTCATTCATCACCTGCTCGATAAGTTTATAAAAAAAAGACAAATCACATTTAAACAAGGACAAATAAGTTGCTAAATAGCCAAATATTGTTTGTGTTGTTTTTTTAACTGTGCATCATTAAATAAAGGGGGAAGAGCAAACATGAGTGAATATTCATGTATAGGAAAAGGTTCACATTGTGTATAAGTGCCCAGCCTTATATAAAGATGAGAAATATGGGCAATATTTAGTCATAACTATAAGGTGAATAGTTAATACAAGATTGAAAATATCTCAGCAAGCCTTGCAATGAAACATTTGTTAGTACTGAAAGGTCAGGGGACCTTTAAAAAAGAAGTTAAAGGAATTTAAAGCTAATCATTCCATTGTTGATCTCCTGAGAGTAGAACATCTCACTATATTCACTCCATCAAAGACTTCTCTAAAAATCCACTCACAGTCAACTTGCTCTCTATCTCTTTGCAAAGAATAGCAAAGTCTACTGTCAGAAAGAAATAATAATGTACAAATAATTCTAATAGGATGGAATAATGTAAATGAACAGCTGAAATAATCTGAGTGTAGAATTAGAGAATTGTTGGACAATGTGCTACAACTGAACAGAATACAGCATTACGATTTGTGGCAACTTTGCCTTTTCAGAGCATAGACAACTTGCTTTCACATGCAGAAAATATAAAAAGATAGAAAAATATTTAAAAATATTATCTAAAGATCAAAGCTGACTAGTGTGACAAAATGCTTAAGGAAAGCCACAAAAGTAAGTCTCAAAACTACGAAGTGGAAACCTTTGGAGTGGCCGAGTCAAAGTTCAGATCAAAATTCTTTTGAGATATTGTGGAGGAGATTTGGGTTGTGGGCTCTAGATGCAAGAAACCCCTCAAACATCTCTGAGATGAAACAGAGTCGTGTGTTACAGCATTGAAACAAGGTGTGCACTTATTGCTGCCTCCCCAGTGAATTTCACTTCTGTTGATTTTCCTTGTGAAGATTAACATAAATTACAATTTACCTGATATATTGTCACGTTCATCTACTGACAGCATTAAAAAGAGGGCAATGGTGTGGACAGGGACTGTTTATCAGTGGATTTTTTCACGGTACTCTGATATCCTTTCACAATTCAAAGGTATTCTGGGATAAGATCCCCACCCATCCACTATGCAACATTAGAATAGGTTGACTGGGCACTCTAAATAGTACTGTATGATTTTAATTGCTTTGTATTTATCAGAGATCCTTACGATTTACCCAAGCTAAGCTAAAAGGTGCTACAATTTTCTTTCTACCTTTCTACCTCTACTTATTCAGTCTAAAAATATGGTAAGCACTCAATCAGTCTATCTGCTTAAATTTAACTGGGTGGTTAAAGGATTGAGCTAGCAGTCCAGAGGTTTACAGTCTAACACACTATCCACTAAGCCACAACAGCCTGCCAATGTGCAAGGGTGGGCCTTTGTTTAGAGGGTCTTTTGACTAGTGCCCCACTTAGGGCTAGTTTGTGCTTTTTCACCCAATACTGATATTCCAGCCCAGATATCTTTGTGAAGAAATCAGTGAACTTGGATATTGTGACTGACTGAATGAATAAGAAGTAGTGTCTTTTTTATAGAGATAGCTCATTACCAAGTAGAAGGCAGCAAATTAAAATATGCTTGAGTAAAATGGCAAGGATATCAAACATCTTAGTGGATCAAGAACACCAAAAGTCAGTATGCACATTGCCTTCTGGATTTCTCTAGGTACTCCACTTACCTCTCAGATCATAAACTGTGCATGTTTTGCTAATTAATGACTCTAAATTACTTTAGTAAGAGTGACCTGAGTGTGCCGTGTGATGGACTGGCATTCCACCCAGGGTTAGTTAGCTCTTTTCTTCCACGTAATATGCTTCTGCTTTATGCAACATTGGAATGGAGACATCATCCTCAGAAAGCAAATTAGATGGATTGATGGATAGAAAGGATATTTGGTTTAGAGAAGCAATATTAAATGTTTCAAACTTACAAAGAAATCTGTTTTTTATGTAGGAAGAAACAAAATCAGAGAGGTGTATGTGTTGTTCATCATAGGCTTACCCTTCGAGATATTTTTATCTTTTTTGTGCACCCATAAAACAAGTCTTCTAAGGAAAGAAACAGGTCTCTCTCAATTGCAGGGTCAGTTTTTTTCACCCCTCGACCTCTCAGTCCACCAAAACTTGCATTGACCTCTTCACCCTCCACCGTGTAGAAATCTATGCAGACACAATTTTAGAAATGTTAAGCTATCCTGGAAATGTGTTAAGTTCAGTCAGTCCTCATTATGTATTGTGCCTTTCAGACTGCAGTAAGAGATGATATGACTAAAAAAAAGCAAAAACACTTCAGGATAAATAAAAAAAACACATCTAAACAACATTATTCATAAAATCCTCCACTGCTTGATCAGGATGACAGTCCATTATAAAAGAAGGAAATCAGCTGCTGCTTTTTTCTTCTTAAAAATAAACAGTGAGAAACTTGTCCTGTCTTAAATATGGCTATATTTATAAACACATGACCTCAAAGAATTTATTGAAAAATAAAAACCAATGCCCTTCTCTTCAAAGTAAGCAGTTTTATCACCTCATGAGGCAGCGAGAGCTTGTTTGCTGCTTAGTTGTACTAAGACCCTACGAAAATAACATTAAACATGTAGGCCTCCATGCTCATTAATGACATTCTTGGCTCCTCTCTTTATATCTCCAGTTCTCAAATAAAACTGTGTTTTTTAATGCCTGGGATTTCTGCTCACCTGCAAATGGGTTGTCTCCTCCAAAGAAATCGCAGAATACTTTCTCAGCATTGCCATGGTAGACATAACCACTTGTCCATGCACCACTGCCTCCATACTCAGGTGGGATGCCCCCTTTGAGGCCTTCCTCTCCAAACTTATCATATGTTGCCTTTTTTTTTGCTGAAAATCAACAGATTACAATTATTGTTGAATATTTTGCAATTAGATCGTCAGAGTATGTGTTGTATTATTAGTATCAATAACATCTGGTAAACTACTTTTCAAACTTACACATTTACAATTGTGTAACATATAATTATATTATGTAAAAAAAAAGTAATTATGCTGTTTAATGAACCTTTCTAGTAACTTAAAATTTAAAACAATTCAGTTTTATAAACAAAAACGATCTCTAGGGAAGGCAAAAATGTGTGGTGACATCTTTATAAATATAAGGAGAATCACTTTATGAGGGTCATATTACATGTATAAGGAGAGCCTGATAATAATGAAATGCCCTATATTACAACTAAAACTTCTCACAACTAAGCAAAAATGACATCACCTGCCTGTTGAAATGAAGCATCGCTGCATCCAGCTTTCCAAAAATAATTTTGAGCTAACGAATTTGAACTGAGAGAAATCTAAGATACAATCCAGACAGCAATAGAGACTATAGAATTATGGTGATTCCCCAACACCGAAACCATTCAAAGGTGTTGGATGGTGCCATGTGCACAATTTTTTATTATGTTCCGAGTACCACAAAACACCCACATAACTGGTAAATATTACACTGGTTGGCTTAGGTTTTTGCAGCAGTCATTTATGAAAAAGAAGTGAAAAAAGCTGCTGACAATCCTCATTTTACTTCACAGCAATCAATGCTCCCGCACACCATGCACATTTTTCAAAGGCTGCTCTGTGGATTTAAAGAGATGTTATACCCACTCTTTGCAGTCCTGCTTTCCTGTGCCTACCACCTCTTTCCCACACTGAAGAGTTCAAAGATTACCATGTCAGACCAGCAACAAAAGAGCGTTTGCACAAGCAAGACAAATCTTTTTAGTTCAGCGCCATAAAAAAAGCTACAGTATGTGTTTTCATGGGATGATGATTCTTTACTTATTTGGTGGACACATTTATCCAAGGTGACTTACACTTGAGATACAACTGGTTTACATTTCTTTTCTTTTCCCAATTGGAACACAGGTGGGTGAAGTGACTTGCTCATGGCTTCACAGTATCAGTAGCAGGATTTGAACCCTCAACCTCAGAGTTTTGAAGTTCAAAGACCTAACCACAGTCCCAGTGCGGTGCTAAGTTATTTTGCACCCTAGGACAAACTTATTATTATTAGTATGCCAGCCGACTGTTCAGTGGCAAGCCCATGCAGTTGGGTTCTCCCCTTATGATCTGCACCCACCTTAATGGTTCTGCACAATGGCACACTGAAACTGAGGCTGAAAAACTTGGAGATTCTCTTAAAGAGTGAGATACAAAATTTGTACATATGCACAGTATGTGTAACTATAAAACTGTATATAAATAAAAATGACTTTTACAAAAAAATGTATAAATTATTTGCCTGTTTGCTTGGTCCTTGCCATCACATACAACACTATGTGTTTTATGGGTATAAAATACAATTGTGACATTGTGCTCTAATTTAAAAATTGAATTATAGTTTTGATTTGTTACCGATTGGGACAAATTACATAAGGGTATGGATGCGGGTTCTTATTATATCTTGACATTTGTATTTTTTATGCTTTTTCTGTATTTTTTTTATTATATATCTTTTCGGTCCTGGTTATTTTTTTTTCTGTTTTAATCTGCAATTAAAAAAAGATTACAAAAACATACATAATAAAAACGGAAGATAACATAACATTGAACCCAATATTTCAGGTTACTTCTAAATGGCTTAACAGTAGTACATGGCCACAAAGATTGCACAAAATGTCTAGGTACTCACGGTCACTCAGTATCTCATACGCTTCAGCTAGTAGGTTAAATCGTTCCAAAGCACCCGGTTCCTGGTTTTTCTGTGGATGGAACTTCAAGGAAAGTCTGCGATACCTAAAAAAAAACAAATGTGTTAAGATGTCATTATCTATTAAAACGTTTTCCTACAGCTTTAAAAAAAACTACAATTCAGAGTTGTATGCTTTCTACTACTTACGCTTTTTTAATGTCAGCGTCGGTTGCATTTCGTGAAATTTCCAAAACGGCATAATAGTCTCGACCCATTATAATCTGTCTTTACGAATATATTTTTAACTAAATTGTCAAATGTTTGCTCCGCAATCTCATCCCAACCAGGCTCCGAAGGCGCCTCTCGGTTGCTATACCGCGTTGCTAAGGAAGCCGACGCGGCCTCGCGGGCTCCTGTGAGATTGCGGACCGCTCGCGAGTCTTGGTAAATCGGCGCTACAGTGGTGGTTATCGGACTATTGGAGAACTACATATAATGAACAACTTCTAGGTAAAGTTAATTATACATATTTTCATTGTTTTAAGTGTCAAAGTGGGGCCTTTAGCAGTCATAGGGGCAAAGCATTGGGTATTAAACTACAGGGATTTGAATTTAGTCTTCACGTTTGACTCAGTTTACAACACTGCAGAGTGTTACCGTCGTTTTGATAAATCAAGGCAGAGTCACACCTGCACTGGAAATGGACCGCGGCAGGGAAAACTTTTAAGTCTGGGAATGCTCCTTTGCTTATAATGCTCGCTGTTCAGGAGCAAAGAAACAATAAAAACAGACGAATTCGGGGTTCGTTTTATTGCTCACCAGATTCATTCTCGGCATTTAAAGTTCTGGGTAAGAGTTACGCTATTCGTACTAAGCAGCTGTTCTGTGATATACTCGTTTAAAAACTCACAATAGAATATTGCTGCTGACCTCTATCGGCCTCTGCAGTGGGATATTATTGCGGAGTGGCTGGGATATGCCATAGACCCCCAAGCCTATGATACCCCCAAGGCGCCTTCTTTTTTCCAGTAATTCCCAGCATTTCACGTTTACCAATTCATGCAGCATGTGTGTGTGATCAGGATTTGACTGGCGATTTGAAAGAGTGCAGATAAAACTGGGATCACAGATAAGCAAAGATACAAATCTGAAATTTGATGAGAGATGAAATTTTAAGGTGAGGGAACTGCCGTACTAATTTGAAATGTCTAAATGAATGTGGTGATTTTCGGAGTGTTATGAAGGGCGAGTGAATAGCTTCTTCCCACTTTTTTTTTTTTTTTTTTTGACAACTATTCATGTTAGAAATACTGTATGCTTAAAATGAAACAAAAAAACATACTGTTTATTATTATATGGCCCTACTGTTATAATGGTAACAGTCCTCTTAAAGTGTTTCTAGTTTTATGATATTACAGCAATATTTTAATAAGTCGTATATCATACAATATAGAAAATAATAAAGTGACCTGATGTATAATACAATTCAATGTTTCCTTACTGCCATTAATATTACCATACACAGTAGCATATAAAACAAAGCATTAACTTCTCCTGAGGTGCCCACTCAATTAAAATCCATGCAGTAGTAGCTTTACTTAGCATTAAATGTTCACTCAATTAAATGAATAAGCAACCTTCATATATTTCACACATTATTTTGAGTGGCCTATTCATTTATGAAATGTGTATTTAGAATGTTATACTCTTACACAAAAATTCTATAGTTGATGTACAAAAATCTTTTTTTAAAAGAAACTCGGTATTCGATTAAATACACCTACCTCTTATTAAACTTTTTTTCTTAAAGTATCCTTTTCCTTTCCTTTCCTTTTCCTTAATATCATATGGGGAGAGCTCAATATTTTTTACTACGGGCCCAGATGTACTAGCTACACCACTGGAGGCAGTCTGACCCTTTTCAGAATTTCCACTGTTGTGTATTTTTATTCTTTTACTACATCCAAGAATTTTTATATACTAAATTACTCTGTATTCTACTTTGTACTTACTCAAACAAATTATAACATACTAAAATTAACCTATTTAAATATTAAAAATACCAGAAACCAAGTACAGTATTCATAAAACATTCAATTAAATCTTTTATACTTTCACATAAACAGTATAAAATGAAAGTAACATACTGATGGGGAAAGAAGGGATGCAATACTATTTTGACTCTGATTTCAACTTTAATTGCTGGAATAACAACAAAAAAGAACAATAATAGAAAAACAAAAATGTACAACAGAATCAATAGAAATATGATAACAACTGTGAACATTAACAGCTGTCTTGCTGTGCTTAAGTATCTTGTGTGACTGACACTTGTTGCCACCACTGCTCAGGCTCTCTGGCACACAAAGCTAAATCTGTAGTTGTGGGATGTTGTCCCATTCCTGCTGAAGGATCTGAGGCCATGGCAGCAATTGCAAATCCCAACATTTGTAACTACAATAGATGTGTGCTTTTGGGCCAGCTTTATTTTGCTGTAGGGTCAGATATCTAAGAGGTATGAGCAGGAGCCCTCTGACAGTCCACCAGCATGCAGCCTGTCCCTGACGGTATTGTCACTGATGTCACTGGCAATTTTAGCAGCAGCAAAGGTTGTAGATCTAAAGTGATCTCTTAAATGGATCAGATCTTTGACAGTCATCTGCCCTGCTTTGCTACAGGCAGAACGCAGAGGAGCAAGGTAATCCATTGTGTCTGGAAACAGCCGTGCATGAAGTGTCTCTCTTGCTTCTGGTGACATTCAATGCATTATAGAATGCACAGAATGCTAACTAAGTTCTCTGGCTTTGTCTTGCTGTGACCTAATGTTTGAAAAAGGCATTTTTTAAAGATGACCAAATCAGACATTGTTCTAGCTGGACCTCATTTGTAAAAGTACACCAAATGATATTTCCTGTATTTGGCAAGTTACAATTCCTCACGGTGCAAACTGTATTGGTGGTCAAAGGGCTAAAACAAACTGACAACTTTGTGTGACAGTGCACAAGCTGTTGCTGTAGTTTTCACATTCGAGGAAATGTTTTAATCTGTATACAGTACTTAAGACCTTTTATTACAATTTATTAGTCTAACTAGTGAAATGTGTAGAGAGTGTGTATAATGAATGCCCAGACTCTATGCTGTTAATAAGCTAAAGTCACAGCCTATTGTCAAAGTCAATGTGTGGACTGCAGTTTCCAGTTGACACACATTTTCTGTTGGGATTCACATATGGGCGTTGAGTGTTCCATTGATTGGCATTCATTGTTTTAATGTTGAGATATTCCAATTTTTTGATTCTGCTGAAAGGTTGAATTTTTTTCACTATTTGAGATTTTGACAGGCTGCAACAGATTTTCCTTCATATCTAGCATAATTCAGTTCTTTCAATTTTCACAATCATCAAAGACAGTGTTGCTGTAAAGCCTGCTCAGAACATAATGCAGCCGCTGCCATGCTTCAGTACAGGTAATGATAGCATTGCACTGCGTTAGGTTTGGTTTACACCACCATAAACTCACCTTCTATGCATTTCTTTATTAAAGCTCAGAGGCACCTTAAGCTAATTTGTGTCATTTATTACTTCTTTCATTCCACACCAATCTTAATTTAAAAAAAAAAAACCTGAAATTACCGTCAACACAATTCCCAGTTTATTTAATTAAAATAAATATATTTGTCAGGTTTTGTAATTATTTCATATCAAGGACTACCAGGTACAAGTTCCCTAAAAATAAAAGCAGTCATCCTTGTAATCTCTCTCTCTCTATCTATACTAATAAAAGGCAAAGCCCTCACTGACTGACTGACTGACTGACTCATCACTAATTCTCCAACTTCCCGTGTAGGTGGAAGGCTGAAATTTGGCAGGCTCATTCCTTACAGCTTACTTACAAAAGTTAGGCAGGTTTCATTTCGAAATTCTACGCGTAACGGTCATAACTGGAACCTACTTACGTCCATATATACAGCCATAGCCTGCGGCTCGGTTGCCGTGTGAGGCGGAGTTGCATCCCGCATCATCACACCTCCCACATAATTGAGTGCCTGCCCATATAAGGCCATCCGTCAGCAGCACTCCAATAGACACGCTGCTGCTAAATATTTGCGGGTGAAGGACTGTGCTTATGCAAATGAAGATGAGATGGTCAGGGATAGACTAGTGTTTGGCACAAACTCAGCGAAAGTGCGAGAGAAACTTTTAAGTGCTGGGTCTTAGCTAACGTTAAATAAAGCCGTGGACATCGCACGAGATAGCACAAGCACAGCTGAGAACCTTCGATGCATGTACTCCGAGCAGCTCACGTGAACTGACTGTGAACGCAGTACGCAGAGAACAAGCAAGAGGTCCAAAGAGCGCTGAACAAAAAACGCATTACACAATTGAGAAGGCAGCAAAAGAATATGAAGCGAGTGACACATACAAGCATATTCATAAATGCAGCTACTGCGGAAACAAAGCACACGGTGGAAAAAGTCAATGTCCAGCTAAAGGAAGACAGTGTAAAAAATGCGGTAAATTGAACCAATTCGCTATAGTTTGCAGGACTGGAAAAGGTAAACCCGTGCATGCAGTGTGTGATTAAAATTGCTGGTGAAGGACTGTGCTTATGCAAACGAATAGGAAAGCAAGGTGTAAAACTTAACTTTAAATTAAGTTCATAGACACGCTGGCATTTGTCATGCCGAGAGACTGTATTTGTGGAGGGATGGACAGTTAAGGCGGGTGGGGGAGTCACGTCATCATCTCCCCTCCCATTCACGTCATTTCGCTCCGAGCTAAGCTCCACAGCAGACGCGATCTTGCCGTTCTTTTTCCTTAGTGTTTAGTCCTTTCTCCTGTACTGATTTATATAAAGGAGAGTTGAAATCCGAGAGACTGTGTTTGTGGAGGGATTGAGAGTTAAGGCGGGTGGGGGAGTCACGTCATCATCTCCCCTCCCATTCACCTCATTTCATTCACTTCATTTCGCCCCGAGCTGAGCTCCACAGCTAACGCGGTCTTGCGGAAACAAGTTCATGACACTGCCGCCAAATACTCACAGAAAAATCCACAAGTTAATAGACACGCTGTCGCTAGAGTTTCTCCACACTCTGAATCCTCCAGGCACTCCTGAGCATAATCTAATTTTGAAGGTTGGGACACCAATAACGTACAGCCACAGAAACTTTGTAACGGCACGAGGCTTCAGGTCACATGTCTGCAAAAGAACCTAATTGAGGCAACTACTTTTACTGGCAGTTGCTCAGGGGAGAGAGTTTTTATTCCTCGCATCCCCGTTATACCCTCTGATCTCCCATTTCAATTCAAATGCCTCCAATTTCCAGTAAGGCTCTGCTTCGCGATGACAATTAATAAGTCTCAGGGACGGAACCTACAAAAGGTTGCCATTGATTTGAGGCAAGATTGCTTTTCACATGGCCAACTATACGCTGCATGCTCAAGAGTAAGCTCGCACAGCTTGATCATATTACAACCGGAGTGCTGAACTGACAACGTGGTATACAAAGAGATCCTTAAGAAATAATTATTGGTATATTTTCCCTCAGTTTAAAAAGGTTTATTTTTCTTCTTAATAAAAATTTAAAAGCAGTACTTTGCCGCTGCGAAGCGTGGGTATTTTGCTAGTAATAAATATATATATATATATATATATATATATATATATATCTATACATATATCTATATATAAAATCCACAATCTGTATGTCTGTCCGCTTTTCACAAGAGAACTACTTAACGGATTTAGATTGAGTTTCTTGTATAATTTGCTTGAATATTCTGGTTGATTTTGCAACTTCTCTCATTGCACTAAGTAGTATAGTTTGGCTGCGGCACTGATTTATTTGCACAAATCCAAGAGACAGGCTCCTGGCCGGCAGGACCTCAGGACTAGGGAGCTGGACAGGGCCATCCTCACTCACGCGCCAACCCCCATTCGAGTCACTGTACCTCTCGCCACGTGTTGGAGCATACCTTGCCTCCACATAGCTAGCGATACCTGGTTGTTCAGCAGACATTATCATCTAGAGATTGCTAAAGAGTAACATTTGACGCTACATGTGTTTTAGAGGGTATTTGCTCATTGGCAGAGATACCACATCTACGTGCTTCTCTCACCACGTGGGGGACGCTATCCCATCAGAGCTGAACACGATCAGATACAGTGGCAACGTTTGATGTTGGAGCATACCTGCCTTCCACTTGGCCAGAGATGCCTTACAAACATTTTACATTTTTGGCAAAGATCACAGATACATTCTCGCCCCTGATGGCAAACCCAAAAATATTGTATATCCAGAGGCCCTTGGATACGAAAGCTATCAATGTAAATTCTTCTCAGTACAAATTATTACTTTTTTTTTTAAATTAATTTCTAAAGTTTGTCCTGTTTCACTAGTACGTGGATGGAGCCACGGGGTCAGCTAGTAGTTACTAAATACAGCCTTTCTGTTAGGGGAACAAGGGAGGTTTTTGTTCGGTATCCTTTTGCAGAGATTTCCATATCCAAGACAAGTCTCCACTATGCAATCCTGGCAGTGTGTCACTGTCAGGAAAAAGGAACTATGCCAGTTTAGCCATATAACAAGCTGAAAGTGCAAGACTTCAGTCTGAAAGTGCACCAGGCAGAAACAAAGTAGTTAGAGGTTTGGATTTTAATTGAAATGAACACTCATCACTGGAAGTTTTATAAAAATACTGAAAACATCATGTGACAATTAACCTGTTTCTTTATTAAACTAAGCAATGCTGTTTCAAAGATCCAAATCTTCAATGCTTTGCAAATGGAAGAACAAGTGGGAATTGTAAAACATTCATCATACATAAACTTGTTGATAATACAGTCAGACCATGCGGATATGCTGATTTGACTCTAGCCTAGCAGCATATCTACTTCTAAAAGAGTTCCAAATAATCTGTAAACAAAGGAATGCAAACAAAGTAAAACATCTTTCATGTTTGAAAATATAACATTTATTTATAGATGAGTAATGTGCATTGTTTTTTTTGCTAGCACTGTTACTATCAAGTCTTTCTCCAGAAGTATTTAAATACAACTTTGTTCCAAAGTCAACTCCTTATATGTGATTGTATTCATAAATCAGACAACTGGTATTTTCTTATATATCCGTCTCTGCAGCAGGTAAAAACACACTTTTCCCATGTAGCTACCTAGAATAGTAATAAAGAAAATTAAATCACTTATTTTCTACACTTTACCAACAAGATTACATTAATTTACAAAGAGCCCTAAAACATTGACTCTGAAACAAATAACCTGTTAATTAAAACCTGAACATGCATAATAAACCACTTAAACCAACTATCTGATGAGGTAGATTTAATTGGTCTAAACTCCCTTTTTAAATAATTTTTCATCCCCTAAAAGGAAAGGTGGCCTCAACAGACAAAAAGAACCAGAGTGAAGTTTACTTGATAATGTTTTTTCATATGTGTTACTTATTAGCAGAATTTACTGGGAGTCGCTCATTTACACATACTGGGGCAAATGAGGAATTTCCTGGGATGATATTGGTCAAATAGGAATTCTACTTTTTTGCAAAAAGAAAACACATTGTTAAATTTGTGAGTAGCAGTACTTGAGTGCTGCATTCATTCTAATTATTTTACACAATACCCCTGAAATATGTCTTCAAGACAAATAAAAAATTTTTTTCTTCTGTTGTCATTTTTTGGTATAAAAATAAAGTCTCAAATAAATAAATATTCCTGAAAGCTGTACTAAGTTTACTTTCTGAATTATACAAAAAGCACACCCTGCTGCAAAAAGTTTTCTGCTGCTTTAAAGCCAGCTTTACATACCACTCATTTTTCAGGTGGAAAGGAGTCCACAAAGGAGGGAGTAAACACAACTATAACTTGGTTTATTTTTTCCTTCTGTTATAAAAGGGGGAGCTCAATTATCTCATAAGCTGCACAACGTATAATCTTAAAAATTTATCAAATAAGACTGCTGTAAATTGTTCATAAACAACATAAATATCTGATGATGGTGTGATGTCTTGTGTTCTTTGTATAGGAAAGTTCCTTGCTTTGCACACAAATATGAATAGATTCATTAAATTCCTGGAAATTGTTGTAGATCTCAGTCTAGTAAACTGCCAGGTCAACTTGTCCGAGAAAAATGACCCTGCTTTGTTTGCACATACACTCAACCTAGGAATGTACTGCTAAATTCCTGGGATGGCCTACTTGCACAAAAGGCGATTTTACAGTAATATTGCCTAAGCTATGCCATAGAAAAAGATATAAAATGACAGAAGCACAACCTATATTTGTGAAAATAATCAATAAAAGGACTATGGTTAGAGTATTGAAAGTCGAAGTCCACTTAATGGCTCACAAATCTCTATAACAAGCTTCATTGTCATTTCTAATTAAGATGATACATGCAGGTTTTCTTCAGATTTACGTGACAGACTGGTAAAATGAAAAACAGTGCTTGAAGGAGGTGTATTTATGTAGGTCTGTGTTTTTTTTTTTTCCTAGGGCTCACACCAGGGAAAACAAACACATCTAACAAAAATAAAAACCTAGTCTAAATACAGTATAAATTAAGCTACTGTTTCCACTAGGTTTCATATTTATCATTGAGGAAATTACCTTGTAAACTGGGTCAATGTCAGGCCCTGTTAGCTCAATTACATGGTCAAAATCTTGTTGAATTAAATAACAACTCCCATCACCTGTGAAATAAGTATATATGAACAAGAAGGATTGATTAGATGTATCCGTTGCTTTGGCTTCATTTGAAATGCATGTTCACTAAATTTTTAAATGGTAAACTGAATCAAATATATATTTTTTTTGTGAAATGGCAAGCCTTTTTCGTCTTTTCTGTGCATTGCTGACATAAACAGTCATGTTGTATTTGTTCCATGTGTTTTATTGAAAAAAATTACCTCAAGTTTCAATCAGTTTACACATATACATAGCAGCTACCATTAGAAAATGCTCAAAATCTAATTAGTTCTGTAAATTAGTAAACAAGACATATATAACCAATTTCAGATATCTTGTCTGATTTAAGAGTTATTGAGGACACATATCTCATTAAAACATGTGTGATGGCCATCAAATCATTTCTATGTAGTAGTCAACTAAAAACACCTTTTACCTTGACTTACGAAGAAACCTTCCTGGTATGGCATTAAGGATAGAACTGGAGCTCCTGATCTATGTATAGTGGTTACAGGTGCTCTGTTAACCAAAAAAATAAATATATAAATTTCAACATTTTTGATATTATTAACTAGGGGCTCTGCTCCCTGTTCACTATCCAACTACCAGATTCCCCAGAGCTCTGGATAGATTTAGATTACACAATGGGCTCTGGCATACACTTAACATTTTCCTGCAAATGCTGATAAAAAGCATTACTTTACATCAAAGTTCTGTTACCAAAACTGTGCCTAAATCACTACAGACATATTTTAGTACCTTCATGTAAAATTTAATGATGTCATAAACTAGATATACCAGCAGAATGCTAGGTAGACAGGGCAATACCTTTTAAGATATTAGAAAAATGTTTTTCTGGTATACTTCAGCAGAGTTTCAAAATTTAGAGGGTTTAAAAACAGCACCACGTGATTGTTCCTGTTTAAATTGGTGGTTATCAACCTTTGGTATGTGAGCAGCTGCCAGGTGGTATGCATTGGAACACAAAAAATAAACTGGGACATAAAGAGGACCTTAAAAAGAATTACTGGTTACACGGCAGCCAAACCCAAGTCTCCAAGCTGGGCTGCTGTTAAAATCTACCACTCCATCTCACAGTGTTCCTTCTGTGTATCTAATTTTTAGAACAAATTTAGACATTGGTAGATTAATCCAGCAGAATACACAATAAAGAACAAATAAAAATGTTAATTATTAACAGTAAAATCTACCATTTAATTTTATTGTTCCTTGATATTAATCCTATTGAATAGAATAGAACAATAGAAACCTATTGTTTATGACAGAGTCCCCACTATCAGGTAATCTTTGTACTGTATTAAAAAATAAATACAGGAAGATGCTGAATGTAGAAGCAAAACTTCGCTTTAAGCTACCGAAACTAGAAACTGACATAGTGATCCCCCACTGTACCATGAAGCCAGCACACCTACTTACTTTTTGACTTGAAGTCATATGTAACTCGAGTTATTTTTCCTTCCTCTTTTGATTTGAATTCATATGTAGCTGTACAAATTTGGTAAATCAATGTAACGGAAATTTTAACCTTTAAAATTTTTATTCCATAACAAATCACACTACTTTTCACACATTAAAAAATAATACATTATAAAAGGAATTTGGTATACATAAGAAAGTTAAAAGACATACATTCACAAACACAAGCCTGTAATCCTTTGGTAAAATCCATACATGCAATAATGTTGGAAGGTTGTTTAAGGAGATATCCCTTTTAGTTGTGCCCAATTAGAGTTTAGTGCTTAACCACTGAAGATGGAAAAATGGTCATACATCATAATCCTTCAAAATTCTGGCAATACTATGCCAAGAAAAAGTTTGGTTTACATAGTTTTCACAATGTGGCCCTTTTGTGATGCACAGATTAGCCTTACTTTGAAGCCTCCTGTCAACTACTAGAATTGTTTTTTCGGCAACTGATAAATCCACAACTGCCTAATAGTCTACACCACAAACATTACTGAATTTCCAAATTATCTATATTATTATCATGATGTATACAACAGTGTGAAAGATAAGCTACAAATGCATTATAAATATGTAAGCCAATGGAATGCTGGAAATCTGACAGAATTTACCAGGTACAGAGAGACTAACAGCTGTGTTTGATCAATATTGTGTTTCTCCTTACTTGTTTGTAGCAGTATTCAGGTATTTGTTAATGAAAACTATTCTTTAATGAAAGATCTGATATTTTTTTAAAAAAGAATAAAAAAAAAAGTACCAGTTTATAGGAAAAAAAAAAACAGTTAAAAACTACTTTAACCATCTTTACGTCTCTCTGACTTTAAAACAGCAACTTATTTTCCAGCAATTTTGCAATGTTTTTTAACTGTATACTTTTTAGGTCTTTATGAGAACTTCTCTTACTAGGCCAAGCTTGTTAATGCTGGTCTATACTGTGGTTGTAGACAGGCTGCACACCAACTCTCTCACAAATGAAACAGCAGCAGATCATATTCATTTTTTGCATTCTTTAACCCATTTAAGTCTATAAATAGACTAACAGAGGAAACAAAAAAAGCATGAGAACACCATCACATTTAGGACAATAGTCTTTATACCATTGAGAAACTCACCCGATATGCTTTCACTTGTGCTTGTTGCTTTGTCAGCTAAAGGTATAAAGATTAGTTGCTTTTTTGATGTAAATCATCATCCAAGGCACAGCATAAGCCATTTACCCTATGTATGTTTGTTCATAATACAACTTTCTTACAACCCAAAGAAAGACTGTTATTGGAGAACACAAAAAATGACCTACTTTTAATGCTGCATGGTTTGTGACATAAAAGCTGTCTTGATTAAATGGGACATTTTACGATAAGGAGTCAAGTTATGAATGTGAAATGTTTGATAGATATTATATTTGCCATTTTATCTATTTTTTAAATTTATAATGAATCAGTTTTAAAATGGGTCCACTAAAAAAAAAAAAAAAAAAAAGATTTTTACTCTGATGAGTGCTTTGTGTGTAAACACTGCAAGATTATGTCCTTTGCATTTACCTTATTATATCTATAAATATATGTAAATGAGTCTGAACTTAGAATGTTAGGTGTAAAGTGAATTGAATAATAATAAAGCATCAAAATGGCTTATAAAAACTAATTAAGATTGGAAAGTGTACCTTGGGTTTCTTGTATCTAATTTGTAAATGTTTCCATTTTGAGTTCCTGCCACAATGTACACACTTGAGAGAAATGTACAGCAGTTAAAAGCATCAGATCCTTCAAAAAGAAATACCTTGGAACAGGGAAAAGAAACAAAAAAAATAAATAATCTACTCCATTGCTAACCTGATTATTTAAGGTCACAAAGGCATTTAGAGGTACAATTGGCTTACAGAATATTCTCATAAAAGAACAGTTGAAATTCAATATGCACAAGAAACAAAATGTGCAGGTGGATGCCGTTTAGTCACAGCTTACTCAAGCCCCATCAACCATCAGTCCTGCTGTATCAACCCTTCTGTTGGCTTACTACGCACAATTGTCTTTATGCTTTTATACAAGTCCTGAGCATCCAGGGGTTTCGCCTATCCATGGGTGGTCCTGGAACCAAATACTCATGGATAAGGCAGGCCGAACTATAGGTCGGTGGGTGTAAACTTCTATAAGCACAACTGAGACAATTTGTCACCTTTCTATAAATTCTCTAATCATATAGCGTATAATTATATTATGAATAACTTGGCATATTATGCTATAAAATAAATTATCACTTCATGAAAATGTGTCTATAAATATTTCTTTCTGGAGGGAATACTTAAAGACAATGTTAATGATTATACAACTTGACAGACCTTTCAAGTCTTTTTTTTTTTTTTTTTAAATAAAATACTGCATACAGCTTAATTAAGGTATAATATACCAAGAGGATTACATACACACTGTCGACTTTGAAGTCCTCTTCCTTCTAATTTTTTATCCTCCCGAGCTAGAAGCAATAACTTGTCCTCTGTCCCCACTTCACGTTCACCTGTGGACATAATATTCTTGGTTCTAATAGTCTGCTAGGTTTGATAAACAAACAACATGATGACACATTATCTAGCTTCTCAAGCAAATTTAATCTTTAAAAATACTTGGGGAAATCTGCATTACTTTGAGACAAACAAAACTAAAATTCTAGATGTTGGGCATTTATTTGGGGAACTATCTGACCTTTTCATTGGATTTTGCTAGTTTATAAGCACACATAAAAAAAGACTTTTTTTCTTCCCCAGAAGGCTCTCATATTACTACACTTTGTAAGTTACTCCTGGAATATTGCCTGGATATTGTTATCTTGTTCACCAGACCTAATATATGAAGGTAACCCTAGTTTCAGTTTGTTAATGTTTAGCCTTCACTAAATGGGATGGCATACAGTCCAAACACAATATCAAAATAACTGCAGATTTTTCAAATGTACACTGCAATAATCCTTATTCCACAGTGCATAAAGAAAAATCACAGTGCATAAAGAAAAATCACATTGCTTAATATAAATGATATAAATCTAAATGGTAAATGAATTTTACATTATCATGTATAATTTAAATTTCAATATTACCTTAACATGAATGTAGAAACAGATGCTAGATATGCATCCATACGGTATGTGGTTCAAATTTTCAAAATGACTGTACATTTCTGTAAAATATATTAAACATATTTCTGTTTATTTTAAAACCTGCTCCGCTGGGCTTAGTGTAAATAACATGGAATGTATAATGAGATACTAATACTGTATACTGTTAACGGAGGTCTGAAATATTTGTACTTGACTATTTCTATTTATAGTTTAGACTCTTACAGCTGAAATGAAGGCAAAGCCTACCTTCTAATTTTTCTGTAAAAAGAAAAAAATGCATATAAAGTTGTAGAACATTTAGCTGTCAAATTATATTGAAGGATGAGTAACATATGGGCAAATCATATTTTAATTTACTGAAACCTTCATGCAGCCACTTGCAGAAATTTAAAACACCTGTGGGAAAGAAGCACATGAACCTACTACCTAGCACACAAAAACATGTATGATCATGTGAAGCATTAGATTATTCTATAAAGTTGGGAACTACATTAACTTGCAAAAAAAAAAAAAAAGATATACAGCATTCATGTGTTCAGCTGCAATATCTGGTCTAAACTAACATTGTGTCCTGATTTAAAAAAAAGAAGAAGAAAAGAAATCTAATATAAAACTAACTGCCTCACACAGACCACTCAGTTGTAAATTACTACTTCTACAATGTAAAAAACACCACCAGTAAAGTTTCACCGAGTTTATTCCCCAGATGACATAAACATTTATATATTTGACAATACAATAGATGTGTTTGGGAAAATAAACTATCACAGCTATTGATCATCTCCTATCTATTGTAACTAATTATACTTTAGTCTGTTAGGCATAGGGCAGCACGGTGGCGCAGTGGTAGCGCTGCTGCCACGCCGTAAGGAGACCTGGGTTCGCGTGGAGTTTGCACGTTCTCCCCGTGTCTGTGTGGGTTTCCTCCCACAGTCCAAAGACATGCAGGTTAGGTGCACTGGTGACCCTAAATTGTCCCTAGTGTGTGCTTGGTGTATGGGTTTGTGTCCTGCGGTTGGCTGGCGCCCTGATCTCGATGGGTGATGCAAGGAACATTGTAAATGCAGGGAACAGTATTACTTGGCCACTAACTTGGTCACAACCCTGTCTGACTGCCATGTCTGTTTATAGGAGAGTGGCAGATCCCGCTACAATAAATAACCATGCTGTTCCTGTTTCAAGCTGAATAAAGCTGGTTTTGCTAAAGTACTAAGACTCAGCCTCGTGTTTTGGGGTGTAAGACAGGGACTTATAAACGCACCGACGATCTTTTAGGATTCACTTCTGTGGCACTTCACTGCAGCGCTGTGAGCCTGCTGTTGCCCTGGCCCGGCAACGGACAAACAATCTTCCACAGACGCGACAATCGCGCTTCAGTGTGACGTTCCCGTTGGCTCGGGGGGATCCCAAAAGAGTTCAGAAACCTCACAATATGAAGCAGAAAAAAATGATTCGGCTTCTGATTGATAACTGTGCTGCCCACAACATGCTTCCACATTTAGATAATGTTTGCGTTGAATTCCTCCCACCCAATTGCACAGCAGTGCTTCAGCCATTGGGTTTGGGCATCATTCGCACCCTGTAAGTGTATTATCGCAAGGAAATGCTGAGAAAAATTCTCGTCAGCATAACTTGTAGACAGGAGAAGATTAAAATTAACGTGAAAGAAGCTATTGAAATGATTGCAACCGCCTGGACGCAAGTTAAAGAAAGCATTATAGTAGCAAATACAGAATCTCATTACGTCAAAATATTTTTTAGGTCCCTGGCAGTTCATTGTAACGGAATTTTACCTGTAAATTTTACACACTAACTGTGTGTGGTCTTTGGGCAAAAAACAACCCAAAGACTCCCTAGGAATTTTACTATATTCATGAACTTGGAGAGGTGTCAGCAGATTCTTAAGAATTACTCAGGGCAGAGGATGTGGACACAACTGTACTTGCTGCCCCACTGGCATTCGTAAGGAGGCACTAGCAATACCATATCTTAGCCGTATCGCTGGCATGTGATTCCTATTAATCTTTGTCTCGAGAAAATACCTCCAGATAGACAGTTTTTTAGTGAAAACTTCAAGCCTTACCCTCTGTTGCTGAGGTATTTCATTTGCATGTTGTTGAGACGCAGCATTTGTTTCCTTTTGAGGATGTGTGTCTTCATCTCCGTCATAAGCACAATGTACTCATTGTGCGGCAGCATCAGCTGCACACAGGTCTTTCATAGTGAGGTGCATGCAAGTGGTGAAAAAAATTGAAAGTGCATGCGTGCGCCATCTAGTGGCTGTGACTGAGAATGAGAAGAGTGGACTACCCCATCCATCCATCCATACACACACACACACACACACGTCTTTTGTTTATTTATGTCTAATATAGTGTTCAAAATATAAATCTTGTGAATTTCCTGCCTATTTACAAACAGCAAAGTCGTGTTTCCAAAAGACTGGGTTCATCAACTATGATTGGAAAACCTTTTTGGAAACCTGATATGTTTAATCAAAAGCTACTGCTAAGTTATGCACAGCTGTACATCTCCGCTGACTAAAAGGATCCAGAGTGAACATTATCAGGCTTCTTGTCCTCAAAAAACATTCAAGCTTCAGCTGCCTACCACACAAGTCTTAAAATAATGAAAGAACAATTTCCCCGTACTATATATATATATATATATATATATATATATATATATATATACCTGTATATAATTTTTCAGCTTGATTTTCATTTTACTTTTCTAGGTCTTCTAATTGTTTAATTAATCCAATTTTTACTAATTAGTGGGTCTGACTCTAAAGTAGTTGTAGCCATTGATTATTCAGTGTTTGCCTTGGTGTCTGATCTGCCTGTTTTAAATTATCATTAAGATACAACGAAAGGGGAAAAACTACACAGAGAAAGGGCAAAGTATAATGAAATCAACAAAAGAGAGTTAAGCATTATAGCAAAAGCAAAAATATTTCTAAATATCATTTAAATGTAAAAATCATGCTGCTAAGCTTTTCTGAATGTCGAAGAAAAAAAAATACCAGCTAATTAAATGAGATCAGTGCTATCAGGTGTTGTCACTGATTAGGAATCTGGTTGGAACAAAAACCTGCAGCCACAGGGGTCCACCAGGACCGAGTTTGGGAAACACGGAGCTAGACTGACAAATGATTGGTGCACATCTGTGATTTATACCAATGGGTCCATGTTATGCTGTGTTTTGGTTTTTTAGGTTAAGTCTCCATTTACAATGTATTATAAAATTAAGAGATCAGCTAATTAAGTTCTTTATATACTTATATATTTTAGGAGAATACTCTGTTACCAATCAGATTCCCTGTTCCAACCCAAATAAATGTGCTAAAAATGCTGCCTGCTGATAAGTGAAATGAAAAATGTACTTTGTTAAGAAAAATATTTTATTTTGCAGTTCTGTTACAGTTATGTCATAAATGTGTACAAAAAACTCAAAATAACTACCTCTCTAGAGTAAAATGTACTGGAGCAATTTTACTCAAAATAAGCATCTATTAATTTACAGTGCTATAACCATTATGTCAAGTCCCATTTGGTTTGAAAGATCCTTTGATATTTCTCCCTAAAGTTATATATAGTAAAAACCCAGGGCGTGCTACACGCCAGCCATATTCGCATCTCTGCCGCTCGCGTTGTGAAGTGGGGGGCTGAACACACACTAAAGAGATGTGGTCGGATCAGCTGGTGGCTTGCTGCTGCCGAGCTATGTGTTCTGCATGTCGCACTGCGCATCAATCATTTAAAAGCCTGTAAAGCAGCTGTCCTTTTGTCTCACTGCCTTGTCTTGTGGGATGTTAAAGTGTCTCCAAGAAAATCACGTATTGTCTCCTTCCAAGATTTTTTTTTTATAATTGAGAGAAGTACAAAAGCAAAAATTGGAAAAATAAAAGAACAAAAAAATACAATTGCCTCCCGAGACAGGCAGTAGAAATTTAAGTTGTTGATGGTGAAACGATTTTAAAGGAGTGTTCCACCCAATGTTGTTATTTACCCCATGTAATTTGTAGTAGTGGCTGAGAAAAAAAATTTCATTTCTTGTTTTTGTGGAGAATGGAGATAATTTTTCTGATAGAATGGGAGCCTATGGTGACCAGCACTAGATAACAGCAAACTATATTAAAAACGTACATGGAAAAATCTTGTGTTACTTATGTTCTCAAGACCACATGTTAAGTCATCCAGTAAGCAAAAAATGCATGCATCTTACACATTGTGAGCATTCCACCCAACAACCTGAAGTGTGGATTATGCAACATCATAGTAAATATTCAATAAAATAATTTTTACTGATTCCATTGACTTACTTGTCATCTCCTCAGGTGAACCAAGGTTTATTGTATTGTCAGCAACCCCAACAGAGCAGCCATTAATGGGTGACCCACAATCAGCCACAACCGCAAGACATGTAGACTTTCCACAATCCCATAGTCGAGCTGTCCCATCTCTTGAACAAGACAAAACATTTCGTCCTCTGTCCACAATAGCGGTATCTAAAATGCCTGCCAATCATACATATGCTGTTAGTGAACCGAGTTAAAGAACACTTTTTAAAATAGCATTTTTTTTTATTTTTTTTTTTAAATCATCCCTGTACCCATCTCCCATATAACTAAATTGCTCTTAAAATACTAGTCAGTTGAGATTCTCTTTAGACATTAAAACACCCTTTGTGTTTTTCACAATACCATCTACAATCTTAAAAAAACAAATCTGTTTGCTTGGCAGAATTGGTTCCTGTAGTGTGCAATGGTGCTGTAATAGTGAAAATGTATTTTTTTTAATGGATTGAGGAATATCTGATCTCCACCTCCTAAAAAACAAGATCTGGCGGTACTATGCTTTCATACAAACATCTACTGGACAAGTTTCAGAGTTTTCATATGTTCATATGAAAAACAACAGACATACTGACATGGATTGTTCACCTTAAATAAACCTTCAAAACCTGTTCTTTCATTACAGGTCAAGTGGAACCAAAGACCCTTCCCAGGAACACCGGGTGACAGGCAGATAACAACCTGAATGGAAAGTCTGCCTGTTGCAGAAAATGCTTACATGTACAGTATGCATATATACAGAAAGAGAAACAGAGAAAGAGAAGTTTCAGCTTTAAGCTAGTCTGCCCAGAGATGTTTGGATTATAACTGGAAACCCATGCTCACTACACACTAAGATGTGAAATGGAAAGCTGTACACATTGTCAGCTGTGTCACCATGCTGCCCACTAACTCAGGTTAGTATCAAATAAATAAGCAGCAATATTTTAATTATTACTGAAGTTTAGCTCCACAAAAGAAACACAATCTTCAAGTGTTCATTGATAGCCTCGATGTTCAGATCACCTCATAATTAATAAATTAAAAAAATGCAATATCATTCCTTTAAAACTTGCCTCCTTTGTGTCCTTTAAATGTTACAGGGCAACTTCCATGTTCTGCTGACCAAACCTTGACTTGGGCATCCATCCCACCACTTAGAATTACCACTCCTGAAGGAAAGAACCTGCAGCAATTGACATCATATATGTGGCCGGATAGATCCCTCTTTGAAAACAAACAAGAGATAAAATATTGCTGGAGCCAAAGTGGTTCTGAAGCCAAGAGTATTCAACTATTCAGAAAAAGTACTGTGTAAAATTGCTTGCTGATAAATTATGTCCAAAATTTTGTTTTAGTTATCTTTAAATCTTTTTTAGTAAGCTTATTTTAGTTACTACCAATAATCCACATATGCTTAACCACGTAATTGCAGATAACCCTTTCTTGTTTATATTTTGTGTACTATACATGATTAGGCTATATTTTTCCTTGGAGACTTGTATAGGACAAACCACCATGATAAATAATCAAAGTGGAAAGTGTCTTTTGCTTTTGAATCCAACTGCAGAAAACAGTAACTTGTGCTAAAATGCTTACATTTCTTGCAATCTACATATGTATTTTTTTTACCATACCAGCTGTAATAACAAAACTTTATATCAGAGGCAACTTCAAAATTCTAAATAGTTAATGAAACAATTTAGATGCAGTGACTGCAGGTCAAAATAGTTCTTTTTAAGATTGTATTTAGTTAGAACATAATTCAATGGCTGTTTAATGACAACTCTAAAGGGCTTAATGCAGAGTTTATAATTTAATACAAATGCATACAAAAGTACTAAGAAGCAAGGATTACCCTTTTTTCTCCATTGGTGCAGTTCCACACCTTTAGAGTACCATCTGTGCTTGTTGACACACCAAGACCTCCACCACATGATACATCAAGGCAAGTTACCTAAAGGTAAAGAATTGTGTGTGACCTATAAACATTACACATATGATCAACATTTCATTATCAATGTAAAATTTACTTTCATAATACAATTCATATAAAAAAATCTTGAATTACTAAATTAAAGCAAATAGTGCTACTAAATATTTTTGAATGAATGCACTTCATTCTTTAGATAGAATATAATATTTCTTTTGTCATTTACAACAAACCTTAGCAAATGTGTATGTCATTTTAATAAGGATCCAGAACACTTAACTTGCTTTCTGACATCCATATGGAAGTTAAAATAAAAAATGGATACTTCTTTTCAGCATCAGAGCAAATAGGGTGCACAGTACCATTTAATTGAAGTCTTTTAAAAACTACACTTTTTTTAACAAAGCAATTTTTTTTTGTTTTGTTTTTTTATGCTAGTGCTGCTGCCTTGCAATTAGGAGACCAAGGTTAGTGTTCCAGATGCCCATTGCATGCAGGCTGCCTGTTCTCCCACTTTCCACATGGGTTTCCTCCTACAGTCCAAAAACATGCAGGTCAGATGAACTGGCACTGTTAAATTGGCCCATGTGTATGTTCACCCGGTGATGAATTAGTGCCTTGTCCAGGTTTTGTTTCTGCTTTATACCCAGTGATTGCAGGAATAGGCTCCAGTTGCCCTGGAAAGCAGGTTAAGAAAATGCATAGAAACCAACCAGATTTTGAATGAAATATACTTACACTCTTATCATGGATTTGTCCAAAGGATGTGTGTGGGGCAAGGAATTTTGCTGATGTATTTAGTTCTGGACAGGATATATGAAGACTTTTCTAAGAAAATAAGTGATATACAAAATGTTATAGAGTTGAAATAATTCAATTTGATCTGTATATGCATCAAACACTTCATTTACTGTGTTTAAGTGAACTTAAAACAAAAAAAGAATATCGTTATGCAAAAAATGAAGACTGAGATGAGAATAAAGAATAAAGTTTATCTGTAATCACTACTTATACTGAATTATGTTTACCATGCTAATACCTTTAAGGATACCAGTAAAGACTAAGAAAGGGCATATGAGAAATTAACCCAAGTATAATGAAAAAATGCCACCAAAACCATCAGATAAATCAAGAAACACCCAAAAGGCACGAAATAAGTGTACAATACTGAATTGGCATTTTGTATAGCTTAGCAAGATGTTGTTTATTTTGCATATCACTTAAAAAAGTATAAGACATGAAGGAAACAAGAACACAGTAAAAGGTATGAATAGATACCACTTACAATAGTTCTTATGAAGAAAACCAGATTAACTAAAGAAGTGATTTCAATGTATAAAAGACAGTACAGTAAATAGAAGGCTTTCTAAAAGATTTGAAGTTGACTTGCTTTTTATTGCCTGACTGGACTATTTTTTTGTTTGTTTGTTTTAACAACTGTAAATTTACATCTGCTCAAATAATAAAATATTTAACCATTAACCAATTACTTCTTTAAGGGTGATGTTGCCAGGCAGTGGGCTTCAAATTTTACAAGTTATAGAGAAAACTGATGTATCATCATATTAGAGCTATTGTCATTTATAAAATAAAAAGTGCTCTTTGTATTTTGTCTACAGGAGTAAACTTTAGTATTCTATGTCTGACATTTAGGTGCTATGTACTGCCTGTTGATAAGATTACCATGTCTCTTCAGATGAAAGCTAGGAAACTATTCAGTCAAATGTCTTTAAATACTATAGATGTTTTTATATTTATAAAGACAGAGAACATTAGAAGTTCAACAGTATATAATAAACATATTTTCATTGCTAAGATTTGAACAGGTACACATTTGTTTTATGCCACTTCAGAAAAACCAGGAAATGATAGACTATAACTGTCACTGGATAAGTGTTAAGCATAGTAATAAAACAGTTTTCCTTTGATAATGCATCACATTTTTAAATTATCATTGCCATTCTAATAATATTAAAGATTTCACAAAAAAATTTATAGCTTCAGTAATGTAAAAATTCATTTAACTAATAAGCTGGGAATGGTAAAGTCAAAAATGCCTTTCAGTAAATTTTAAGCTACGTCCACACTACCACATTTTCATTAAAACAGTTTTTTTAAACAAAAACAATCTCCATCCACGCTGGAGTTTTCACATCATTAATAAAAGAAATGCAGAAATGCCCCCAAAACACCTATGACGTAGACCTTCGCCCTACAGTGGGCAAATTCCTTGAAGGGATTGTGTGGTGAAAAATTCAGATCCCCATGAAAATCAGATTCTCTTGTGCTTTATGTCCTTTCAAAACTGTCAGCACATGCAGGACCCTGATAGCACGTTTACAGCACATATAAAAAACTGGAGCAAACTGCTCCTGTGTCATGTTAATGTGTTGATTACACTTGAAAGTAACCGCTTTCAGAACTGGCAACGGTCATCTTGTTATTAAATAAAAACAGAGCAAATGTTAATGCAACACTTAAAACGTATTTAGCTCTGTGTTTATCCAAGAGATGACTGACTATAAGTATTCCACAGCAATCAGAGCACATTCTGTACCAAATAACATTTGTAAAACTAACTCAGTAGAAGAAATAAATGCATGCATCCATCTGTATTGTTGTTTCCCTGCATTGTGCTTTTGTATCTCTCTCTGTCCTGTAATATTTTGAGTGTGGCTGCATTTTACACCCATCCACTTCAATATGTGACTTATTATTAATTTTGCTGTGGAATGCGCTCCTCCTTGCTGAACAGATTAAGGACGAGTAATAAATTTTGATTAGAGGCTGTCAAATGAGTTATTTACAATCTTATTTTCACAGGTCTCATTTTTCACTACAACAGTAATATTATTGCAAAACTGTAGCAATTAGGAAGTAATTTGATTTTTATGCATGTATGCAGCATTCAAACTTTTCAAAACACAATGTATAAGTAGGGCAACAAGCATCATGGAAAGCAACTCTTTTATGCCTGATATGCTAGAAAGGTTTTTTTTCTTGAAGGATGAACAATCAGGGAATTAACTACTGTAATAAGCAGGATCCAATTAGGAAATGGGTCCACGAAATAAGCATGAGCCAGTCACAGCATTGTTTTCAAAAAATTGCATTTATGCTCATCCACACCAAACCTCCTACGCTACATTTTCATAAGTATACAGCTCTGGAGAGTCTTTTTAAAAGTCTTTGTTTTCAGCAGTCGAAAACAATGGGGTAGTGAGGATGAAAGGCAAAAAAGTAGACATATGTATGCATTTATAAATGAAAATGCATTACTGTAGATGGGGCCTTGTACCTTGTGAAGTAATCAACATGCTAATTGAAAGGCAAGACACCATTTTGCATTAATAATTTATCTGCCTGTGTATTGCTTAATGTTTAAAATAATAAAATCAGTATCTACTGTAGTTACAGAAGAGATCAACTTGAAAATGGGACAAATGGATTTTGTTCAACAGACCTTAAATTACACACACATACATACACTGCACCTTGGAGACTTCAAGAATTCTAAATTCTTCTGATGCTACAAGGTCTGGGACACCCTCATCACTAATGCCGTGACACTTCAAAGTTCCATACAGTGTTGGTTTTCCTAAAAATAATAAACAAAATCAGTTGTGTTTAATATAAATCATGCATTCATTTCCTCAACTAGTACAGTACATCATTTTTAGGGGAACATATAGCTACAGCACAAGGTAAAAGGTATGAGCTAGTGCTGAATAGGTCTTTAGCTTACTGGTGAGTATACATAGAGACACCCATACTCAAAGCCACACAGCCAACTTAGAACTGCAAGTTAATTATACATGTAAAGAAATAACTTTTAACAAAAGGGATGAATAAAAGTAACATTCAAGAAGAAATAGTAAGACATGAAAAATGAACTTTTTTTTAATATGAATCAAATGAGCTTCAATTTAAAAACAAACAGTATAATTATGTATTCACACAGGTGCTACTGCTATCACAAGTTATTTACCAGTGAAGCTTTATGATGCATGCTTTGGACCTTCCTGCCATGCAGATGGCAAATCGCTACCTTCTTAATCAGTTGCTCTAAACATGAACATCCCTCATCACATCCACACATGATTTAAGGTTTCCTCAGTCACTAAACTGGTCCCCTGAGAGTGTGCATGCCCTGCAACTGATTTGCACCCTGACCAAGTTTATTTCTGCCTTCCTGAGATTGACTCCAGCAGCTATGCAAACCTGCCCTGAATGAAAGACTGAAGAAAATGGATGGATAGACAGATACATATAGACAGATTGCACTTTATTTGTCCCAAGTTGTAAATTTAGCTTTTTAAAGAAGCTTAAAAACAGATGAATAATTTGTATCACAAACAACAACAAAACCCCTCAAATACACACCAGAATAATTATTATAAAGAAAAAAAAATCTTTTGACTTGGTCAAAGATAAAGACCAGTTCGGGCTACAGCAATACATAATTGCATATTGCCGTTAGTATTTAGGTGCTCCAGCAGCGCTTATTGACACAAGGGGGAGATTTAATTTGCAGTTTAAACCTTTGGACACAAATTGTTGTTGGTCAAAGCTGCATACCTTTGCACAAAGTCGACTTGTGATAATGGGGCAGCGTGCTGGCTCATTAGTTAGGGCTGCTGCCTATGACTGCGTGGCCACAACCCAAGTACGTTCGCGTTAAGCAATTTGGTGCCGCTAAATTGGCCTGCGCGCCTCTGATCCAATTTCCACGAACCCTTAGTCCGGTCAGGATATTAACCTGATCCTCGCGATTTGACCAGAGCGAGTAGATAGATAGATAGATAAACCGCCAGTGCATATTGCAGCTCCTATGTTTATTTTATTCATTAATCGCGTAGGTTTGTAAGATACTTTAAATTAAAGTGGCAACTTAAACTAAAAAAATCACTGTTTAAAGGCGAATATCTTTAAGCGTATTTGTTAATCTCTTACCGGGTATTTTGCACAAGACCCAGGCTTCTCCTTCATTTTTCCTAAGTAAAAAAAACAAAGATTAATATCATGACATACGCCACATTTTAAACACTTTCAAACACGTTTTGTAGGGATAGGTAACAACCTCAAAACCTCGGGCCAGTCGCTCTGAAGCAGCAGCCTTGCAGCCATCTTTGGTATTGTGACGTCACACATCCCCGCCTCTATCTCAAGTAATCTCTTTGGGCGCCGTCAGTCAGATGCTAGCAACAACATGATTCGCTGAAGTCGGATTTTATCAACAGAGTCACGCTCCCATAATGTCTCCCTGCTTCTGTGATACCTTTCTCCCGGCGGGAATTACTGAGACGTTATTAAATTGGGAAGTCGCCCTAAACAACTTGCTACAGACCGGAGTAGTTTCAAGACGGCAGCAGTCTAACTACTCGCTATGAAACGGTATGGTCTGTTAAAAGCGAAAAGCGGTGTGAATCAATGCTGTTTAAATAGTGTTACATGTGACACCGTGGCTTTTGTCCTGCTTCTCCAGCTTCTTTTTTTAAGTAGTGCCCAGCAGTGCCGCAAAAGCCAAAGATTTTGGGCTGGTTATCGATAATGTACTAGAGTCTAGGGTCTTGGTAAGCGATAATTTGACCGTTAGTTTCCCGATACCATATGAAGTGAGACATGGTTGTCCATTAGAAGGCTCGTTAGAATGTATATATACTGTATGCATATATATATATTAAAAAATGAAAGTGGAAGAAAGGCTTTCATTTTCCGTGAGTAAACAGAAATTATTAATGAATTTATTTATTTATTTATTAATGAGATGTTAATGATTATGTGAGCAGGGCCATCTTAAAAGCATTACTGGCCCCAGGGAAAAGCAGTGCACTGGGGCCCCTACCTACACAACCACTCAGAAAGTCACAACATACATAGATTAGCATGGGGCCCCTATGCTCATGAGGCCCCCAGGCAACTGCCCAGCATGCCCATGCATTTAGACGGCTCTGCCTGAGAGTGATGGACACTTCCACAAGTTAATAGGTAAAAAATGCAAGCTAGGTTTATCTAAAAAAATTAAAGCTGGGGCTCTAACACCAGCAAACAGCACGTGTTAGAATTAACATATGATGAATAATATTTTGGAAAGACAGACTAGCAAAACGCCATTGAGAGATGCCAGCAAACTTTACACTACTGGAAAGACAGAAATTTTATATTTACAGGAAGGGTATTAGTTTTAAAAAGTATGGTAACCCCTGTTCTAATTTTTGTTCATAAAATAATATAGAGGGTATGCTTTACTTTTGTGTTCCTCTCACCTCCAAACATTCTCTTTCAAATACTGGCCTTGTTTCCTCCTCCTTCTCCTCCTCGTCAATGCCAAATAAGGTCCATGTCTCCACTTCCATATGATTTTAAACTCACCAAGATGAGCTTGGAGGTACTTCTGAGGTCTGACCCAGGATTACACTTGGTGTCATGCTGACACCTCTGGATCAGCCTGACTCCTACAAAATTAGGTTAGCTGCAATGGTGGACTTCCGTCCAGTGGCCCCCACAGTCTCTATCCCATGGGCTGCATGCAAAGATCCAGACAATCCTTCTGGAGTTCTACAAGTAAGTACAGGGGCATCACAATGCTGCTGCCACTCAGTTTTCTCTAAATAACAAGCTGGACTGTGTCCTCCAACCTTTCTTTAGGCCATCAGCACAAGTTCTGATTTAGGCACTGGTCCTGTTACTTCTGGACTACTCCAACTCCATATTGGAAGAAGTACCTTCATATGCTATTAATCCAATGCAGGTGATTCAAATTGCACTGGCACATTTTATATTCAGTCAGCCAACATGGGCTCATGTCACTCGCCTGGCTACCTGTAAATGGATGGAATGGGCATTTGTAGGCTCTTGAAGTATTGGATTATTTCCCAATGGCTTATCTTGTGTTTAGTGTTTTTCTTGTTTTGAATTATGTTTTTATGTACTTGTTTATAAATAACCCAACTTGCTTTTATTTCTTTTTCTTTCTCTTCTGTCTTACAGTTTAACAAAGATAATTTTTCATGAAGAAAAAGTTTAATCATGACTATACATCAGGGTACTCAGTCCTGGTCCTAGAGGTCTGCAATGGGTGCAAGTTTTCATTCTAACCAGTTTCGTAAATAGAAGCCAGGCCTAGCAGATCATGAAACTCCATATTTAATTCTATGGCTTGTTAATGCTTTCATTCTTCCAAAAAAGTTTATCAAATTGTAGATTTTCTTATTATCTGAGAACATTATACATATGTTTTGTGGTCCAGAACATATTTGTACCTCCCCTCTTGGTCCTTCCCTTCTCCCTCTCTAATTTTTAAAACATTGTATTAACAGATATTTCATGATGTGCTTCCATTTAAAATTGTATATGTACATTAGCTGGAAAGCTGGTGGTTCCTTTGTCATTTGCACCTCATTATTAACTGATGGCTGGATAAGAAAGCAGTAAGCAATTAATGGTTCTGAAGTGTAACAAACAATTTAACTGAAACTAAGCCCAAAACAAATGTTGCTTTAGTAGTAAATAAATGGGTTCTAATAATTTAGTTAAAGCAAAAACCTGCAGCCACTGTGGACCTCGAGGACAGGAATTGAGAACCCCTTCTATAGATGACCCTAGACAGTAGACTTCACCATTCCCAATATCTGGAAGCTTTAATTTTTTGTTTTGTTCTGTTTTATTGATGATTTAGATTAAGAATAACTGTTGGAGTACTCAAACATTTGTTGTCCACACAATATCTCTTTTTCGTTAGCATGTCCAAATAAGTCATTGCTTTTTCTTGGCTATAATGCAACATTATTGTTATTTTATAATCCCTGAGCCTGCAAATTCAGAATCGTAAAAAAAAAATCTGTTTAAATTCTGTTTGCATATCATCATTGAAATCAGTCAGTCAGACTTAAATCGGTTTTCTTTGTTCAGAATAATATGTGTTTTTGTCTTCATCATACGTGTTTGAAAGAGAAATTCTAGATACTTATACAACTTGAATTTGGAAGGAGGAACAGTCACATTAGCTACTGACATTGATTTGGCAGTGAAGAAAGCCAAATAATACCATTCATACTGTACATCCATTTTTGAACCTGTTTATTCCACTACAAATTAATGGGTTCTCGAAAACCATCCCAGCAGCAGTGAAGATAGAAGTGGAACCAGCTGTGGATGACAGCCCACACCACTGTAAGGCACACATGTTCAAAAATAAAATCACAGTTGTCTATCATCTTAACTTGCATGACATTTTAAGGTGTCCAGCTTTAAAATAGTTGATTGGGGAAAGGGCACCAATGGGTAAGCAGCCAAGAAGGTGCCAGGTGTACCTAGCCTTCTCCTTAGAGACAGACGGAGAGAGAGAGACTTCAGAGGTTTGACATGACATCACTAGACCTCCAGACCACAAGGGGATAGCACACGGTCCCTGTCTAGGGAAGTCAGGACCATGTTGCCCAAGTAATGGGTAAGACCCAAGAGGACTGGGGGTAGTCCTGTATTTTTCTATCCAGCAGCTGGGGCAGCACATCTTTCCTGCCTGGTGTCATTAGACCATGCTGCTCCTTTCAGATATGTACCTGGAGAAATGCCCTGGAGATTTAGTCCTCTAAGGGCTATTTGGGATTCAATGGTGGATAGACACCAGTTGTGCTAGAGATAACGTGATCCTGCCATCCTTGCAGCCAGAAAGGCATACAGTACCTCTGACCCCACAAGTAAATTGCCAAGTTCTTTCTAGAAATGATCCTGTGAGGGGCTTTAAATTTCTTTCAGACCAGAGTTACAAATGGTAGAGTCTTGTGTCAAGACAAGAGTTGGAATAAAGGGTCTCTGTTGAGTGAAATACACTAGAGTTGAGAGAACAAATTCAAGAGACAGTGGATGAGAGACAGAAATTTAAATATCAGAAGTAAAGTGCTTTGGTGCCACTTAATTGTTGGATATGTGGATGAGCCATCAGACCTAGCAGGCATTAATAAATTCTTGTAAAAGATGCCTTTGTGAGTCTACAGATTTTCTCATTTTGTATTTTTCTTTTCTTACTGTAAATTCTCCATTCATTTATCCCTCATTTGTATGTTTAATAGTAAATGAGTGTGCCTTTTGTTACGTCTGCCTGTGCAGAGATTCCAGGAGTATACTGCCTCCGTATTACAAGATGTTTGAGATGTGGGAGGAAACCAGAGCATCTAGAGAAAACTTGGCAAATACAGAAAACATGCAAACTCCACACAGACAGTTACCATATAGAATTTAAATGAAGGTTGCTTTAGTTGTAAGGTAGCCATGCTATAAATTCCACCACATCAGAAAAATATTAAATAAAACAAGTATTTATGGTGCAGAAAGTACCTTTTTATTGTTCTTATGTATGTATGATACATTATATAATTATTAATTTTCTTATCTGCTTGACTATCTCTCCCTTTATTTAGATATACAATGATCTACATAAACTCTGGGGAGTGCTCCAAAATTGCCAAACTCCCAAATAAGCAGGATTTAAATTTCAAAATACCATATTCTGCTGCTGATCATTTTCAGGCATGCATAGCACTTTATAATAACGCTTCTCTTGGTATATCAGATACATGTATTTGAAAAAAAATAAGTGGCAGTAGTCATAATACACTGCAACAAAGTAAAGAGGTCAGAAACAAATGCAACAATGCAAAAATACCTCCACAATAATATATTAAGGAAAAGACAAAGCATTGTCAATAAGTGTAATTTTTTTTAATTGCACTTTTTAATTTGTGGCATCACAATGATTTTGCAACCTGGGAACAATTGTCAGGGTAAGAATAACATCAGGTGACATCTGCATGGTACTGCAGGACACTAGAAAAATCATGACTGAGTCATTAATTATTCATTAATTTCATACATTTATATTAGAATGTTGGAAAAACTTTGACAAGAACAATCAATTCAGCCCATCAAAGATTTGTCTAAAATAAGTTTGACATAAAACTACCACTGTTTCCCACATTACGTAGTAATTTATTCCATGCATGTATGGCTCTGTATGAAAAATAAAATCTTTTTTAATGTTTGTGCAAAAGTTTTATTAAAGTTTTATTCTGTATTTCTATGTTCTTTTTTAAACAACATATTTTAAAGTGACAGCTTGGACCCACCCTACTAATTTCTTTCAAAAGTTTAGACAGATCAGTCATGTCATCTCTTAAAATTGATTTGCACAAAAAGAGAAGGTTCAACTCCTTCAGTTTTCCCTCATAGCTCATACTTTACAGTACCAGAATCAACCAATTTACTTTCCTCTGGCCTTTCTTTAACGCCACTATGTCGTTTTAGTAACATGTAGAACAAAACTGCACACAGTACTCCAGATGACAATATGAAGAGCTAATCAAAATTTCCCTCGCCCATTACACTACTAATGATACATAATGTAACCTACTAGCCCACTTGATTGATACTATGCACTGTCAGGTTGTATATAATGTTGAGTTTACTACACAGTTTAGATCCTTCTCATCTTCTTTTCACAACAGTAGAATTTTTGGCACCATATATCTATTCATCCAAACTCAAATGTTGTCTGTGAGACAAAAATAAGGAAAAAGAAAATTTGGTTTCCTTATGTTAGAGTTTTACTGTGTCGGTAAGTGTGCATGTCCTTCACCTCCATATCAATCAGATACTGTAAAATTCTGTGAGTTAGCTTACTACTGCTTGGTGTGCATTATTAAAGTTGCATCTTGCATCATGCCTTAACATATGTATTTAGGTAGAGCATGCTCTGTATGAGCAAATGCATTACAGTATACTGTACCTGTGTATGCACTGAAGTGAAGATCTGCTGGGAAAAATGTATTTGCTTTAAGTCAACTAGGAACCTGCCAGCAATGAGCACAGCTCACAACAGTCAGTCAGCAGTAATCACACAACAATTTCAATTCTAGAAGAAACAATAGTTACTGTAAAATAACACTTCCACTACATGGGGACCACGTCCCCTGCTCTGGATGATTATTTGGAATTAGCTGATGCCTCTGCAATACATAACTGCAAGCTTGAATATTAAGGTGTACTTTCAAGTTTTAGTCCTCATATTGTGTATTTGAATGTAACTGTTTTACTTCCTTTATGTAATACTTTACCTTAAACCTTATCTGCCAAACATTTTACCAAGTCTGAATTCTGTTCAGGTCTATCTGTAATGATTCAACTGATTCTAAAATATCTGCCATTCTGCCTAGTTTAGTATCCTCTGGCTTAAACAGCTCATCATGTATATTATTATCTAAATAATTTTTATATATATTTCTGTTTTGAAGTTAATTTATCTAGCATTTATTATTCAGTCACTTGGAATTACTAACCGAACACAATATACAGTATAAGCCTTTAGTTTGATGTTATGTAGTTATAAAGGGCTACTAAATCCCTACTGAATGCACAATATAACTTTGTGTAAACTACCTAACTTTGTTTTTCTATTTAAAGCTTTGTTAGAAAATCACAAGTAACAGGGTTAAACAGAATTTTTCTTTTCGTCCTTTTTTTGTTATATTCGGTATATATAATGCACACTATATAACTAGCCTTCTTGGAAAAGGAAGAGTCCCTGATTTCTTTAAAAGATTTTAAGAGTTTTGCTTTTGAAGTAATTCCAGGATATTGATGAGAGAAAAACTGGGCGTGATCTCAAATCATTAAAATAAAATGAAGTGCTTAACATTTTTCAAATTTTTGCATTTGATCATTCAAGATCTGACAGAGGCTGCAGCATATATATCACCACATAGGGCTCTGTACTTTATTTCTCATTTAATGCTCACAATTGATCAAAGGAAGCTGGGCTGAAGGGGTGGTAATCATGATGTATTATAAAATAACAATTAGGAAATTAAAAATGTGTTTCCATGCAGACAAAATGAACTGCATCTAATACACAGTCTTAGTTGTATACTTTATTGTAAAATGAATATTAAGATCTTAGTTGTATACTTTATTGTAAAATGAATATTAAGATCTTGCAGAATACAACACTGAATTTTGATAATTAAAAAAATGAGTGATTTGAATAATGGTGGCACAGTGGGTAGCGCTGCTGCCTCGCAGTTAGGAGACCCGGGTTCGCTTCCCAGGTCCTCCCTGCGTGGAGTTTGCATGTTCTCCCCGTGTCTGCATGAGTTTCCTCTGTGTACTCAGGTTTCCTCCCACAGTCCAAAGACATGCAGTTTAGGTGCACTGGCGATCCTAAATTGTCCTTGGTGTGTGTGTGTGCGCCCTGTGATGGGCTGGTGCCCTGCCTGGTGTTTGTTTCCTGCCTTGTGCCCTGTGTTGGCTGGGATTGGCTCCAGCAGACCCCAGTGACCCTGTAGTTAGGATATAGTGGGTTGGATAACGGATGGATGGATGCATTTGAGTAATTAGTCATATTCTTTAATCTCATGTGATGTTGGAGAACTACTTTGCAGAACATTTTGTTTTTGTGGTGCATTATAAAAAAAAAGTGAAAGATTCTGTATAACAAATTTTTTTATTTCATTCTTGATTTTGACACAGAATATTATAACAGCTTATTGGAGTAACAATACATAGGCATGAGTTTTTTATGTATTTTCTATCTGGATTAAGGTTGCAATAACAAACATCTGCTTTGTACCCTTTTCTCATCTTTTGCTAAATGGAGTAAATAGCACTGCTATCTATAATTAATTTTATAGCATTCATTAAAGCCTAAACTCATCATATACATACTGTACATAGCATCATATTTATTAATACATTTTCCATTCCTATAATTTTTTTAAAGTGCTTGTTGTCATATATTGTTATTTACAATTTGATAACAGTGTGTCAAAAGTTGGATTTCACAGATTGATGTTTACACTCATTAAATTTACTTTTGACAGAAAAATAAAAACTTATAATTTTTCCCCTTTAACCTTAAATGGTGAAATTTATGATGTACACCAAATTTATGATTTTTCATTGTATTACTCCATGTTTACATTTAAAACATCATGAAGGTTGTATTCCTTTGTTTTGTTCCACACAAAACAACACAGATCCTACTGTTAAAGAGAGCAGTCCACTGAATGGGAGTTAGGCTTTATTAAGTGGGTAAGTACAACTTGTGGTAATTGGTAAAGCTTTAAAATTGAATATTGATCATTTCTGACCCACAAAATCTGTTTTTAGTATGTTTTTCATTGGGAGACCTTATTTAAAAGTTTATAATTTTTTAATGTTATTTATAATTATAATTTTTAAATGTTATTTTAGCCACCAGCTTGTTTTTCCAATGGGTGACACAATTTTGAGGGTTTTGTGACAGTAAATATTGTGGTAACATATCTCACGCAATGGGACTGTGTGATAATTACTCTTTATCATAAGGGTGTAATTTCCTGAAAAAATTACAATCCAAAAATGGCTTAAGAATTACGTTTTTTCATGTCCAGAGGACCAAAAATTGGGGGGACCCCTAAGAGCTGGATGTCTTGCATAACTAGACATTAAGACACACAAAATGGTATATCATATGTGGTTGTTTTCTCACTCTGGTGAGTCAAGAGGCACCTGGGGAAAAAACTGAAAGGATATCAAATCATTCATAATTAATTTTTATGAGCAAAAAAGAACACAGTTTTAGTGTTATAATTGCAAAGTTGGCTAATTTTCTATATACTGTTTTTTTATCTCTCCATTTAACCTATCATAAATCTTTAAAGAAAAACCTAAACCCTGTGTAGCTATTGAAGGGGGCAGCTACTAATTGGTGTCAAGGGGTGCCCACCACAGTTGTCAGAAGAATAATATTTTGAAGGCTGGTGATGAAATCACAGAGAAATGTTATACGGTGCTCATGTGGTGATTAGGTGCAGTGCTGATGTAGTAATTATATTAGAACTGATACAAATGGGAACTATAGTACTTACTGTATGCATTTGGAGCTCTAAGTAAGTTAAGTAGTAAAGATGATTTATACTAAAAGATCATATGGAGCACAGTAAATGTGTGGTTCTGATATTGATAAAAGAACTGGAATACATATTGGTAACAACACTTGTAACATAAATATTATAAATATTATGCTACTGAAAAGAACCATAGATTAAAGCAAAATGATCTGGGGATATACATAATAGCTAGTTTGAAAGATAATAATAAAATGAGTTCTGGAGTACAACAAGTAAAGTTTCAGAGATTTGTTGATACTAAGTGGAGACATGGCATGCTGTACCTGAAAAAGAACTGAAGCTGCAGTACTGTAGTTGATAGCTCAATAGATAGTACAGTAACAGATGATATTAAAAGAAAGTACGCAGATTTATAGCAGTGTACACATTAGGTAATAGATCTCATTCCTTTGTCTTGCATACTGATTTTAACACTTAGAAAAACATATATTAACGGCTTTCACTATAATGTTCAAAAATTGTTTTACAAATTACTCACTCATATGTAATTATTAATTATTTTAACTTGTACTATTAGTGATAACCAATCATAATAAAAAAAAGCTAGTCTATTTTTCTGCTGCTGATGATAATTTCTATCCTGTCTGGCCTAAACAATCAAAATTTTTATTACATGAACAGTACATTCTATCAAGACTCTGTAGATAAAACGTGGTGCTGTTCACAAGAGTATATGTAAATATTTGCACTCTTGTGGGGATTCCAAAAATTGTTAAGAATTTCTTACACAAGCCATAACACATATCAGCAATATTTTGACTATTGGATTAAAGCATATGGAGGTGCATGGGTGTTGCTTGTTATGTAAATGAGAATGCTGCTTAAAGAAAAATGGATTAAGGTTATTTCCATGTTGAAAAAAATAGCAAAGAATGTGTAAGCATTGAGAAGGTGTGTAATTGAAAAAGAAATGGGCTGAATATATTATAGTGAAAGGTAAGAACAAAGCTGGGGTGTGAAAAGAAGCTATTAGAAAAAATGAAAGAAGTGATTAAATAGTCATTTAGTTCTTGAAAATTGTGTGGTGCAACCATCAGAATGAGCTTATATTGATATGTTTGTGCACGAGTCATGTGAGTATTTGTGAGACGACTCGTGGTAAAATGCTATATTCGAGTATCAGAATACGGAAAGAAAATGTGCCCTAAACTCAGAATTCCTACTCACAAATTCAAGCCTGGTCTCTCAAGTTTGTCCAACTTCAAATTAGGACATCAGTCTAAAATGGCAATGTACACTGCTATCAGGAAGTGGCCTACATTAACACTTTATGGGTTTAATTTATTTATGAGAAGAATTTACTTTAAATGAATCACCTCAATCCAGAATACTGAATATTGAGAAGGTAAACATTAACATTACCAGAACGAAGAGTAATGGATTAACTGATATAAGCTTGACATGTACAATTGTTTGTACAATTTGCTTAAAGATTGCTTTGTGCAGTTTTTTAATTGCATCTTCCAAACAGAAATAGTACTATTTATTTTGGCCTAGAGCATAAAAATATTTTTAGACATGACAACATACTCTTTGTATCTTTATTGCTAATTGGTTTCTTCTTCAATCCATTATAGAACTATTTGTTAACATTTGTTGCTGAAACACAAGCTTTCGTGGTGGCATCCATGTTTACTTTCCACATTGGAAGCACAAACACATTGGTCACAAATGATACAACTGAACTTCAGATTTACCAGCTTCTTCATTTGACGAATGCAACATTTAAAAAAACCACAAAAAGGACAAACTAGCAGCTCATGTATGTATCACATTTTGCTGTGGAGGAAGGCAGTTTGTCAGGTGTATATGATTAGGTCAAGAAGGCGATAAAAAGCCAAATGGCTAGCCTGTTGTTTTCGCAGTTGTTGCTGGCATAGCTGGATCAACAGATGGTTGGGTACGAGAAAGAAGCCAGCAATGGTTTTTCCCCACTGCCAGTGCTGGCTGATGAGGACAGCACTCAGCCCAAGCATATAGGCAAAAAAAAGACATGCATTCTGATTTGACCATTCTCATTAATGTTACAGAGCCACAAATCAAAAGATGGGATTTGTGTCCACAAAACTCTGAAAACATCAGATTTCTGTCATGTTAAAGCAAAAAATTGGATTTGAATGATTTCATCCTGGTAATGTGAACATAGTCAAGAGAGAGGGTCAATGGTTGTAAAATGTTCAACATGCTATTACACAAGGACATTTGTGCAAATCTAAAAATATTATTTACAGCATTTCTTGCATAATAGTGTCTAGCCATCTACAGGGAGGCTGTTTGTAGATCATTTCAGGAGCTTGTTAAACTGGTAAGATCAAAGACCTTACTAAAGATATTGTAGAACATTTCACAATAATTGATCACAGCTACTCTAATTTTTCTTTTTTCTTCTATGGGTCTTCAAAAATACCTTTCAAAGGGAAGCAGAAGCTAATTTCTCCCTCAGCCTTGTATCATAATTTTCTGTAGTACTAAATGACCAAATAAACTTTTAATCTTTCTTTCTTTTAACAGCTGATTTTTGTCATGGTCTCTAGTCTTTTATTACCTTCCTCTCACTTGGCTTTGTTCCGTTCTGCATATGTAATATGTTTCATCCATTTCAGTCACAAAGCTACTGTAGGTTAGTGACATAGCTGAAACAGTGCATCTCAAACATCCATCCATCCATTATCCAACCTGCTATATCATTCTTTTCCATTTTTTTTTATCCTACATGGCTATCATGTTTTGCAAATTATGCAGGTCTCCATTGTAATTGGTTATTTAATTAACAAAGAGAGTTCACAGGAAAAGACCCAAGAATAATTTTGTCTTTTTTTTTATCTAGCCACGTGATTACAAAAACATAGTTGAGTGGAGAACGCCTTAACAGAAAGCACTAGAAAAACGCTACCCAAACTGATTTAATATTGCGATCTAACTAAACTTGTTTTGGTCTTGATATAATTATTGAAGATCTAATCTTTTGTGATTTAGTCCATATTTGAAAACACCCAATGCTGTCATTGCTAAAAGGGGAACCTTACAGATTTTAAGTATAGCAGGAGAAGAGGGAATCTACAGGATGTTTTTTTTAATACCAGAGCCCTGCTAGCATATAAACCTCTTTTATGTTGTAGCACATTGTAATGAAATAAAACTGCTCTGTGAGTCTAAACCTGTGTTTCAAACAGTATGGTTCTTTTGGTTAAGGTAAGATTAAAATAGTTGTATTACTTGATGGCACTGTGGTTAGGACTACTGACCCACAGCCTGTATTAGAATCTTGGCCTGAGCTCTGCTTGGGTAGAGTTTGTATTATTGTCCCATTTCTACATGTTTTTTTTCTCCAAGTATTCCTGTTTTTCTTCTGTATCTCAATGTTAGACTAATTTCTGACTCTAATCTGGCTCCTTATGAGAGTGAATGTGGTTGTGTCCATGAGTGAGCCTTTTCCAGGGTTGGTTCTCACTTTGCATCCAGTACTGTTGGGATACTCAGCCGGTTCATGTGACCCTAAACTAGACAAACTGATTTGAAATGGATGGATGTTAATGTTATATAAACTAGTAATGCTACATTTGCATTGCTTGAGTATATTTGTATAATAGATTAAGGTAAGCATACAAATATTTACTTGTTTTCAAATGTTGACAGTTTTGTTATTGCTGGCTGGAATGCAAGTGTCCCATCCATCATCTATAAGACCTCTCTATCAATTTCTGGACTTACGTTAGTCAAGAATTTGTTCTTTTTACATACAATTGGATTCCATAATTGCAGCAACTCCTTGCTGGATTAGAACCAATAACACTACTTCTTTGGTTCTGTGTGTTAAGTTAGGTTGAATATAATATAAATGCACATTTTCATGAACGTTTGATTTGGAGTAACGTATGGTTTTTGTGGAGTTGGGCCTCCCATTACAGCTCCCCAATTAAATTCTTAAAACTCCATAGAGTTCCATTACACAACTCCCTGTACCCAAAGTAATTGATTCCATTGAACCATTGACATCCATTGAACTTATTGAATATACGTTAGGACAGATTTAAACAAAATATGTAAAAATCATTACCATCGCCTGAACTGTTATGGTGTGGTAATGTGGTTTTGGTTTTTGCACCATTACACCCCCTGTTTCTCAATGGAAATTTTTAAAAGTCTACATTTAAAAGTTGTATCAACAGTAGTAATGTGCATGCAAAATTTCATGAACACTCCATTTGCCACAAGCCATTGTATATGCAAAACATAATGATCAACTTAACTATTTTGGACTAACATGTCATTTTTTGGATTTGTGATGAAATCTTTGAAATGTCATATAGCCAATATTTGAAGTTGGACCATTGACAACCTGCATGCAAAATTTCATGAAAATTGGTAGCTATTTTTTGCTTGATTGATGAACAAACAAACAGAGTAAAAAATCAAGTAGATGTTTGTATCTGAGATGATTTACAGTTGTAATTTCACTAGGTAATTAGCTCTATACTAAATATCATTAATAATTTGCACAGTGACATATCTCTATGAATAGTTTGCTACATTATTTTCTCTGTAGCTAGTGTATCTATCCATAAATAAGCAGTGTGTCCTCTGCCAAGTTTAACTGCTCAGTGCTCAGTCTGAAATATTCCAAGAACACAATAGTTTGACTGTACATTCATGCATGGATGTTTCTAACAACTGCTTTCCAGCTGTTGCGTTTATAATACAGAGCTACTACTGTGTAGACTGTCATAATTAGTTTCTGTTACCTACATGTGTCATTGTTTCAAGGAGAGGTGTGGTGATTTTTAATGGAGTCAAAGGTAAAGCAGACAAAAACCAGAGTCAATTGGAACAGTAAATTAAAATATTCTTCTCCCATAACATAACATGGAAGCTACAAATGTAAGCAAGAAAGATCGGTAAAATCTGAGTTGGTTTACTTCACAGATCTAAAACAAGAACTTTGGGCCCGAGTTTAAAGTCCTAATGTTTATTTATAGGAACCCCATGGCTATAGGTTTTTACTTCAATCATTTTTTTTTAATCGGAAGCACATTACTGCTTTACATTAGCTACTGTTTAATTAGCCAGACATTTTGACATCATTCAGAATGGCATAGAATTGTGATGTTTTTTTAGAATGCAGTTTTCATTAAACACTAGCTGTTTCAACTTTTTAAATTCAGTTTATGGCAGAAGCAACTATAAAAGCTATACTGTAGATGAGCAAATGCTAGATAATGGATTAAAACATAATTTGAAATAAACAACATTAGGGAAATGTATTCATGCTTAGAAATATTTGTTATTTTACTATAAAAAATGCAGAAAACCTTGTTAGTAATGTCATTGTTAACATAATCAGGGCATATATTTGTAATTAAGATAGCCATGTAAAGTTTAAAGCAGGATTTGAATAGGACAGGATGGAATGAAGTAAACCCTAAGAGCCACTGCCACAGCGGCCCTACTAGACTAACTCTGTTAAACACTGGATTAAAGATCAAGTAATGAACACCACAAGCAGGCATCACCAACAGCCATGGACCAGGTGCTATGTACTGCATGTGCACAGGTATGTAGAACCACAGATATACAGGCATTAGAAACCTTTCTGAAAGCCCAAGGCTATAAACTGTAATCAGAAGGTGAAAAGCTGCTGATTATTACTCATTTATAAAAAGATGCATCCTTAATGGGAAATGAACTTTTCTGCATGTATGTACTGTATACATTTTGGAGTGTGATGCCACAAAGCCACCTTTATGGAAGCACAATTTCTTTATATATGACATAACTGAGCTTTATTTTATGAGGACGGCTAAATGTGGCACAAAAGTGTTTTCTTAAACCCATTGTCACAAATCAATGTTAAATTGAACGGACTTTAAGTACAGGGTGGTCCAGATCTAATTATGCAGATCTTCATCTGAATGACTTTGATTTATGCGGAGACGATTCCAGTTCGGCGTAAAGACGATTCTTCATGTTGTCAGTTCGCACACTTCTCGATGGTCTGGGATTTTTCGGGATATTTTCTATGTACTGTATAAACCTAATAAGTTATAGTGTAATGAAAATTGCATAATTAGATCTGGACCACCCTATACTGTTTTTGCCCTTACAAGTTGACAAATTTTAACCACCCCTTTATTTGTTTCAACTCTCCTTCCAACTTCAAGTTTGCCGTGCAGCTCAATCCATATGCCTGCAACTCAGATATAATATTTTACACTGTAGGAAATGATTGGTGATTATATAAACAGATGCATATTTCATAACAATATCAGTGCCACTATGTTTCATAGAAGAAAAATGTATTACTAGTTTTGAAATTAAATTAAATTCCTCTTTACAAAGGAAATCCTACACAATCTTTTTTTGCCAATAGTAGACACTTCAAGCCTAAACCAGCATACCTTGAATGTTACTTTTGTACTTTACTGCCTACTATTAAACACAATTCATCCTTTCGCCTTGTTCTGAGGTTTTCTGCAATTTGGCTATAACTCATCTTTCTTCTACACCCACATTAGCTGACATTGCAAGCCCACTGAACTAAAAATACATCTCAGAACAAGATTCACCATACTCCCCCATTCTTTCACTCCTTACCATATCAAATATTATAAATCTTTTCTAATGGTAATATCTGAAAATAAAAAAGCACATAGTATATAGCCCTGTTGTACTATAAGTTATCCATTCATAGATCTTATCACACAAGTTTTTCTTCCATTTTCACAACATTAATAAAATGATGTTTCCTCCTATCTGCTTGAGATCAATAAGGGTTTGTTGCTATTACTAGATTCTCTGAGCTACAAGTGATGCTTAAAGCTTTGTTTGTAACAATTTTATTTCAGTTAATATAAGCCTAGTTTTAATTTTGGTAAGTGATACTTTCCATCATAGGTTTAAGGTGATTTATTCTAATTATGTTTCTATGGAGTTCCTCTGGAGTCTCAGATTTTCTTCTAAAGGTTCAAATGTTAAATATGTACTGCATTCATAGTGATATAGCAGTTCTGACTAGCATCATGTAATGTGTTGTCTGACAAGTACCATTATTATGTCCGTTGCTACTGGACTAGGCTCCTGCCCTTAATGAACCCTGATTGGGATTACACAGTTAGGAAATTGGTGAATGTCAATCTGCAGAGCTAGTCATTTTATAAGGCTGCCTACTTTAAGACTAGTGAGTGCTATGCAACTTACAGATTTGCAATTTAATGCCAACCCACAATCAAAACAAAACATAGGAATACACATATATTCAAAGCCTTAAAATGGGAAAAAAATGTAAAACAAAAATGAAGTTTGTCTCTATAAAAATACTCTTTCATTATAAGCTTAATATAATTGAAATAAATATATGTAGTTTGGTTTGGTATATGTATATGATTCATGTAAATATCAACTCTTTTTAAACAGTCACCTGCCCCCTGATTTTCAAGGGAAGCTGTTGCTTTTTACATAATTTCATTTTCTGGACATGTCTGTTGGTTTATGCTGGGAACCACTACAGACTCTGGTGCTGCTTTGCAGTATGGTTGCACCAACTTCTCTGCGACCCACTTCACTGAGATCTCAGGCTCTGCTTCTTCATCCTCTTCATTTTCTTTCTGATGCAGCACATACATTCCGTGCTGTTCACAACCAGAGTCAAACACATATTTTCCTGGGCCACAAGGGTAGTTGCCTTTAAAGTTCCCCACATATCTGTGGTTGAGATGAATTATTTCTCCAGCACCATCTTGTTTCCCTTCATTCCAGGTGCCCACATACTTTGAACCAGTTCCAGAATATGTATATCCACCTTGACCATGCCTTTGATCATTAAACCATTCCCCATCATAGATGTCTCCATTTGGATATGTGTAAACCCCATGACCATGTCGGTGGTCTTCTGCCCAACCGCCTTCATATTTGGAACCATCAGGGTAATAAAATATACCATGGCCATGTTTTTTATTTTGAATGTATTCTCCAATATAGCATGCACCATTCGTAAATCTGTATTTTCCCTGTCCATTTCTTTTTCCATTTTCATACTGCCCTTCATATGTGTCTCTATTTGGCAGAACAGCTTTTCCATGTCCATGCCTCTCCCCATCATCATTGCGCTCACCTTCATACTCGCCTAAATAGATGGCTTGCTCTTCCTCTGATTCCTCTGATCCAGAATCTGACATTTTCCCTGAATATGGGGTTGTTTATTTTGGGAATTAAATTGCTCTTGTTAACTAGAAAAAGGATTTGGCAAAGAGAATATGGGAGGAGATGTTCCTGATGAAGACTAAAAGACAAACTAAACCTGCCCCAGCTGATATTACATCAGGCTATGTGAAAAACTACACTTGCAACTCCTTTTATTTCATACTATTCCATTCTTGTTTAAGCCCCACCCAGTTATGAGAATGTGTCCATTCCATTGTAATACAGGTAGGTATTTTTCAAAAAATTAATCTTATTTTTCCTTAAGTAGGTGCACAAATGTTCAAAGCTATCAAAACAGATGCCAACATAATGTATATGTTATAGTGTGCATACATTTCTTTAGAACTATATGACCTGAACTAATAGATTTTTGCTTGAAAGTATTGTCACTCACCCAAATGGTATCTGTAATGCTGAGAACCAGTTCACCATGTAATTTATGTATGGGTCATTGTGGTACTGTTAGTTTCTTTTTTTTTTTCAAAAATGTTGCAGCGTTTCGATGTTCCAAATATTGTTATCTCTGTTAGTACAATATGTGGCATGGCCACCTACTAAAACAACAACAGTTATACACACTATACTATCTATTTTTAAATCATATGGTATAGATTACAATAATTCATGTCAAACTCTGATTTCTTGTCTCTCTCTCTTTATTAATATTTTAAACTGCTTAATCCATTTCTCAGAATTGCAAGACAGTTGACCCTCTCCACTATCACAGAGGGACATGCAGTCCAATGTACTGTGCATCTCGTACCCCAAGGCTAACTACTTCTAAGACATTTTGTAAAAGTTACATAGCCAAAAGTTAAATGATCTACACAAATGTATTAAAATAAAGTTGCCTTGAGGCATGATATGTTCATTTTTGAAATTATTATAAACTAACCACTCTACCTGTTGAAAATCAATAACAGAATAATTTCAAAATATTTACTATCTTTTGCCCTGCGTGGAACCTTCACTGCCTTTTCTCTGTATTTGCATGTTTGTGGACATCTTTTTACAGGCACACTTTTTCTCGAGTGCGTTCCCATAAAGCCTGCTTCTCAGATTGTCATTATTTTTGAGGCACCTTTCTCACCTCCTGTATAGTTTTATACTTTCTGTCTTTGAAGGGAACTCTCTCAGTGTGCATCCCACACCTTTTCATCTCCTTGTGTCTCACAATTGCAATTCCTCTATCATCGCATCACCAAAGCCAAATTGACAAATCACTCCAAAGCCAAACTGGCCAATCAGATTGCTCTAAGGGACTGGACACATAGATCTTAGTATTTTACTATATAGTAGATTTGTAGTAAATCAGTGATCTAATCATTACACAGTAAATTATTTTTTAACAGCTGTTAAATATGACTTTGTTGATGATTGATGATGAAGTTTTAAATCATATCCTATGACATATCTTTAAACAATGCAGACTGTCTGTTAAACCTCAACATCTTGGATTTAGCAGGAAGATCTTTATCTAGAATCAATTATTCTTTTCAGAATATAAATCAATCATAAACACCAATCACTGTTAAAGCATTGGACTGTACTTTTAATGTACTAATTTGATAAAATGATTGGCAATAGTAAAATTTATAAAACTACTTAACATCCTAAGTTGTGAGATTCAGTCTTTAAAACTTCCCAAATATCCATTAATCTATCTGTAAACAGTTGGAAACAAACCAATTTTCCTCTACCATCATTCTTCAATCAAATTTTCTGAATCTGCCTTTTTTTACCCCAGTTCTGACCCATAGAGAGGCCGGACAACCTAACTTCAAGTTCAGTCCTAATCTCCTGGAGCTGAGAAGCACCAGCACTAACTACTACACCACTATGCCACCATTGTTTAATTATAATATAACAATCCCAAACTCATGGTCATTCTGGGAAGTGGCTAGATCCTATCCCAGTAAAACTGGGTGCATGACAAGAAACCACTCTGGGCAGGACCCACTCTTGCACACAGCTACTGGATAATCTGGAAATCATCAATTCAACTAATAAGTATTCTTTAAAAATGTTGGAGGAACACTAGCAGAAACATGGGGAGAATATAAACATCCCACAAAAGCAGCTGCCAGACGTAGACCCCGAACTCAGGATGCTGAATCCATGAGAAAACAGCACTAAAACTTTAGCCACCTAGCCTCCTACTTGATTAGGATGTAAGCTATATTTGTTTGCTGGTTACACTGAGTTTGTCCACTAGATGTCAGAATTGGAACAATTGTTTGCATTCCACATTCAGGTGACATTTTATAGATAGATAGATAGATAGACAGATACTTTATTAATCCCAAGGGGAAATTCACATACTCCTGCAGCAGCATACTGATAAAAAATAATATTAATTAAATAGTGATAAAATGCAGGTATAAAAGACAATAACTTTGTATAATGTTAACGTTTACCCCCACCCCGGGTGGAATTGAAGAGTCGCATAGTGTGGGGGAGGAACGATCTCCTCAGTCTGTCATTGAAGCAGGACAGTGACAGCAGTCTGTCGCTGAAGCTGCTCCTCTGTCTGGAGATGATCCTGTTCAGTGGATTCTCCATGATTGACAGGAGCCTGCTTAGTGCCCGTCGCTCTGCCACGGATGTCAAACTGTCCAGCTCCATTCCTACAATAGACCCTGCCTTCCTCACCAGTTTGTCCAGGCGTGAGGCATCCCTCTTCTTTATGCTGCCTCCCCAGCACACCACCACGTAAAAGAGGGCGCTCGCCACAACCATCTGATAGAACATCTGCTGCATCTTATTGCAGATGTTGAAAGGCGCCAGCCTTCTAAGGAAGTATAGTCGGCTCTGTCCTCTCTTGCACAGAACATCAGTCTTGGCAGTCCAGTCCAATTTATCATCCAGCTGCACTCCCAGGTATTTATAGGTCTGTGCCCTCTGCACACAGTCACCTCTGATGATCACAGGGTCCATGAGGGGCCTGGGCCTCCTAAAATCCACCACCACCAGCTCCTTGGTTTTGCTAGTGTTCAGGTGTAGGTGGTTTGAGTCGCACCATTTAACAAAGTCCTTGATTAGCTTCCTATACTCCTCCTCCTGCCACTCCTGATGCAGCCCACGATAGCAGTGTCATCAGCAAACTTTTGCACTTGGCAGGACTCCGAGTTGTATTGGAAGTCCGATGTATATAGGCTGAACAGGACCGGAGAAAGCACAGACCCCTGCAGCACTCCTGTGTTTGCAGTGACAGTTGTGTTTTCATCCTCCTACAATAATGTAAAGATCAAAACAGACTGTTGCATTATTGGAATATATAATGTGGCACAGTTTTATGGTATAGAACACAAGAGATGCACACATAAAATGTGCCCATGAGAGTTAGATGCTACATCTGTGGAGTGTCTCTACCACAAATGTCACACTTTGTTTCTCAACTTATCACACCATGCCTAAACATTTGAAATTATTTGAAAGCAGGTAAAATAAAATGTGAAATTCTGAAGTCAGTAACCTCCATCTGTCACACAGTTTTTCCATTAGAGGTTAGTGAGAAGTCTATCCAAGTAACAATGAGTGTAGTGGAAGATACTTACCCGTGATAGGATATCAGTTCATTGCAGGATCTGTTTAACTACACAACCATATTCAGTCATAATGGGACAATTCAGAGGTGCCAAAACAATTACCACATACATCGTTATCACTAGGAGGAAAATTGCAAACAAAGAAAAAAAAAACTTCTCAAACACAGTAAATAATTCCAGTATTAACTCCACAGTGACCTGAGTTTAACTAAGTAACTAGATCCATGAGGCTGCAGTTCTAAACATTAAGCCCCCAAACCACTCAAGTAAAGATATACTTTGATCAATTCTCCTAAGCATTTAGTTCATTATGGCAGACACACTCACTTTTACGGTCAATTTGGTAGGGTCAGTTAAGCAAACAAGCAAATCATTGGGATTATCCCATATTACCATGAGGGAGAATGGTAGCTATGTCAGGATTTGAACCCAGGATACTAAAGCTGTGAAACAGTAATTCTACCTACTGAAATACCATGCCACCCACATACAAAACATCTTCAATTCACCCATTTTCAAACTTAGTTAATCAAAGCCAGATCACAACGGCAAGAACTAGCCATGAACAGTGCCAGTCCAAAACAAGGCACTCTCATTAATACACATACAATGGGCAAGTTTACGGTGTCCTGTTAAATCAACACACACTACAAAGTATCCGTACACTCTGCGAGAACATGTGGTCTTCACACAGAAAGTGGAATAGGCCCAGGACACCAGAGCAGCTCTAACCTCTGTGCCACTATTATATCAATGGCTCATGAACAAAGCAGTCAAATAATTATTTTTTTATTCTCAATAATGCACTCTCCTTTTGGAAAGCACAAGAGGCATAAATAAAAAAAAATTAGCACAGTAGTTGTTGTGCCAGAAATTGCAAAGTGGGGGGACCTGTAAATTACTGGATGGGAAAGCCTTAAGCTGTTTTTAAATTGTAAAACTTTTTGTGGACTCAAGAAGCATTCCGGGGTACTGGTGTGTTCACCTTTGATGCTTAGCACAGTAAGAGCAGGTTTAGGGCTGGTCCCTTGAACTTTATCAAAGCTTGATTAATTAATCAAGAACAATCGATCTGGGGTTCTCGGTGGGGTCCCTTTAAAGTTTAACACACCTTGATTCATTGATAATTGTTGTATAGTTCAGGAGATCCCCTTGGAGATGAGGGGCTCAAATGATTGACAATTGATGGTTAACGTAAATCATTTTGGCTTCTGAGTAGCTTCACCCCTGGTTCCAACCTATTAAGACCATGGCTCCTCATGACCTTGATTAGTATAGGCCAGTTAAAAAATAAATAAATATATGTAACGGTGTAATGGAAATCAGGGACATTTGCTTGGTACAGAATAATTTGCAACAATGCAAAGCACATCCTCGGCTGCCTTTTAATTGTAGTTAGCAATAACACTCTGCTTTGTTTTTGTAGTTATTTCATTAGAGGGTAATATGAGGTTAACATTAAAGACAGGGTGTGTCAGCCTGAGGAGAAATCTATTAGTGAGTGTCTCATTGATTCTAATCTCCCTTACAAATGAGGGAAGCTGAAATGCCAGAGATTCTTTTGTTGTTGGTAGACTTGTAGATGCAAGACAAGGGTCAAAGAAATCCACTACCATATTGATCTAGTAGGCAAATAAAGGTTATGATAGCCCTGAAATAATAATTTGTAAACCTAACAGTTAAAAAAAAAAAAAGTGTTCTGGTTGGGCAGTTTTTTTTACGGTGTTAGCAAGACAAATGAAAAAAAGGAAAATGGTGTCCACAGCACAAAGTCTAAGGTTTCTAGTCCTTTAGGAATAAAGTGGATTAAATTTTGGAACAGCCAGTAGCACTAGATGAAGCAGAGGATATGAAATGCTTTTCAGAATGATGTGTGTTTCTGCTGTGTGATACATCCGCATTTGTTGTTTTTTATATTCACTTTCTCCTTCCAGCACTTAAGAGTGTGCTGCGCTAACTTTACCTACTATTAGGACTCTAGGTCAGAAAAACAGGTTATTTATTTGGTGGACAACTGAAAGAGGAGTGATGTCTCAGGGAGATATAAACAAGAGACGAAAAACAAAAAATCCATGCAGATGTACAGTTTGTGGAGATGTTTTATATAGCAAGCAGATTTACTTTCATTAACATTATTTAATTTGTATTATTAACTGCAATGATTGACTGCAATGACAGGTCCAATTTACCTTATTTACAGCAGAAAGCTTCATTATTGTGTTTTCTTACGGTTGTATGCATATGTGTACCCTGCAGCAGTCTTTTATCATGGCTGGAGTTGGTTTCTTCCTTGCACGTAATGCTACCAGCTGCCCATAGCCCTAAAAATATAAGCAGCTGAGAAAATGAGTGAAAGAATAATCATGACCACCCATCCCCAGACTCCACTGGAGATCATGTGAGTGTACGAATTCAAATGGCCCCAGGGCTCAAGAACTCCACTTTAAAGATGTCCATCAGCTATGCTGCCCACTAACTCCTACAGGTGACATCACTGCAGAGGAGTTCCACAGCCCTCCTATAAGTGGGAAATCTCTGCACAGGCATTTTGAGCAAGCCTTAAAATAGCTCCTGTCGATGGTTGTGCTAATAATATCACGAGTATCACAGTGAAATCAGAAAATTCTTTATGTTCCATTCGTTGTTATATTAGCTACTTTGCAGCCATCTTTTGTTCTGCTCTGCTTTTCTCTGTTAAGTGCCAAAGCAGGTTGGTTGAATGCGACAATGATTTCATTCAGTCGGGAGGCTCACTGAAACAGTGAAGCTTCTCTCTGGCCTATTTTGGTGTTTCTTTTGGCGCACAGATTAAGCTTTGGAGATTCTAATAAAGCCTTCCATTGAAGTTCTTTTTATACAGTTCCATGGCATGAGGATAAGTGTAGCATTTTAATTGTGATGCAGCCTCTCTCTCCAACATTGTCTCCCACTGCAGTTTTTTACTTCTCCTGGACAGATGTATCTAACAATTGTGAAAGAGTAAGTGAACAGAGCTACAGAGAAAGAGAGAGAGAGAGATTACAACAAGGTGCATAAAATATGATGTGAAAATATACAGTTTTTACCTGGAGTAATTTATTCGCTTTGTGCCAATCAACATTGACATGATTGCAGCAAGGCAGTATCACACTTTGTCTGCTTCAAGGAGTGTAGAAGGAGCAATACTAATAATAAATAACTTTATTATTAGTAGAATGTCCCACATTGTGACATATGGCCTGCTCAAGACCAATGATGCAATTATTTTTATAGTGTATAGCCATTTTGGAAGCGTTAGCTTTTAATGTGATGCCACCACTAAGGAATCACTCAGGGCTACACTCCTACCTTCTCTCTAGTAGTCTTTCATGAAATGGCAGAGGAGAGAAGCCAATCTAGAGTTGTGGAATCAAGGCCACCAAGTCTGTTGCTTAGCTATAGAAGATCTGATCTTGCAGATATGCAATTATTTTTATAGTTTACGGCCATTTTGGGATCCTTAGTGCATAAAATGTGCACTGATGCCACCAGATCTGTTTCTTTTAGCTTGCGATGTAGCTTTCCTGCACAGTTGAGCATGTTGTGAGTTTTACTGTCTAACAGAACTCAAACCAACATTTAGTTTCAGGTATCAAATGAAACCTAGAAACCAAAATCAAGCTCACTCCAAACTTCAAGAAACAGACATGTGGTCTTCATGTAAACTTCATGAAGGGGCAGGCTTTTCAAATTTCAGAACAACTCAGAAAGGGAAGAGGAGAACCTTAAAATCCCTGGCTGAAGGACAAAACAGTTTTTTTTTTTTAAATAAGTCCACAATTCTGAAAAATAATCTTTAAACAAAAAAAATAAATAAATAAATAAAAGTCCAAAATTCAAAAATTAAGAAAAAGATACTCAGAAAGAGTGAAATAGACAAAACCGAAATGGGAGCTAGAAAGGCAGAAGTCAAAAAAATTGCCAGCAGCAGCCGTTTGATAGACTGCTTGGCTCTTAAACAGCACTGCAGGGAAGACCCCACGTGCAGCATCATGTGGGTTCAGTCCCTCCAGCTCAACATACAGAGAACAAGGAACATAACTTACAGATAAGTTAAAATACAAAAACATAATTTACAAAACAAAGCACATTATCATAAAATCACAATGACTTAACAAAAACATGAGCTGTGTGCACTACATGTTAATTTCTCCCAAACCCTGACTAATCCTGGATATATCCTTAGTTCTCATTGCCAAGGAATCACCCAGGGTGATACTCCCACTCCCTCTGTAGTCACCCTCTCTGAGATGGCATAAGTGAGACATGAACCGGATACTGAAGTCAGAGTAGCCAGTTTTACTACTTAGTTAAGAAAGCTACTCCTTAGCCAGCTTTACTGTGCAGAAAATGTCCATCATTTGGCTTGTCAGTGACAATCGTCCATCAAGAAGGGGAATTCTGCCTCCACATTATAAAAGACGTCAAAAAAGGGAAGAGGAAGAAAGGTCAGAGATGATAAAATTTATAGAAGAAGAAGTCAGAAGGTATGTACTGTTTGTTTAGGTGGTAAAGTACACAATACACCCAATAGATAGTGGGAAGATACCTTCTGTTAGTTAGGCCAAGTGGGTCTAACTAACAATAGGACTTGACTTAACCATTTTATTTGCTATTTTGATCCTGCTTATAATTTTCCATTCCTTGTGTTACTACTTGTTATTAAGCAATTGTTTGTTATTTTTGGCCTCTTTTGCATTATTTTGGGTTTGAAGACTGCCCCCAAGCATCCCCTTCCAGGCTCCTAGACCTCTACTTATATTCAGGAGTCTGATGTTAATGTGTAATGGTGAGAGGACTGCACATAGAATTGTGTCCTATTGCAATATATTGATTTTACCAATTCAGTTGCATTCTCATATAATACAAGAAGCACCTACTGCCATAGTAATGTTTGTCCGTCTGCATGAAATAACTCAACCCAACCCCGTTGGAGACCGATTTATTTGAAATTTGACACACATATTCTACAAAGAAATGTATTGAGACAATTTTCGTTGAGATACCCTGAACAGATTGTGCTGTACAAAGTTCTGAAATTTTAAATCTCCCATTGATAAGCATTGACAAAACTGTGAAGTAACCTGTATTAAAACAGAGAAATATTCCATGCGACTTCAATTATGAGTTTGCTGTTTCAATTTTACCACAACAGTAGTTATACAGACTTGTATATTTTATATATGTTCTTCTTTAACTTGCCCAGCAACAGCTATTGTCATGCTTGTGCATCAGAGATTCACTTTCTGGGCTCATCTAAGGTAAGTGGTACCACCCGTAAGTGGTACCACCCTGTGGTGAGAGGGGACACTGTAACAATATCATCTCTTTGTTTGGCTGCAGTGGCAAGAATAAGCCCTGGGCAATGGACTCTTCCTATTCCAGTTGGCTCCCTATAAAAGCCCTGATGCCTCAGAGAGAGATGTCTTAATCTGAACACAAATTGTACAGATGATGGAGCTCCCAGTCAGGACCCACTTGACTTAGCTGTTAGATCCTGAAAGCCAAGAAGACTGCCATTTGTTCCTGTTGTATACACTATTTTTGTGCCATTGAGTGCCTATTTTCTTTAATAATAATTCATTTAGGGTTAAACAAGGAGGCTTGACAGGCACCTTGAAGTTCTCGAGTGTCCTTCCACCCATCTACACATACATGTTATTGCTTAAGCATCATGTATTATAATAAATAGAATATGAAAGTGCAAACACTATTTTTTTAACACCCCTAACCATTGTGCATATCTTAAATGTATTTCAAACACTGTAAGCTGAGAAAAATATGTGAGTTTTGAAACTTTAAAAAGATAAAGGGAAAAAGGTGGAAATAGACAAAGTAAACTGAAAAATTCTTTTTGCAGATAGTTTTCAAACTTTACGTAGATATTACTATTTTCTTGATGGACTAGTAAATACTTAATTGTTTTATAATATTGTTTCATTTCACTATTTAAATATCTATTCTGAATTGCAGCAGCCTGTTATGACACTGTAATAAAAAAAGGGAGTTTAAAAAGTTGTGTTGAATTGATCATCCCTCAAGAACATAGTATTTAAGGGAGCTATCTCTCTATTATAAAAACAAATCTTGGAAGGAGACGATACATGATCTTCTCAAGAGACAATTTGATGTCCCGCAAGAGACACATTAACGTCACGCGAGACAAAGCAGTGAGACAAAAGGACAGCTGCTGTACAGGCTTTTAAATGATTGACGTGTAGCGCGACAAGCAGAACACGCAGCTTTGCAGCAACAGCAGAAAGACAGCAGCTGATCAGACCACATCTCCTCAGCTTGCATTCAGCCCAACCCCAACAACGCGAGTGGCAGAAATGTGAAGTGGCTGGAGCATAGTGCGTCCGTGGAGGGATGGCAGGGGGTGGGAGAGTGAAATGAGCAGGGGGCAAAGCCCCCTAGTATTTAATAAATATGCAGCACAATGATGCAGTAGATAATGTTCAAACCTCACTGCTGCATAACACTGGGTGGTCACCATCTTTGTGTAGTCTACACATTCACCCCATTGCTGTCAACCCTAACACTTCTTTGGGGAACCATATATACATGGAATAAGTTACCAAGTAGTGTGGTGTGGCAGACAATAGTACTTTAGGGACTTTGAAAACTAGACCTGATGTTATTTTGGAGGAATTAAGTGGATAGGACTGGCAAGCTTTGTTGGGCTGAATGGCCTTTTCTCGTCTAGATTTTTCTAATGTTCTAATAATTCAATTTTTTTTTTTTTTTTGTGAAACTAAGTAAAGAATGTGTCATAATTTCCAGTATGCCCCAAAAATAGTCTTCCTTTAGTATCAATGTTTGATGCCAATGACTGTTAAATGGTGGTTTATGGAAGGCAAACTACTTGAATTTCTGACACAGGCAATAGTACTGGGAAAGGTCTAACTGCTCATCAGCATTGCTGCGTAGACATTTAACTGACTCAGGAATATAACACATTTCTGAATGTTTTGGAATTGTATGCTGTAATATTTACTTGTAAACGTAATTTTAACTTGATCACGTCTGGTTTGCATCCTCACTTTACAGTCTATGGTTGAATCAGGCTCAATATCAGCTCTTCTTGCTACAGACGATATACCCCAATGGAAAGGAGGTCATCAAAAAATCAATTTCTTGTTAAGCATATGCATTTTTCACATAAGACTCAAGCCAGCAATGAATGTACATCAAAGACCTTGTTCCCTTTGGTCGTAGTTTTCTACAAATGCAGGATTAAAAAGCATCACAAAGTCACAATGGAGGAGTCATGTAATGGAGAATCAATGCTATTGACAGGTGACCTTAAATCCCTGTAGTTTTTCTGTGTGAATCTCAGACAAATGATAGCTTTAAGGTTTCTCTGGACTACACTAGTATAAGTCATATGCTTGGGGAAAAAGGTTGATCTTTAGTGTACATTTAAAAATGTAATTGTCTTTGATTTCAGCTGCTAATGGAACATAATAAATTGTATGTTTTAAGCAGAGGAAAGTTGACCTAAAGGTTAGAATGCAGCATGGCTACTGTACTGTATTAACAATAATAACCTGCAATAAATCTTTACATTATAGAGCCACTTTTCATTGAAGATCACTGAATATCTCAGACTTAATGCCAATTTAATATTAATGAGCTCTCATCAGAGAGAAGCACATTATAGTTATTGCATGTACTAGTTTTACATTTGTTGTCATTGAAAGTGCAACTAACCATTTAGATTATTTTAAAGAAAATTTAGACTAATAAATCAGCCCTGTATTTCTTGCTGATTTTTATTAAAGTATATTTAAGAATTACTAGGTTATTGCATATATATTTTGTCATTCTATAAAACTTAGTGAATGTAGTTTGACTTCTAAAGCAAGCAAGCATGTCATGTCGCTAGTATACAATGCCCAGGGGAGAAGTTCACATTTTGTTCAATAGTAAGTTCCTGATGTGTTCACTGAAGTATAACTAATGTGAAGATATTGACTGAAATTTCTGCAGCTATCCTGTCTAATTTTGAATTACACTGGTGGAGTGAGGCTAGGGATCTGCACTGGAAATTGGAAGGTTGCTGGTTTGAATCCCGTAAATGCCAAAAGTGACTCTGCTCTGTTGGGCCCTTGAACAAGGCCCTTAACCTGCAATTGCTGAGCGCTTTGAGTAGTGAGAAAAGCACTGTATAAATGCAAAGAATTATTATTATTAATGCGTCCACAACAGAGTGTGTAGAGTTTTTTTAATTTTGCTTTGCTTACCAAATTTTCATTACCTTTCTACATCTATTCCTGACCTACTGTATTGCATTGTCGAGTTGAGGAGTTCTCACATTGTTATCAAATATGCAAAGGGTCCAGAATGTCTCCTCTCTCCTGGCAGTTAAAATCAAGATTATGCATGTGACCTTAGGTGGCTGAAAAGTCCAACCCTTGAGTCAGAAATCGTGTAACACTGGGGTAGGAGGTTCAGATTGAGAGTTATTACTACCTATCTAAGGTCTTTTTCTTCTCATTAGGAAGACAGATGGACCCCAAATGAAGTTCTGCTTGGTCAACAAGGCACATTCTGTGCCTCAGATTTCGCATCTTGTGGTAGCGATTCAAGATTTTGTAAAATAGGGACAGAGTGTGTTCTTGAACCACTTTCCTTTTCCACCCTGGGTTCTTGGCTCAAAGTTCAGGTGGGAGAAGAGGACTTGTTTGGCGAGATGGGAGTTTGGCATTGTGATGCAATGGCCCATCTAATGGAGCTGATTCTGGAGGTTCATTGCTTCACTGGTGATTGTCCTTGCCTGAGTAAGAAAACTGAAAACATTGTAGTGGTCCTCCCTGATGATAAAAATAATCTTTTGTTTTTTAAGAACAGTTATTGTATCTTGACTTCTACACGTGTCTTTATTTGCAAGGAGCCTGACGGAGAATATGGAACTATGGGGACTCCCCAAAATACCACCCCCTATTTCTGAATGTTGAACAGCAACCCTTAGACTCCTGAAGGCCCTGGGGAAAAAGTTCAGAAAATACGGAGTTCTTCTTTAAATTAGGCAAAATGGCACAGCCATTACTAATATCTTGTTTACATTAGTCTTAGCATTAAGGCGGAGTAGGTATATTTATATTTTTATAAAGTAGTAATTCACCTAGTATGTCAAAAAAACAGAAAACAATTTCTTTAAAACTTAAAATGCAGATTATAATGGGGATAAAAGCTGGAGAACAGAAATGGCATGTAGCAGAATTATTGGGGTTAGCACTGGGTTGTGGATCGAGAGCACTTTGGAGGCACATCTCCTCTGCTAAAATCCATTGGCCTGAGTGTGTAGTCACCGGCATGTCTCCATTAGAACCGTAGCTTGGTTTAGCTCGCACAATGAGATAGATGGTACCGACTGTCTCATCCCAAGTGAGGTGCAAAGTGAAGCTGGTTTTGTGAATGTACAGGCAGTGAACAAGGCAAATGAGAGCGTGTGGAGCTGCATGGAAGGACTTGTGGGCTATTGCTGTTGCAGCAGCAGTGGCTTTGGTGGGTGGCCGATGAAGAAAACGGCAGATAGCATGGGCGGGCACCTATTGTTTGTTACAATATATGTCCATATTCCTCCTAAAGTAAATGTTTACCTCTGACAAAGGAGTTTCTAATAATGTACTAAAGTGCTGAAATGCATTTACTTCATTAACTGATGTTTAAGTGTGTGATCAGTGATTAAAAGCAGAATAAGGAAAAAGAGCCTGAATTTAATTTGTAGTAGAAGTGGGGATTTCTTCCCAAGTAACATAAAATGGAGAGACTTTATTGACTTTGGTTCATTTTATAGACTAGTGAGAGATTTTAGCATTGGATTTATAAAGAATGATGCCTGATTCATCTTCAGTTTGCATCAGTATATGAAGCAAACACGAGGTAAATGATAACACTTACAAAGACTGATATTTATCGAACAAGTAAAACTATTTTAAATGTCATACACTGCTGATGCTTTATTTATCAAGCCTTTATTAGATTTGTCCCAACTTTAAGACTACCTTTGTGGAAAAGTTGGCAACTGATGATGAATCAATTATTTCATAAATACTCTAAAAGAGCTATGGTTCTGTTGATTTCAAGGTGCCTCACATAAGTCATCAGACGTATTGTTTATGCACATTTACCAGTTACATCAGCCATTCAGCTGGACTGGCTATACAGCAACTGCACTTACTCCTAACTGGAGACTGCATCCCATTAACAGTCAAATACACTCACCGGGCAAACTACAGTATGAAGAACATCTGTACAACAGCAACTTTAGTTAATGTTCACATCAAACACTAGAATGTGATCCATGTGTTTTCGACCATGGCACGATTGTTGGTGCCAGACAGGCTGGTTTGAGTATTTCTTTAGCTACTGATCTCCTGGGATTTTCACACAGAACAGTCTCTAGAGTTTACTCTGAATGGTGCGAAAAGCAAAAATCATTCAGTAAGCGGAAATTCTGCAGATGGAAATGCCGTGTTGATGAACAAGATCAGAGGAGAATGACCAGATTGGTTCCAACTGACAGAAAGGCTATGGTAACTTGGATAACTACTCTGTACAACTGTTGTGAGCAGAAAAGCATCTCAGAATCCTTAACATGTTGAACCTTAAGGTGAATGGGCTACAATCGCAGATGACCATGTTGGTCTGCTCTCCTGGCAAGAGCAGAAAGCTGAGGCAGCAGTGAATACATGCTTTTCAAAACTGGACAGCTGAAGACTGGAAAAATGTAGCCTGGTCTGATCAATCTCGATTTTTCCTGAGGTACATAGATGGTAAGGTCAGAATGTGCTGCCAATAGCATGAATCCATTCACCCACTCAACTGCCTTGTGTCAACAGACCAGGCTGGTGGTGGTGATGTAACGGTGTAGTGAATGTTTTCTTGGCACACTTTGGTTCTGTTAATGCCAATCAATCATTACTTGAATGGCACAGCCTATTTGCGTATTATTGCTTACAATGTGCATCCCTTCACAACAACAATTTACTGGTTTTCTAATGACTACTTCCAGCAGAAGTTGGCTCAAACTAGGTTTATGACCATGGCAATGAGTTCAGTGCTTTTTAGTGGCCTTCTCAGTCACCAGATGTGAATCCAAAAGAATGCCTTTGGAATGTGGTAGAGCAAATGATTCCCAGCATAAATGTGCAGCTCTCAAATCTGCAGAAATTGTGCGATGCAGTCATGTCAACATGGACCAGGATCTCAAAGAAATGTTTCCAATTTCTTGTGGAATCCACAACATGAAAAACTGAGGCTGTTCTGAGATCAAAAGAAGGCCCTATCAAGGATTAGTATAGTGTTCCTAATAATTTGACTATGTTTGTCACATTTTAGCTGTTATACTAATGAACAATTCTTTGGCTTCAGAACCTAATTGAGTATTTAACTAGCCATGCTTCCTGCTGGAGACAGGTAATAGAATAATTTAAAAAAAAATTACTATCTCTTTCCCTACACGGAACCTTCGGTGCCTTTTCTTGGTATTCGCATCAGCGGACATCTCTTCACCGGCATTCCTTTTTGTGCTCCCATAATGACTGCTTCTCAGACTGTCATTATTTTGTAGGCTCCTTTCTCACCTCCTGTCCAATTTTATACATTCTGTCTTTCATCCCACACCTTTCCTCCTCCTCGTGTGTCTCATACTCACACTTTTTCTTTCGATTATGTCATGGAAGCCAAACTGACCAATCATATTTCTCAAATGATCAGGGCACAAACAAAGGCCCTAGTGTTTTATTATATAGTGGTTTCCTTTTTTAGCAGTGAAGTATCCTTCTTTCAGGAGCATCAATAACTATACTGTACATCTCTGCAATCTCATATTTCTGTTAGTGCATTAGATACTGCATTGTTAAAAACATTTTCTTCAAGCTCCAGAGCATCATGAGATGAGCCACCTGAATATCTGGCCAAAGTGGAAATTTGAAAAAACTAAGTAAGTAAATTTTATTTTAAAGTGAACATTTGGAACAGACTAATTCCATCACTATTATAGACTACAACATAGACAGATACACAGATGACCACAGGTCCTTACCATGATTTTTGATGTCCCATAACTATAGCTGGTACTACCTCTGTGGAGTTTTTTCAGAATACTTTTCAGATTTTCAATCCACATCCCAAAGACATACTGGTTTGATAATCTAATGATTTATTGTGCCCATATGAGTGTGAGTGTGCGTGAGATTGACATCCAAACCAAGACTGGCTCCTGAAACAGAGAGCAGGTCTAATAAACAAAGTAAACACATAAGCACAGCAAAAATCACAATAACTCCCCGACTCTTTAGCATGCTCAAAATGAACCACCAGGAACTGTGGGAGACCCTCCGGATTTACCTCTTGGGTGACCACATAAAACACATTTAATAAAACACTGGCAACTTGTATATATAAGACAAAACCAAAACTAAAGAAAGATTCACATAATCAACATAAAAAGAGGAACACTGGCTAAGACATTACAATAACAAACAGTAGATATGTGAATAAATATCTTCTAGTAATTAAAAGTAATTAATGGTACATTATTTGCATTCAGTCTTGCAACACATAAACTGTAGCTGAGTTTAATAAATAAAATTAATTCTTTTTATAGCTATGTGACAGTGTACTTGTCAATATGCATGAATAGGTATAGGCACTTCAAATTTCTAGTGGTAAATCTACACAATTAACATATGGTTCACTTATTTTAAATAGTTAAAGTAAAACAATAGAAACTTGGATCTACCACACAGTACTCATTGTGTCCTTAATCAGGATATTTTGGGTAAATAATGTTTAACACAATGGTTAATTAATTGTTTGAACCCCAGTTTTTCAGATACAGGGTTACATGGAGCTGAGATCTATCAGTGCATTCCAGGAACCAACACTGGACAGCACTCAAGAGCGCTATGGCACATTAGTGTACACACACACACACACACATACACACACTCTCAGTAACTTTAACCATGGTCACTGGCAGACACCAGTCAGTCTAATAAGACTTCTCATTCTATACGTAACTTGTACAAGCTACAATGAATCTTTAATCTTATATAATTTACTATGGCTAACATAAAGCGAGGACTTTTAATGATTTTTGTTTGACAGTTCATGCACTACCTTACTATGCATAGTCATAGTGCCTAACTACTGTATGTATAGCCAAACATTTAATTCTTCTGGAGTATTAAACATACTGCATGTCTGGCACCCCCATGATACTTATTTACTATAAGCACATTTATAAAAAGAATCGATGGATGAGTTTAGAAATGGATGAATGAACTTGTTTAATTCAAAAAATGTTTCCAATCTTAAATCTTCCTTCGCTTTGCTTTCTGATTTCCAGTGTAATGTTGTGGGGTGGATGATGGAAATCAACCCTGGATACACAAGGCACATTCTCAATCATAGCAAGTCATCCAGACAGACAAGAAATGAATCCTGAATCCCCAGAGCTGTAAGAAAGGAATGGTAACCACTGTATCAGCAGCTTAAAACCATTAGCTGTACTAAATGCCTCATGTAAAATTGGATTTACTTTACATCCCTTTTCTTGTTGTATTATCCACTACAAGTTTGCCTTTACCTGACCCTAATGTCATGATTTGGATGTACGTGAATCAATGTGGTATTTTCTAACGTCTCAACTATTATTTTTTAGGTACTTCCATCGCTGCATTTTTGAGAGCCATTATTGGCACTGCCCTCTGTGTCTTCTAGGGTTGTGACCCTCATGTAATCATTGTGATGAGATAAAAGGTTATCTGGTATTCTTTTTGTTATCTGATCTGTGGCTGCAAACAGACTAAAAACACTTACATTTTGTTTTTGTTTTGTGCTTGTCGTGGGTTTTACCTGTTTTTTTTACTTTTATTCTTGATTCTCATTAGGATATGGTAGGTAGGTTCATTTTTATTGGTTTTGTTTTCATTTTTACATGCTTCTCCCAGTTTAGCTCAGTAAATAAATGACCTGTCTGATTCTCAGCAAAACAGCTAGAAGCCAAATCACTTACCCATAAGATACAAAGGGTAGTGATTGTGAGATAATGCATTTACTTTTGCGAAATTATATAAAAGTTTGAAAAACAACACAAGAATCCCTCCATCCATTATCCAACCCGCTGAATCCGAACAAAGGGTCACGGGGGTCTGCTGGAGCCAATCCCAGCCAACACAGGGCAGGAACTAATCCCAGGCAGGGTGCCAACCCACCGCAGGACACACACAAACACACCCACACACCAAGGCCAATTTAGAATCGCCAATCCACCTAACCTGCATGTCTTTGGACTGTGGGAGGAAACCCACGCAGACACGGGGAGAACATGCAAACTCCACACAGGGAGGACCCAGGGTCTCCTAACTGCGAGGCAGCAGCGCTACCACTGCGCCACCGTGCCGCCCAGCACAAGAATTGTTCTGAAATAATGCAGTAATTTAAAAAATAGTGCATGATTGTTTGTGGCTAGAAGAAATAAGTTTATGTAGAAAATATTTGTGTATTAGCAGAACATTTTTAGATTAATACCATCATAAAGTAAAAGCATCCAACTATTCATTTTTTGCCTCACCCATTCATATTCTTTGAAGGTTACTTAACACCATCTTTGTATAAGATTACGGATTTTGTCTTTTACTGGTATTCTTTGGTTTGAGTCAGATCAGTGTTTCAGTCTTATTAGTGCTGTGTTACAATACTTCAGATGAAATGTTACATGTACTATCCTACTTTCTGCCTACTTAGTTTTTCATTTTTTATTGAAATGCATGCAGTTTAATGTCTTAATATTTCATGAAATCAAGGCATAGAACAAATAAACAATGGCAAATAAAAAATAAGTCAAGGGATCATTCAGTGTACAATTTTTTTTTAAATTTTTGATTCATCAAAGTAGCCACTGTTTGCTGATATAACAGTCAAACTGTGGTAACCCTTTTGATTCAGAATGCCAGTCAGTCTGTGCAACTGACCAACTCTGCCTTCAGCAGAAGAACCCCAGACCATCACACTGCTTGACATTTGGTGTCACACACTGAGGAGCCATCCTTTCACCAACTCAACGGTATATAAACACCCAAAGATTTCATATTTTAAGTCCATAAGACTTTCTTCCAGTATGCAGTAGTCCACAGCCAGTATTTCAAGGCCCTATTTTATTCCTTTATACCCCCGCTCGTCCTGTCAAACCTGCAGCACCAAGTCTCCTCTTCACAGTAGAATTTGAGACTTGCTTTTTTCAACTACAGCTAAGCTGTGCTTGAAGCTGTTGTGCTGTGAGGTACCGCAAGCTGGTGACCCTCAGAAAGTTGATTTCTGATTGGGTTGTGACTTTGAGTCTGCCAGACCTCTTCCTATCAGAACTTCTTCCAGTTTCCAATTGTCTTTGGATTGTGTAGGACACGGTGCTCACTGACGCTGAATTTATTTTCTTTTTTTTGCAATTTCTCTAAATGAAGTGCCTACACTTTTAGGGGTAATAATGCTCTGTCTCATTTCATTTGTTAATTGCAGTTTTGTGGTTATTATCACTGGAATTTACAACTTCCTACAGTGTAATATTGTCCAAGTAGTACTTCAGAGGGTGTAGTAACACACTCTGTTCCAACTCTTCTTTAAATTACAGGGTATTTAAGTAATCAACAGAAATTGAGACACCTGCAGAAATTGTTTGCTTCAACTTCCCAGGCTTAATTTACTCTAACTGCTGCAGAACATCTGTAGGTTGTAACCTATTAGTTGTTCCCTGAAGAAGGCCCATTTGCAATATTCTGACATTTCCTTTTTTTCAGTTTTGCAAACCTAAACTTTAAATTTACACCTCTGACAGTTTACTGCTTACCTTTTTTTAACATTCTAAATCATTCATTGACTGGTAGTGTATATTAAAGATGAGCAGTGACAGAGAGGGGAACAGACCATTAAAGCATATAATACAGAACAGCAATACAAACTACTTGTAAAAGATAATAAAGAGGAATAAGGAAAGGTGTATCTTATTCAGCAGCCCCAAAACATAATCTCCTGCAGCCCTCCTAGTGTGATATCAGTTTTAATGTTGCAGGACAAAGGAGATTAATATCCCAGGAGACCAGTAACTAACCATTTCCACTAAATGATACTGGCCATGACACAACTTGAGAATCAGGAGTAGCCCTCTTGATTGACTGACTCCACCTTTGCTGATCAGGGCTTTCATCTCTACCAAGAGACCACAGCTTGCTCCTTTATTTGATTAGGCTCAGGTTGGTTTTCTTGAGCAGAAGCTGGAGAACTTTCACATCGGAGCACAAGCACTTCCCCCTTTATTTGTTGTCAATTCCACACTTAATTCAGATGGACACTTGACTAATGATAAGCACAACAATGTGCATGAAACTGAAGTCACAGTGAAACTCTGTGTTTTGCTTCACAAAAGCATTTTGCAAAAAATGCCATTCGGCTTCTAGCAAAATTCCTTCCATTAATACAAGAAGAAAGGTGTTTAATTCCTAACCACAAGCATGTTCATGAATTATTTCTGTATGTATCTCTTTTCATTTAGCATTGAAGTAAGGATTTCAAGTGGAATAAAAATCACTGGATGCATTTCCTGTGATATTGTAGACATTTTGTTGAGTTGCCAGATTGCCAATTATTTTGGCAGTCTTGGTAAGTAAAATCCTAAAGATGTATCTGAGACAGAAAATAAACTTTAGGCTCAAAGGTACTTGGAGACTGCATACCCTCAAAATCTTCAGTATCAAGGGAAAGGGTGGTTGCTCAGTAATTATCAGGGGGTGAATTCAAATGAAGTGTGATTTTTTTTTTCCTGGGTAATGTCCACAATGGTGTGTTTCTGTGTGTCTTAGTGTAGAAATTTTAACTAAAAATTTAGCTTTATGATTCAGTAACTATATGCTGCTACACTGTCTTTGATAAGTGATAGAATGTTTTTAACTTTCTATACATGTTCACAGTCCGCAGCCTGTATTCATTGTCTTCAAGAGCCAAATGAGATGCCACTTTATATTGATTGAAAGATTATTTATAAGATGAAGAGAGCAGCTTTTGTGGCCAAATATTAAAAGCTAGGTTTGGTATTTTACAAGTCAAAGTTATTTCTTCACAAACATGCTATATATGCTTTACCATACACAATTGTATTCTAAAGTTAAGCGCTTTCCACAAACGAAAAAAAAAATACCTTACCTGCTCTGACACTTTACAATGGAGAATATGGGACACAGAGAAAAAGTTTAAAAACTTACCAAATATGTCAATTTTTCAAGCCAAAACAACTGTCAAGTATTGATGTGCACCTTCCATATTTCCAGTGCATGTTTGAAACAACAAAAGGGATCTGAAAATACTTGTTTTATCACATATTCCTGGTGTTGTCTTTCTTGTGGTAAGGGTATATTTTCTATTTGCTTGTACGAGTTCTCATATATATAAGGAAGTAAATCCAAACAAAACAAACCACTTGGCAAGAAAAGTTTACTGTAATTTGGTCTTTCGTGAGGAGCCACTCCCTGGAGGGCAAAAAGGTTGTTGTGCAGGAAGAGTAAATATTAAGCTATCAGGCATGCCTGGTCTTCTATTAAAATGGCTAAATTCCTTAATATTTTTTGTGTATTTGTCCAAAATGACATGTAAAAACTAGTTTGTAATTGTAAGATGTGGATCAATACTCAACGATAGTCTTGGCTGGAAAACCTATTTGGTATATTTTAAGTTTTTCTTCCATACCCCTTAGCCTCCAACGTAAACCATCATTTAGGGCAAGGTATTTTTTTTTTACATTTATAGAACACAATTAACTTTAGAACACTATTTCCTGTGGCAAATGTTTGTGAAGAAATATCTTTGACTTGAAAAATTACAAATTGATCCTTTTGTGTCGTACGTACAAAGAAACCTGTGGTACACGTTCTCTACGTACAAACTCTGTTTAGTATTGGGAAAACAGCCTGAGTGATACAATGTAAGGCATATCTTTCTGCTTTGTATACCTGAGCTAGAAAATGAAGTTCTCTTTTGCTTCTTGAAAAACTATGGATAATGTCATCTTGTCACAATGTTTATCTCAAGACATTGTCATAATTATACAGCATTCTGATCACACTGCCAGCAAGGAGCAACTCCAGGACTCCAGGCCTCTGCCCTTAGCTTATTAGAACAGTTGCTGTTGACAGTGCTTGTGCACACCCTTTCATTCTTCCACAAAATAAATATGTTTTAGGTCTAAGTCTTTCATTTACTATTTTCAGCGTATTATGCAAGATAAAATAGAAATGTGCAGTGACAATTCAAAATGTTACATGGCAAGTATCGATACCTTGGATCCCTTGTTGCTTTGCATGCTTTTTTTGTCCATCATCCCTTTTTTTAATCAGTAATGCACAACACAATGTCATGGAAGTTACAGGTTCCCATCTCATGCTTTCAAATTGTTGTTCAACAGTCAGATAGTCAACGTCGATTTATTTATATAGCACATTTAAAACAACATAGGAATGCTGTGGCCAAAGTGCTTTACAATAACAGAATTAAAGAAAACAAACAAATAACAAATAAAATATATGAACATAAATAAAATAAATAATAAATAGAAGTAATGTTATATAATCACAATGAGGAAACCATCAGTATTACTGAAGGTCACGGAATGCAAGTGAATAGAAATGAGTCTTTAATCTTGTTTTGAACAGTTCAATTGTAGACGACTCCTTTATATGATGAGGTAAAGAGTTCCACAGGCGAGGAGCAGCAGCTGCAAAGGCTCTGTTCCCCTTAATTTTACACTTAGTACGAGGGACAACAAGAGATAGCTGACCAGAAGATCTAAGCACTCTGGATGGCTGGTGTAAAACACACAATTCGGATAAATAGGCAGGAGCAAGCCCATGTAAAGATTTAAAAACTAGCAACAAGATGTTAAAATCAATTCGAAAACTGACAGGCAGCCAGTGTAAAGAAGCTAAAATAGAAGAAACAGAGTCATACTTTCTTGCTCCAACCAGAAAGCGATCAGACGGCCAGCCACACCAGTCGGCGCCATCTTGGATGCTTGGATGCCTCTCTGGTACTGAAAATCATAATGCCTGAAATAAGTTAAAACCATGTCATATGGTAATTTGACAGTTTGATTTTTGTACATTTTATAGCCTGAAGGTATTCTGAGTGCATGTTCATCACGGACACACTTCACCCTCAGACAGTAGAGGGTGTATTGTAGCCTCAAACTGTGAAGTGTATGTGATATTTGAGGAAAAAAAAAAAACATATGCTGGAACATAGATGTTATCGAGTTTTTGTAAATAATTTTTACTTGTTTTCTCATTTGCCACGAGGGATGGTACTCTAGTTGTGAAACTGATATGCCAAAGTGAGAATTGTCTTAAAAATTAAATGTGAGAATTGATATCTTCTTATATAATACGCTACTGTGGCTGTTCATTTGTCTATCCAGGATTTGAAATCACCTGTAGCTCGCAAGCCATTTGACATATTGAACTGAAATTTGGTACACATATACTACGTGATGTCTACTATTCGCTTTTGGGGTGAAGATTGACCTCCAAGGTTATTCCTCTTTTTATTTTTATTTTATTTTATTGTAGAATCAGCTCTTGGCAGCCGGCAGCTATGCGGCGCATGCGTACGGGTGCTGTTCTCATCCCTACCACCTTCACTGTCACTTCCCCTACCTCTTCATATCTTAAATAATTCTTAAGTCTTCAATCAAGTGCCAGTTTAAGTGAAAAATTAAGGAAAACGTCCTAAGTAATTGCAACACAAACACTAATTTTATCAGTTTTAACGCGAAAAGATGCCGAAGAAAGAAAAGCATTAGCAGGCCAGTAGGGTGGAGAAAAGAAGAGCTGCTCAGGCAGCAGGAAGCACATCAACCTCTGAGCAAACGAAAGCTAAACATACAGAGAAAGAGGATGAAAACTATGAATGCTCAAGTCAAGTGTATTCACTGCATGTTATCATGCAGTGCGGCGTTACTGGTTTAAAATAAAAAAACTCTATGAAGAACACTCAAATCAAGTTGGCACCTTTCTATCTTGTTGTAAGTTTAATGTATAAGCGTTGTGACTTAGAGACCAGATCAAAAAAAGTCAGGTTTATTACAAACTTTTAGTTTTGTTTAGTTTGCTTATAAAAAACATGGAAAACAACCAACGTTGACCAAAGTGCTGTACATTAAAATAAATAAGGTAAAAAGAACTATATTCTAAGAGAAGATAAAGTTAAACCAAAGACTTAAAATCACAGTAAAATATTAAATGAACTGATTTTATTCAAAGAGAAAAGATGCACTGGATTTAAAACTGGTCACCGTCGTAGAAGACCAGACATAAGCAGGTACTGTCGATTATTCCAAAGCCTAGGAGCGGCTGCTGCAAAAACGCACTCACCTTTAAGTTTTAGTTAAATCCTCAGCACAAATAAAAACATCTAATCAGACTCCCAAAGCTCACGTGAAAAGACAGTTTCCCCTCAGGGGATTAATGAAGTATCCATCCATCTATCCATCCTCTTCCGCTTATCCGGGGTCGGGTCGCGGGGGCAGCAGCTTAAGCAGAGAGGCCCAGACTTACCTCTCCCCGGCCACTTCTTCCAGCTCTTCTGGGAGAATCCCAAGGTGTTCCCAGGCCAGCCGGGACACATAGTCCCTCCAGCGTGTCCTGAGTCTTACCCGGGGCCTCCTCCCGGTTGAACGTGCCCTGAACACCTCACCAGGAAGGCATCCAGGAGGCATCCTGATCAGATGCCCGAGCCACCTCATGTGACTCCTCTCGATGCGGAGGAGCAGCGGCTCTACTCTGAGCCCCTCCCGGATGACTGAGCTTCTCACCCTATCTTTAAGGGAAAGACCAGACACCCAAGTTATGAACAGAATCGGTGTCAAAGGGCAGCCCTGGCGGAGTCCAACTCTCACTGGAAACGGGCTCGACTTACTGCCGGCAATGTGGACCAAGCTCTGACACCGGTTGTACAGGGACCAAACAGCTCTTATCAGGGGGTCCGGTACCCCATACTCTCAGAGCACCCCACACAAGGTTCCCCGAGGGACACGGTCGAATGCCTTTTCCAAGTCCACAAAACACATGTAGACTGGTTGGGCAAACTCCCATGTACCCTCCAGGATTCTGCTAAGGGTGTAGAGCTGGTCCACTGTTCCGCGACCAGGACGAAAACCACACTGTTCCTCCTGAATCTGAGGTTCGACTATCCAATGGACCCTCCTCTCCAGAACCCCGGAATAGACTTTTCCAGGGAGGCTGAGGAGTGTGATCCCTCTGTAGTTGGAACACACCCTCCGGTCTCCCTTTTTAAAGAGGGGGACCACCACCCCGGTCTCCAATCCAGAGGCACTGTCCCCGATGTCCATGCGATGTTGCAGAGACGTGTCAACCAAGACAGTCCTACAACATCCAGAGCCTTGAGGAACTCTGGGCGTATCTCATCTACCCCCGGGGCCCTGCCACCAAGGAGTTTTTTGACCACCTCGGTGACCTCAGTCCCAGGCTCTGCTTCCTCATTGGAAAGCATGTTAGTGGGATTGAGGAGGTCTTCGAAGTACTCCCCCCACCGACCCACAACGTCCCGAGTCGAGGTCAGCAGCGCATTATCCCCTATAGGACTCCTTCTTCAGCTTGACGGCATCCCTCACCACCGGTATCCACCAACGGGTTCGGGGATTGCCACCACGACAGGCACCGACCACCTTGCGGCCACAGCTCCGGTCAGCCGCCTCAACAATAGAGGCACAGAACATGGCCCATTCGGACTCAATGTCCCCCATCTCCCTCGGGATGTGGTCGTAGTTCTGCCGAAGGTGGGAGTTGAAGCTACTTCTGACAGGGGACTCTGCCAGCCGTTCCCAGCAGACCCTCACAACACGTTTGGGCCTACCAGGCCTGACCGGCATCTTCCCCCACCATCGAAGCCAACTCACCACCAGGTGGTGATCAGTTGAGAGCTCTCTTCACCCGAGTGTCCAAGACATGTGTCCGCAAGTCCGATGACATGACCACAAAGTCGATCATCGAACTGAGGCCTAAGGTGTCCTGGTGCCAAGTGCACATATGAACATCCCTATGCTTGAACATGGTGTTCGTTATGGACAATCCGTGACGAGCACAGAAGTCCAATAACAAAACACCGCTCGGGTTCAGATCGGGGGGGCCATTCCTCCCAATCACGCCCTTCCAGGTCTCACTGTCATTGCCCACGTGAGCATTGAAGTCTCCCAGCAGAACGAGGGAGTCCCCAGAAGGTACACCCTCTAGCACCCCCTCCAGGGACTCCAAAAAGGGTGGATACTCCAAACTGCTGTTCGGCACATATGCACAAACAACAGTCAGGACCCTTCCCCCCACCCGAAGGCGGAGGGAGGCCACCCTCTCGTCCACTGGGGTAAACCCCAACGCACAGGCTCCAAGTCGGGGGGCAATAAGTATGCCCACACCTGCTTGGCGCCTCTCACCGGGGGCAACTCCAGAGTGGTAGAGAGTCCAGCCCCTCTCAAGGAGATTGGTTCCAGAGTCCAAGCTGTGCGTCGAGGTGAGTCCGACTATATCTAGCAGGAACCTCTCGTCCTCGCACACTAGCTCAGGCTCCTTCCCCTTCAGAGAGGTGACATTCCACGTCCCAAGAGCCAGTTTCTGTAGCCGAGGATCAGACCACCAAGGTCCCCGCCTTAGGCCGCCACCCAACTCACACTGCACCCAACCTCCTTGGCCCCTCCCATAGGTGGTGAGCCCGTGGGGAGGAGGACCCACGTTACCTCTTCGGGCTGTGCCCGGCTGAACCCCATGGGTGCAGGCCTGGCCACCAGGTGCTCGCCATCGAGCCCCACCTCCAGGCCTGGCTCCAGAGGGGGGCCCCGGTGATCTGCGTCCGGGCAAGGGAAAACGTTGTCCAAAGTTTTCTTTCGTCATTGGAGGTTTGTTGAACCGCTCTTTGTCTCATCCCTCACCTAGGACCAGTTTGCCTTGGGTGGCCCTACCAGGGGCATAAAGCCCCGGACAACATAGCTCGTAGGATCACTGGGACACGCAAACCCCTCCACCACGATAAGGTGTCGGTTCAAGGAGGGGTTAATGAAGTATATCAAATCAAATCAGACAGCCTACATTGGTGAGAAGGAATGTAAAGGTGTAAAAGATTAGAGAGACAGGAAGGTGCCAACCTATCTAGGCACTTAAAAGCAGACAACATCTTTATAATAGACCGGAAGCCAATAAAGAGAGGCAAAAACAAGAGAAATGGCATAGGAAAATAATGAAAAGCACCCATGATACATCCTCAAATTCATAACCCTTCCTGTGAACAAGGTATTGAACCTGACCACATATACTAGGAGCTACTAAAACTCATCCTTTGGCTGACAATCAACAATAACAGGCTGAGGATCATCAGCCTGATATAATAAAGATCATACATGCAAGGTTTGATGAATCATCAACAGCTAACAATCCATTTTCCAGGTTTACCCAGGTTGGTTTGTTGTCCCCCAAATATTTTTCCTCCACCCCCTGTGGTCCTCAGCATCCTTTGCAGTGAGACCAATTCTTCTTATATCCTCCTTTGGGGCGAGACCTGTTTTTCTCAAGTTATGGTGTCAGACACGGTCTGTAGTTAGAATAAGGTCACAGTTCTTCTTGTGTGTTAATAAAGGAGACTGGCATCAGGAAAGGCATCTACCTTTTAAAATTTCTCCTTTAATACTCCTTCATAATGAGAGATTGACCCCTGAGAAGAAGAAAATAACCTTTCCAGGTGTTGATAGAAATTTGGTGTTCTGTTTTGGGAATTAAAAACTACTGTGTCATGTCTTTACTCATGGAGGGCTACCAGTTAATCAGTTCTGGCACTGCTTAAGTCCAAGATGTGGAGGCAGTAGTGAATCATCTCTCTAATGGAGAACTGTATTTGGAAGGTCATTCGAACCTGTAGAATCAGTTTGGGAAAAGGGCTAGGTGCCACAGTGGAAGCAGACAAGATTGAGGGATGGGGTTGCTCCTTGGCTGTAATTACAGGTTTTATTATTTTTAAAATTATTGGTATAAAGTCGATATAAGAAGGTACAATGATATTTTTAACACTACTCACACAAGATGCCTTTTAATGGAAGTAGACCCTGAAAGACTTAAATGAAATGGGCAACATTATACGTACACTTTAGGTAATGCATTATATATTTTGAACCAAAAAAAACACCAAAAATGGCAGACAACCCCATGAGACAGCAACCAACAACCACAAAATTTAAAATTGTATATCAAAACCATTCAAAAATGTGTCACTGACATGCTGTAATTTATAAAAACACAATTTAAGAATTGTCATGCATGAGTGTCAGAGGATCTCTGTCCGGGCCCATCAGAGGTATGTAACACCACTCCAGAACAAGAAGGGGCATTGTCTCTAACAGTATCATCTCCTTTTCCCATCACAGTACCGAGAAGATGCCCACTGAGGGCAGCTGACTCCGCACCTTCCGGTCCAAGCCCTATAAAATTCTGGGTGTCCCAGGGAGGAGGCGTCTCATTTGGAACTGAGCAGAGCGTATGAAGGATCTCCTCCCAAGACAGACACACTCATCCAAGCTACTTTAAAAAGAAGCCAAGGCAAGCTACAAACCCTTCTGTTTATTTTGGCTTTCTGTGCAATCATGTGTGATTTGTTAGACCAATCGATTGAATTGAACAGGGCAACCTTGCTGCCCCAACATTTCTTTTGGGCTCACTTCTTGTTGCTCAAAATAGTCTTTTTTATAGTAGTAGTGAGATAGAAATATCTGTCTAAAGGCTGTATTTTTCATTTGAATCAATATGGTATATATATTTATAGATCTATTAAAGATTCATACAGTCTCTAAAAATAACATTAACAGGAGACTAAAATACTGTAGGAGGTAAAAGATATGCCAGTGGTCATGACTAAGCAATCACAATAGCAAGCAGCGGTACTAAAATCATTCTTCATTGTCTGCTCAAAATCATATAAAAGTATGAGAATGAGTGTTGTATGTTTTTTCTAGAAAATTGTAAATGTTGCCCTATTTCTAAAAGAGAATTTACTTGGGGAAAATGTCATTAGTTTGTGTCAATGCAAGGCTGTAATAACTCCCTGTTTTCTATAGAAAGGCATTCCAACTAGAGGTTAGGACACAAGAATGATATGATTCTTTGAGGGCTTTTGTAGTATAATCTTATATAGTTTTAGTTGCAGAGATGAGCAACATAACCTTCAAACAAGGTGGCTCCTTGTATAGCTTGTATATGGTTGTCATTTTGGGTTGTCATAAAAGCATCCATGAATTGTGAGCAATAGGTAGAAAGGTCTTTAGACATTTAGTTAACATGCGTAAGGTCGTATCCTTAGCCTGTAGTTATGTTTTTACCTGAGATTTCTATGTGCACATTAACCTTGGCCCCAATCTCAGTTTGACTTTCTTCTTAATATATTTACTGAACAATAGTGAGAGGTGCTAACCCATCCACCACCCTCTGAACAGTGCTGTTTGATATTTTTCCCTCTCACTAACTGCATTTGTATCTTCCACTCAGGGTCGTTTCAACCCCCTGGGTTCTTCAGTTCCCGTATATGTGTCATCAGCAAACATAAAAAGGTTAAAATGTGCCTCGAAGAGACAAAGGTTGAGAAACACTGCCAGATTTCCTTTCCGCATGCATTTACAAAACATAAACGAAAAACTTGCAGTATTACTAGCATTGCTAATGGATATATAACACTGATACCTGTGGACCAACACCATATGGCTAATTATGCAAGCAAGTTACCAAGCGCCCAGGAACAAACTCAAAATGACCCTCCCTCCCCTCATCAAAAAACATAGGACACCCTGCGAAGTAATAAAATCTAAAGATTTATTACTATTTACAAAGCATTTCCTTATTTTTGATGAATGAAGAAAGTGCAAAGCATCTGCACAGATACACGGGAAACAAAAAAGATGTTTAATCTATGTCCAGAGCTGCAGCTTCAAACAATGGAATGAGTTAGTCCCACACTGCCCTGTCAGGGTATGGGTACAGTAAATCCGTTCCAGACTCATACCGCGATAAATGAATTTCCACGAAGTAGGATTCTTTATTGAAATTGAATATTTTCGCAGTTAGAGCATAGAAAACCTGTTTACGACCTTCTAAATACGTTTTTTTTAACATTATTAGAGCCCTCTAGACATGAAATAACACCCTTTACTCAAAAGTTTAAACTGTGCTCCATGACAAGACAGAGATGACAGTTCTTTCTCACAATTAAAAGAATGCAAACATATCTTCCTTTTCAAAGGAGTGCGCGTCACGAGCAGAGAATGTCTGAGAGAGAGAGAAAAGCAAACAATCAAAAATCAATATGTGCTGTTGGGCTTTTAAGTATGCGAAGCACCACGATAAAGCGGCCGCAAAGAAGGGATCAATGTGAAGGTAGTCTTTCAGCATTTTTTAGAGGAGCCTCCGTATCTTATAAGCAAACAGCCTCTGTGCAAACAGCCCCTCTGTCAGGAGCAGAGAATGTCAGAGAGAGTGAGAAACGCAGAGACAAGCAAACAATCAAAAATCAATAGGTGCTGTTAGAGCTTAAGTGTTCAGTTATCTGTTTTTCCAACATAAAATATATTTTTTTAAACTTTATCTTTTTACTCAACCAAAAGTTCAAAAACACTAGCAATTTTAAATATTTTACAAAAGTTTTCGCAGCACCCCTAGAAAATTCCACAGCGCACCGGTTACCCGACAATGCTCTAGGCAAACAGCCCCTCTGCTCACACCTCCTCCGTCAGGAGCAGAGAATGTCAGAGAGAGTGAGAGAGACAGAGAAAAGCAAACAATCAAAAATCCATACGTGCTGTTAGAGCTTTTAAGTGTGCGAAGCACCGCACAGAAAGCATATCGTATATCATTGAGGAGTTTTATTTAATACGTAATATGTGCTCTGATTGGGTAGCTTCTCAGCCATCTGCCAATAGCGTCCCTAGTATTAAATCAACTGGGCAAACAAACTGAGGAAGCATGTACAATAAATTAAAAGACCCATTGTCCGCAGAAATCCGTGAACCAGCGAAAAATCCGTAATATATATTTAGATATGCTTACATTTAAAATCCGCGATGGAGTGAAGCCGCGAAAGTCGAAGCGCGATATAGCGAGGGATGACTGTAATGTGTGTTCCAAGACTGGCACTTTCTCAGCACTATACTTAATTTACTTATTGCTAGTCTGTGGCAGTTTGTTGTACTTTATTTGTGGCATTCATTCTGTCTGCATCTTTTGTTATTCGACGCACGGTGGCACAATGGTTATCACTGCTGCCTCACAGCTCAGATCACGTATTTGGCTACAATAATTGGCCCAGAATTGTCGGCAGACCTTTCCTTAGCCCTCAGGAACACTTAAAAGAATACTGCACCATTATAATCCACTCAGAACTAATTCTTTCCTCTTTCCCAATTGACTTCAATGCATTTTGCGGAGTTCTGCAAAGTTCGTGAATATTCCAATGATTTAGCCGAACTCAGCGGGGTTTGCTCATCACTACTGAACAATCAGGTGATTGAAAGGGTGTGTATTCATTTAAGTCATTTTCTGCCATAGAATCCCTTTGAGTTTCTGAATTACTCCACTTCTTGTGTCAGGTTCTATTTTATACTTTATGGTTTTCGGTTCTAGTTTCTGATTTTCAGTTTGCCTTTTGCCTCTTGATTTTGCTGACATTCCTTCCTACTCTCAGATTGTATTATTTGTGTCCGTTCTCCGGAGTTGGTACTTATTTATTACCCTTTGACCTAACACCTTGTTGTTTTTGTAGTATTAATGTTCTATTTTAGAGGCTTAATAAGCAGTTAAAGTGCATGGCTTTTCTCTTGCATGTAAAATTCTGTTCTGGATGATGTTTTGTTTTTGAATTTTGGTTACAATTTTATTGTTATGGCAATCACCTCACTGGTGGCACGAATTTGTATTTCTGGTCGGCCATGTGGTTCCTGTGCATAAGAGACATATGTCCTATAACCTTTGACATAATTGTGACCCTGTTATATTAGATGGCTGCCCAGTTAAAGTAGTGTCTGAGCATTGCTTAACATAAAGTGAAGGCTTTGCAAAGGACATTTGAGGAAAATAAAATCAGATTTTTGATTCAAACCCTTCAAACGTTATGAATCTCTGTTATCATTGTAACAGCTTTTACTACGTCTGATGATTCTCCTGAAATGCCCTTAAAATAATAAGGCATTTTTGCCTCTCTTTTAAACCCCATAGTCCGTTTGCTTTGTGTCAAATCAATAAATGATTACTCTGCTTCAGTCTCTTGTTAGTTTAATTTGGTTTGGTTTCATAGAGCAAACTTTCATGTGAACCAGAATGTAACAATAAACTCCCAATTGGTGTTCTATACTACTGTCATTCATTCCAAATCATCACGGAGGATCAATAAGAGCTGCATTTGTGCACTGCCATGTTTGCGATAATTATGTTGTTTGTTTAGCAAACACAACTCTGTGAGAAGAATGCCTATTATCTGAAATCTAGAAGAATGCATGAAAATGATGTATTACTTCGAATGCTATAGAAAGAACATGTTACAGCTAAGTAACTCTAGAGAAGATGTCAAATTCTGCTGAGGGCATGCAGTCAAGTACTTCAATGTCTCTTTGATGGTAGACATATCAGATGAGTTTCATTTAATTTAATTATTACCCTTTGACCTAACACCTTGTCTTTTTTTGTAGTATTAGTGTTCTATTTTAGAGGCTTAATAAGCACCCTTTTGCACTTACTAAGTGTAACCTCTAAGTCTAGTTTATCTCAAATGATATGAGTACTGTGTGTAGGCCAATAAATATCTGCTAATAATGTTCTCTTTCGAATGTTTGGTAAACTTTTATTACATAATCTGCTAAGTCCTGCACAGGGTAGTGGAGAGTGCTGGAACCATCCCAACTAGTATAGGGTGCCAGTCCATCACAGGGCAAAAACACACATACAGCCCAACCACACACATCCAGTGAGAAGAAGCCGGAGCACACCCATGCAAACACTGGGAGAACAGGGAGAATACGGGACGTGAAACCGGGTCTCTTTAGTGTGAGGCAGCAGCACTCTCAACTGCGCCACCGTGCCTCCCTTTATTACATAGTATCACAGGTAATGTGCCTCCAGTGTGTGTCAGGCCAGATGAGTTGTTGCACTGAGGATGACTCCACATCAATCTTGTGATGTAGGTTAGGGGGTTGCCCATTGGTCATACAGGGCATTTTTTTCTTGCCACCTCGGTATATGGATTGATGGATGAATTTACATTTTTTTTTGATAATTTGCAATCCAATCATAAGAGAGAGAGGCTCTGAGGTTGTATCAAGTGCTAGGATTGGTCTGATTGACTAGTACTTGTGTGAGCTGTTTTAAATTTGTAGCTTTACTTCAACTATTTGAGGGCTGAATATTTTTTTCAAAAAACATAGTTTTCTGAAAAGCAATGGTTTCACACAGAAATCAACATAAAACATCTGTTGCTGCATGCTGTGGCTGCCAGTTTGCCAAGAATATGTGGCAGGCTTGCTGCCAGGCTGTCTTTGTGTGGCTGGGACAAAGTCGCAGTGCACTGCAGTCTGGTTTCTACCTCTTATCATTATTAAGTGGCAGTCCTCCCTGGCGAACATTGTCAGTATAACGATTAGCTGGGGACCAGTTAGCTGAAGCTAGAACCTCACATTCGTTTTCGATCACTTGTATCAAAATCTGAGTCTGACAAGTCAAGTCCAGTTCAGAAATAATAGGCAAAACGTTGTCCATGGAGTGTTTTGCTTTTCACATTTGCTTTGATCTCTCGCCAGATGTCAGTGCCATTTTTGCCGTTGCTTGCACCTTGCTATTCACGGGAGTGCAGGAAATCTCAGTCAAACTAATGAATCTAACTTTCCTTCTAGCAACGAGAGTCCAACTAAAACATAATGGATGGTTTTGCCACAGTTTACAGTCGATTACCATCGTCAACTGCTTATTTTGACAAAAGTCGACATCAGCCCTGAAAGAGTTAATGCGGAGATTGCCTAATTGCAAGCAGAAAAAGTTCAATGGTGGAAACTACAACATGTTAATATTTTGTTCCATAATGCACAGTATTTTCTGTAGTTTGATTGGCCCCCTATCAGATCATATTCATAACTCACATGAACTGCTCCTGGGTTGTATGTTACCACATTGAGACCACCGTTTCCAAAAAGTCGTGGTATGATTGTTTTGGTGTACAGCAGAGTGTGATTGGTGTGTTCACATTTACCTATATGAATTGGACTATGGAAGTTCGGAAAAAAACGGGCCAAATGAAGTTGGTGTGAAAAGACCTTTACATCCAATTTTTTTTGGTCGCAATATAGATGGTAGTAAAATAGTCCGAAGAATCTGGCTACCCAAAAACAGGGAGGTCACCCACACAAAATGTACTAGACCAGGGATGCCTAAAGCTACTCCTGGAGGGACATAATGGCTGCAGGTCTCGGTCAGTGAATTACTTATTTTTTCCTTAAATGGCAGCCAAACAAAATCAAGAATTGAAGCGAGTTAGCAGGTGGCCAGCAAGGCTGCCATCTCAAACTCCAACCTGTTTCACTCACAACCAGTGTCTTGACTAGAAGCAGATCATTGTTGTTAATTCCACGACTTGTTGGTGCTCTCATTCTGAAACAGCAGACACTTCCAAAATGGCTGACCTTCCCTTTTTTTAAGAGCACCATCAAAATGTTTTGTGGACCTGAGCAGATCAACATTACTGAGATCTTCACATTGCATTATTCTCAGATACTACATGATGGACAATGGTTACCTGGTCA
>JANRMT010028174.1:110544118-110606654 GCA_026402145.1 Polypterus bichir lapradei | reverse complement strand
TGTGGGAAATATACACTAACAACATTCTTCATCACACCTTCAATTTCCAGCTTCATAATCATCATTCTTTTCAACCCTCTTTTCACCTCCAAAACACTCTTGACATACTGTTCCTTGAGGACAACTCCTACCATCCACACCATGGTAGAATCTAGTATCTGCCAGAATCAAATAACCCCAAAGTAACTGCATTCATATTATTTATTCACAATCTACCAGTGTTTTCTTCAGCAACACTAAAAAAAAAAAAAAAATAAATAACAAAAGAACCTCATTAATCTATAATAATAAAAGACAAAGCCCTCACTGACTCACTCATTCATCACTAATTCTCCAACTTCCCGTGTAGGTAGAAGGCTGAAATTTGGCAGGCTCATTCCTTACAGCTTACTTACAAAAGTTAAGCAGATTTCATTTTGAAATTGTACGCGTAATGGTCATAATGGTCGACAACGTTCACCATGTTGAACTTCCTTATTTATGGCCCCATCTTCACGAAATTTGGTTAGGCGGCTTCCCTGCGCTAACCGAAACCGATGTACATACTTATTTCAGTGGTATGACGCTACCGTCGGCCACCATATTGAACTTTCCAAAGGTCTTTATTACTTATGGGCCCATCTTCAAGAAATTTGGTACGCGGGTTCCCAACGCTAACTGAATCCTACTTACGTACATATATATGTCCATAGCCTGCAGCTCGGTCACCGTGTGAGGCGGCGTTGGGCCCCCCATCCCAACGCCTCCCACGTTGTTGGCTGCCTGCCTATATAAGGCCGTCCGTCACTCCGGTCTCTACACTCCCTTCCTTGCTTTGCCACGGGATTCATGTCTCCCTGCTGATAACTACAGCCTTTTTATTTAATCCACGGCTTCTCCTCTGTTTTATTGTTTGTTTATTACGATTATAGTTATTGTGTAGGTATTTTAGACTTACTTTACATTGTTCAGGTACCCATTTCCTTTATCGTTCCAACCGTACCCCCATTAACATGTCTATCGAGGTGATCACTATCGATCAAAGAACTGTCACTTACCGAGTGGTTTCCATGCCCGGAGATGGCACCTGCCTTTTCCATTCTCTTTGTTACATATTACACGGCCATATCAAGCTCACTCTTGATATCCGGAGGATCATTGTGTCTTATGTATTGAATGACTGGGACAGGTTCAAGGTGTGGACTGATGACGGTACAGGAGATAATTATATTACACAGGAGCACTATAAAAGTGGAATGCTTAAGCCCTTCAACCAATACTTCTTCATGTGAGTTTATGGCTGCCGCTGAATTGTTCAGTTGTCGCTTTCAAGTGTACTGAAATGGCCAAATATTTTACACCTTTCGACAACCGCCAATGCCTCTTAAACATCTTAGATTCACAGGTGATGATTTCTGTAGTGGACACTTTGATGTTTATGAATGTTTAAACTCTCAAAAGCTGGATGTGAAGTTATCGATGAAACCGGTTGTATGCTTACAATACTTGACAGATGCCGAATGTCACTTCAACACAAGTCCTGCAAATACTATCGTAATTGAAACAAACCATGAAATTCAAACCGATTATGACAGCAGCAATCCAAGCTGTGAGATTTGAAACAAGATTACTTTTCACATGGCCAACTGTACGTTGCATGCTCAAGAGTAAGCTCAGCGCACAGCTTGGTCATATTACAACCAGCGGGCCGAAATTACAATGTGGTATACAAAGAGATCCTTAACAAATAATTATTGGTATATTTTCTCTCAGCTTAAAAAGGTTTAATTTTCTTCTTAATAAAAATTTTAAGGCAGTACTTCGCCACTGCGAAGTGCGGGTATTTTGCTAGTAGTTAACTATCAGTGGGGTCCACCATAATCTTTTATTTAAAAAAACAACAACAAAATAGCAAGTGAACTGTAAGGGAGAAAAACTGCAAATGTGTTTTAGTTCTTCAAAGTACCTTTTTCCTTACCTGTTTATACATTTAGTAGAGTGAGAGCCCAGTGTCTATTTGGAAACTCTGGTTGCAAGGTGGAGGACTCACCCTGGAGAAGGTGCCAGCCTTTACTAAAGCTGACGTAACAGTGCATGGCATATGGATGTGCCAGCACTTTGAGGAAAAAACAGAGAGAGAATACGCAAACTCCACAAAAGCAATGCCCTGGCTTACATCCGAGTCTAGGACTATCGAGTTATATATTGTGGCTCAGTGCTGTCAGTTAAAAACAAACATAACATGTAAATGTATGTATACTTTTAAACAGAGCACTTCACTTGAGGTATCTTACAGTTAAATAACCTACAAAAGCAGTAAACACAGCATATTTATTTTGAAATGTAAGCTGTGAAATAGCTTTCAAAAACTGTTTACAACTTTAATAATGCAATTAGATGCTGACATTCATAAAAGATCCTTTTTGTGTGCTTTTGTTATACACTGTCGCTTGATATGCACTTTTGTAATATGATGTATTTTTATTTTTTTCTTCAGCCTGAGAAGAAACTGCTATTACACTTAATTTATTAACAATAATTATTGAAACATTGCAATGCCTCACCTGTGGCATTATCCTGAGTGCCTAGCTCAGGACTACTGAAAGAAAACACATGAAATAAAGAAGCAAATCATAAACAATCTACATTAAACACTTTCTAATTTAAAATGCATGCATCAAAGAGGAGATAGTACTTAAACGTAAATATCAGAATTACATCAGAGCTCTTCTAGAAATGAAAGTGAAAACAGCGCAATGAACTCATAAAATATGAAAAGCATTTTATTTATTTATTTTTTAACAGAAGAAGATATCCATCAAATTTCTCATCAAAGACAGATATTAAATATGTTATCTTTTGACTTTTCAGGACAAACTGCAGATTTGAGGCAGCGCAATAAATTGATTATATTGACAACCTCCATTTCAAAGGTCAGCATGTTACAGTGACCTTTGGCCTTTGAGTCAGTGGGGAAAAGAGACTGGACTGCCTCCAGTAATTAAGCAGTTATTATTCTCAGCTCACTTGCGCCAATAATTCTTCAAGCTCTGGTCGAGCTTTGAATCGTGAATAAAAGTCTGCTTCTGTGTGCTACAGTCAGGAGAAAAAAAAACCCATGTCATTTACTGTATATAATACATGTCTTGTTTATTATCTAAATACAGGTTAATTTAAATGCATTCTTGTTCCTTTCCATAAAATCCAAGTTTTAGTAAATGAAAAGCTTATATAAGCTATAAAAGAAATCAGAGCACTTGTTAAACTTGATTCACACACTTTAATGCACTGTACATACCAAATAACTTATTTAGTACTGTACTAAGACATTTAAAACAATTATTAGTTAATGAGTTATGAATTGGAATATGAAATCCAACAGCAAAATTTATAACTGAATTAGCAATTTTAAAATACTTTTCTTCCCCTGAATTAATAATTTGCAGACAGGGGAAATAACATCTAATATATATGCAGAAACAAAGAAAGTATACATAGCATAATGAATCTGTAGGATTAAAACAACATTTAATAATAATTCCTAAATTCTGCAGTAAGCTGCATTTACAGGCTTTTTTCCTGCTTTTAATTTTTTTTGGGAAAAAATGCCATCCAGCTAGACAAACTCAAAAGTGTGTTAGAATTTTAGACACTGTTAAATGCTGCAGAATGAATGTTCAAGTATATAAATCTTTCCTGTAAGTGAACTGGTGAAGTACATTTTTATTTTACAAAGATATGTGTCTTGCATGTTGTTAATAAATGACTAATTTATATATCACCCTCAATAGACAGTTTTCATATTGTTTTGTCATTGTATAAAATTTTGTTTTATCATATCTGTTCTCCATAAAAAAAGTAAGACTAATTTTCTTTCTTGGTCATCAATACAAAACATATGGGTTAAGTATTTTAAAAAAATACTTCTTGGATGGAGTATTTCTTTAAACACAAAATTTAACTTCACAAATACCTTTCAAGTGTGTAATTTATTAAAGGAGGAACAGAAATCTATTACTGACTCCACAGAGAACTAGTTATTTAGTTAAGTAGAAAGGCCTATTTCAAACTGAAGTAAAACAGTTAAAGAGTGATTCATGAATGCAACCTAATACATAATTTAATGTCTTAGTGACATCTATCATGCAGGAAAGTCTGTTTATAGCAACAAATTGAAAAGGGAAAATATATTGGCAGAAAAGATGACATGCAAAGAAAAGCAGCAAATTTAAGAGTGGGTCCAGAGAAATTAGGCAGTTACTTATTTCTGCTAAAAATAACTGCTGGATTCAGCATTGAGATATCAGACTATGAACTAGGAAACACTATGTAGAGGCTAACTGAAACTCAAAGGTTGCAAAATAATGTGGTAAAATCACAAACAGTCTTACCTCTTTAATAGAGAACTGCACTCCTTCTGGCTGATTCATCTGAAGAATTTCAATAAATACTGGAGCCAATGTGGAACTTAATGCTCCTAACTGGAATCAGTGACAACAAATGTGGTCGTTATTTTGAAAAGCAGTATATAAACCACAATTCTATAAAAAAATGTATCTTACTACCAAAAAAAACCAACAAACTTTCAAGTTATTCTGTTTAAGAAGAAACTTCATGGATCAAAGCTCCTGTCCCCCCAACTTATGTTCCATATTCCAGTAATAAAATCAGTGAATAGTTAAGTTCATTTTTGAAATTTCATTTTTGGAATGAGAAGTGTTTAGCACACGTGTAAACCATTGTATAAACTACCACTTGAAAGTAATGTAAATGCCTTTAAAGCCCTACAACATGACCATACTCTATTATAATACGTGTTTCATTTATTTAAATTACTGAAGACCTTAACTTTACCGTGCTATATTTCTGAGCTCAGTTTTGTTTTATCGTTGTACTCAACAGGTTACCACCCTAACATGAGGGCTGATTTAGAAATAGGAATGGTTGATTTCTGTTGATGTTTGGTGGGAAAAATGTGCGCCTTCCCTACAACAGTGAAGTTTTTTTTTTTTTCTTCTGAAAACCTGGGTAGTATATTGTGTGTGAGGTACTGCAACTGGCTATTTAGAAAATTCAGATAAGTTACTTGCAATGTGCATAAACACATCATGGGTTCAAGAGTGAATTCTCTGAGACCTCTCTTTAAGATAGAGACTAGAAATATAAATAATTTTACATAGCCAAAAACCAGAGTAATGCTTTTAAAAGCACTGCAAGGAATAATAATGTTTTTAATTGTCTTTTGTTATATTATAGTCAATGGAGAAAAATAAATTCTTGTATACATGCTTCTTATTTATCACTGGGTAAGTGGGCTCTGTAAGGGACTTGCTGCACTGCCGAGGGCCATTTCTGGCCTTGCATCCAGTGATGCAGAGATACTTTCAAGTAGAATTGATCAAAGTGAATCACACAATAAAAGGAATGCAAGAAACTACAAAAAAACTATTAGAAAAGTTAAAAATTTGCATTGGGTAGTTTGGATATACAATTTTTCAAAATTCACTTTACCTGCACAACTCTCATATGAGTGTTTAGAATTGCATCTGTGTACATTTTTGTGCCTTGATCCTGCATTAGCATTACTTCAGTGCATTTTGTTGGCAAAGCATAACTGAAAACAAAGGTATAAAACAACTGTAACACATCATTCAAAACAAACATTTATGAATCCTATTTTTTAATCTTAAAGTCTGAATTATTTTAGAACAATATTTTTAATACTGTATTGTTTGTATTTCTGACTGAATAATATTTTACTATTTGCAAATGTTTTTCCCCCCAACTACAAATGCAAACCAAGTAAAAGAACCATGTTTTGTTCTAGATGCAGAGACTGTGTAATCAAAAATTAATACAAAATTCCAGAATTTACAGAATGATGGTGTTTGGAATTACTTGCTTCTGTTTGTAAGAACGAATCAAAACTTTTACAAAGGAAGGAAAAAAACTATAATAGTTGCACTTTAACCAGATAGCGTATAATACTATACCACATTAAATATTAAAATATTTAAGTGTGAAAAATATTGGGAATGGTCTAAACTCCATTGTATACTAAAAAAAACATACATACTGTGTGCTAATATTAAAATTAAACACATTCAATTTTAACTAAAATAGTGCTGCTTTTATGTACGATACAAAAAAAAAAATCTTTTCTCCCCCTTTTTTCACCTAACAAGATTTTTTTCGCCAATCAATAAGTCAAAAAGCAGTATTCTCGATAAACAGCTTTAATTAAACTCCCAATCTCACATAACCCGTTTGCTTAATTTGAATCAGCATTAACACTGCAAGACAGATGTGTGTTCTATCTGTAAAATATATGTGACATAAACAAACACAGAATTGTTGAAGCAATTTTGCAACCTAAAGAAAGAAAGGAAATATCAGCCGTGTGAAAAAATTATGGCAAAGGATTTTTATGGGTAAGAATGTTGAATTCTGATGGTCCTCATGCTATTACCTCTTTTTTCCCCCCCATGAGCTTTTTGATTTACAGAGCCCAAAATGTTAGCAGCATTAAGAATGTGAGAGTATACTGCTCTTCTATTTTAGTAATATATAGTCTACCAACATTTATGGAAACTGCCCGACAGGATAGATTTGACCCTTTTTTATTAATTTGCCTTGATAGACTCAATGAGGGAGTAATATGACTAAACAAATTAATTACCAACTTGTTGAGGCAGTCTTACCTTATGTATACATGTCACTATTATCTCTATATATAATCTTCATTTGGATCTTGATCTTTGTTTGTTTGCGGATGAATTAGAAGAAGCACTAGATGGCAGTAGAGAGACAGCTAAAACATAGGCATTGCATTAAGAATCTCCTCCAGGCTTATACTACTGAAGACTGTAGTACGCCAGTCACACCTCAAAACACAGACATTCAAACTAAACAAATTTTTGTGCTTTAAATTAACTAAAGAGATCTTCATTTAGATCTTGATCTTTGTTTGTCCGTGAATTCCACGCATGCGTAGCTCACCTTCCAGTTTAGTACGTTGTTGTTACTCACGGATGTCAACAATGTGCCGGAATAACGAAAGGGGTGGTGGACAGTGTTACGCTGGTTGGCTCCTGAGGCCTGGTTAGAGAATGAGATTGCCGAAGATAAAAGGTATGTGCCTACGTAACATATGAATGAAAGAAAGACAGTGGGTAAAATGAACAACGTAACAGCACGTTCCGGAAATTATTATTGTTATGTTGTAGCCGGCGAGTGCTGCGCATCTCACAGTTGTACCGTGGCTTGCTCACATGTCAGTGAAGTGATCCCTATTTATGCTTTAAAAGAGCCTGGATACCTATTTCTCCTCCTTTTATAACCATTGCTCCGTGTATATTGCCTTACTCTTTGGATTGCCACAAAGCAACCTGCGAGATTGGAGAAAGGTTGAGAAGAGATTGTGAGAGGAAACGACAGCGTCGTGAAAACAAGACAGACTGTGAACGGACAGAAGCAGAAATGCTCCTACACCACCAAATAATTACGATTCGGACAGTGATTCCGAGTAGGCCGTTCCTATCGAATCAACATCCAAGGGTTTTCTTTTGTAATTTTGTTTCCCTTATAAAAATCATAATGCTGTGCGACGAAGGGCCCAGTTCACGAGTGGCAGCCGCGTTTAAACAGGGAGCCCTTCACAGACAACTTTAACATGCACAACGTAGTTGGGCACACATGGCTAGTATGAAATATAAATATTCAGCATTTAAGATGAAAATGCAGGTTATTATTTTTGAAAGTGCTCACTGTGTTTTCTTTCAGAATTAACAACAGGAGACTAAAATACACAAATTAACATAAATTGTACCTTAAAAAACAGGGTAATTGCAAAAACCAGTTTACACTTTTTAGTGTCAAAAGCCTTGCATGAAGAAGTATCTAATTCATGACCTCTTTCCTAAACAAATTTTGACATTTGATTGCAGCAATGGGATAGTGGAACACATGAAACTTTCCGAGAACATCTGCATTGATGTACAAACATGCTGGCTAGGACCAGCAGAGAGTATTTGAATTTATTACAATTATCAAGTTTAGTAAAGAGACAAAATAACTACAATAACAAAAGACAAAGAACTCACCTTTCATCCACCTTGATCTTGAGTCGGTTGCAGAGGTTATGGATGTATTGAGAGAAATGTTCCACAAGTGTCATATCATGACCAGAAACACATACATTAAGCACAGCATACTCAGTATCAGTCCCTGCTTTTATTTCTTTCATCTGCAGCTTTTCCTTCTTCTTTTTTGGCTATGCAAAGAACCAGAATGTATTTTATAGAATTACCTTAACATGGGGTATATATTTTATAGACAAAGAATGTGCACTTCATAGATCTCTTACAAATTATTTAGCTGTGTACACTGAAGCAAATACACCAGCACTATAAAAAGAGAACAGTCAATAATAAAGGCTTAGCCAATTATTAGCAAGTCTACCCAGGCAGATGAGTTCCCCTGTCACATTGAAAGAACAGTTAAAGCAAACTACCTATGCATTATTTTTAATAGCACTGCACCAAAAACCAGGAAAAGAACCTGTATCATTTTCTCTGGACATTAAACTGGCTATACCCTGGCCATAGAGGAAAAAGAGCCACCAAAAAGAAGCTTTTGAATTTGCTCAGCAGTCACCTTTGATACATATGTGGATTGCTTAGCACTTTAAATTGTTTTTTGTGTCTTTGCAAGTGCAATATACAGGTTATTCCTGACAGAATGCTGCAAGAAACAAATTCAAGCATTTATGTACATACACAAGGAAACACCTTTATATTTGCATTCTATGCATAATCTAAGAAAATGTTCAGTCATAAAACTGAGTGAAAATATTAAGCCAAAAAAAAAAAAAAATATATCACAGCTGAATTTTGTTGCTAATTGCTAACCAAGATGCAAAGCCCATGTGAAGCTGTTTTTAGTACTGTGTATTAGAACAACTGATACTTGGGGGCATCCCTGTGTTAGCTATTAAGTTAATCAGTCCACTCTTAAAATTACCTGGAAATCCTGTTTCTTTTGTTTAAAAATATGGTAAAATGTATCCATTAAATAAGCAAAAAGGAGGGTTAATTAATTGATTTCTACAATACTGCATTCACAAACTAATCGATAAACATGGTGATAAAACAAGTCTGTTTTTATTAAACATACTAAACATTTAGCTACAATTATTTAATTACCTGAGTTCTCTCAGAAGTTCTGTTAGAAAATATGTCAGGAAAATCAGTTACTTTCATTAGTTTCTTAATAGATCAAATTGTTTTTGATATACTGTATTTGTATCTACAGCTAGTAGTTTCGGAAATGATAAGGTACTTAAATGTTTTAGCACTGTGGTCAAAGTCAGTATTTTATACCAACAGCATTTTCTTAAAAGTAACTACAAGTAAGAATGGTTTCTTTGGGACATGCAGAAATTAAACCTACATTTGAAGTTGCGCGTATCAGATGCATATGTACATAATAGAACTGGGCAATAAACCAGTCAGCAGTAGCATAAGATCGGAGCTAGTATTGCACAACTTCAAATTAATATTCTGCTTTGGATTAAGTCGATTTGACAGTGGATGATTGTTTAATGCTGACAATTTTAAACAGGGAGAGAGGAAAGGAAAAAACTGTTTTTTTTCCTGTGTTTGCTTGGAGGCAGCAGCAATGGGTGAGAAGCTAGATGAACTTCCAAGAGGTGAATACCTGCTATTCAATCAATACAAGTAGCAGAATGTGAAGTGTTTTGATGAATAAGAGGCGTGCATGTATGTAGAATTACACAGGGACTTTATCAGGTGTGCCAAATACAAATGCATTATACTGTTATCTACCAAAACCATCAGAGTTTTTAATTAAACAGCAATATAATTGCCACCATACTGCCCACTCCTACTACAGAATACGGTATAGGTGGTCTAATTTGGTCTGGCCTCGTAGGCAATATTAAAGTAGAATTTCTTGGAGGTATTACTGGAGAGTTCACTTATTGATAGAAAAAAGGCTGCAGTTGCTTTACCAGGCAGATGACATGAGCCAGTGCAATTATTCATATTATAATATTTGCAACTTTACATGGAAAAGAGTAAAAATTATTTTATTAATGTTCTTTTTATCTATAGCATATTTCTACTCTTTATCCCTTTTTCATTTTCATGTGATGCAAAACATGCCAAATAATTAATTTTGGGATTCATAACTGGAAAGAAATCTCAGTCCACATAAATGATGCTTACCACTTCTTTTGGCAAAAGATATTTGTATCTTCCAATACCATGTGTAGGCTTGGATCGATAATTCCTCTCATGGTTCTGCACAACACTAAAAACTAAAAGTGCAAATACAGCAGATTTGTTAAATTATACCTTATGAAAAATGTTTAATATATTTAAATGTGCCTATTTAAATGTATTAACTGTGCCAATTGTTAATAAATAATAATGACATAAAAACTTTTGTCACAAAATAAGATCAAAATTAAATAAATATAAAGGAAGGAGAAGAGGAAGTGCTTCTGTAAAATAAACACATTGACATTAGCAGGTAAAAATCAGTACAAGTAGTATGGGGGAAATAAAGAAATTGTTAAGACTCCTCCACATTGGAAATCTGTTATTCTGAAGAACATCTAAAATGACCTTGATTATTTAGTTCATTACAGCACTGTTTTACTTTCTAAATGGTAAACATTCATCTATCATTATAAAAATACTCCTTTAGTCAGATGCAGCTTCCTCTTGTGTACACTGATATTTATATTTTAAAACATACAGACCTTTTAAATAGCTTAGTCTTTTTATATATAAAATTGTTTCTTAAAAAGATAATGATTCATGCTAAAGTTGAAAGCTGTTCAGTGTGACTTTAACCAGACACACATTCTTGTTCTGAACCAATATGTAATGCATAAACACAGACCATTAAAATGAAAATGAATCTACAAAACAAGGTAGATATGTTTCAATAACCTACCACAATAAGTTTCATTTGAAGCAGTATATAGTTAGTAGACAAAATAAATTATATATAAAATCTTGTTCAGTGTCAATGCAAATTGTATTACTCTCTCAATCATTAAAGAATTACCCAGCTTGGGCACAATCTTTGTTGCTTACCTTTGCATACGCCATTATCTAAAGGTGATAGCCTATAACCAAACCAAAAAAGGGTAGTCACTAAACAAAATGAATAGCAGAACATTTAAAATTAACAATAATAATAAAATAATTCTAAATGTATTAATATAGGGGAGCATTCAAAGTAGATATAATTTTTATAATTATTGTGGAGACTGGCCCGGACACAGACAGACAGACATTGTTGTTACACCGAACACACGTTTATTAAGAGTCCTATTATTTACAAAGTGCCACACAACCCCAAAGTCCCCCAAAAGACCTGGCCAACACACACTGCCTTCTCACTTTTCAAGCCACCTTCTTGCCTCCTCCAAGACCTTGTCCTCCCTTCTCTCCAGACTCCAGCCATTGTATGATGGGAGGCAGTTCCTTTTATATCCACCCGGATGTGCTCCAGGTGCTTCCCGGCAATCTTCCACTGGCACTCCCCAGTGTGGAGGGAATGCCAGCTGCATCCCCGGAAGCACTCTGGGTGTCCCTGCTCCTCTTCCCCCCAGCACTTCTGGGTGTGGCGGAAGTGCTGAGGTCCAGGGCTCCAAAGGCATAGGGGCACCCCCCGGCGGTGACTACGAGCCCCTACAGGGTTGAGCTTCAAAGCTCTGTACCCGTGGCACCCAAAGGTACCAGGGTGGTCGCCCCCACATGGTCTGGGGGAGGCATAAGCCCTCCTCCAGTCCTCCTAGGCGTCCTGGCCGGGTCGCTCCCCCCAGCCATCTCGGACAGTATGTATATACTGTATATAAATTGTGGAATAACAATTACAATTGAGTGCTTAACCACAGCATTACATTGTGTTACACAGTAAATACAAGGTAATAACACCCAGTTATTACCTGTATAATTACAGAGTAACATTATATGTACAGCGTATTTAGGGACACCTACTTTAAAGTGGTATTGGTGTAATGTATGTTTTGTATATAAATTTAGTTTTTAATAAGCTGTTTTATAAGATTATACATCTTTGAATCTAATATATCTATGACATTTTTCCTTTCATTTTATCCAATTAGTAATTAACAGGACATATGCAGTTTGTGTGTAATTCCTTCTTGAGCTGGGATATCATTGAAATTCAAAATAAGTACAATTTTGCTTAAACCCAATCATGCATGCCCTACAAATGCCCTAAATTGAAGCTGTAGAAGGTTAAACAGAAATACAGATACATAGTTGCAGCACTAAGCAGCAGAATGCACAAACTTTTAAAATGGTAGCATTAATAGCTGTTGTACACAAAACACAGGGGGCAACACACAGTGCATGTTTAAATTGTAGGTAGATATACAAGTTAATTTTTTGTGGAAAGACTAGTTATTTGCTCCATAGTAGGTTGTAATCCTGGATGCCAAGTTTTAAACTGGAGCTTCTTTCCCACATGGAATAGTGCTCAAGTAAAATAAACTTGTTGCAAGATGAGTACTTGCAGTCAGATGTTTTTGGCTCAGATAGCTGCTGCAGTTGTTGTTTGCTCTCCACAACAGGACAGGACACAAGTTTGATTCCTTCTCCAGATTCACTGTGACTCACAGCTATGACAGTAGCCAGACCAGACAATCCCTATTACACACCCACAATTTGCTCTCAGATTTTTTTTTTGTCTTGTATGTAGTTTGGATGTGACTCTTGTGTCTGCTTCAGTTTACTTTGTGTGTTTTGATTTAGTGTCAAATGCTAATGAATTCTAAATAGTCTTCTTGGTAATTAGTAAACATATTTTAATAGTGTAAGGTGATCTGTCCAAGGATACTTAGTGCCAAATGCTTAGGGACTCTTAATAGGCTTGGTATTAAGTAAGCACAGTTCAACTGAGTATGGTGATCTGTCCAGAGATCGGTTTTCCTTGACCCCCTAGAAAATTAATCAATGGACAAAGACACCTACACCCATACTAATTAAAATGTATCTTGAGTGTTCAGTAGTGGATTTGGTTTTGCTCTATGTGATCAAAAGTGGCCAGAGCCTAACCAAGTGCACAAGGGGACAAGGAGCTCCCATTTTCCCAAGATTCTTTTTAATTTCAGTGACAACAATGGGGTAAATCCTAAATCTGGAAGTGATGTACTTTTGTGTTGGTGACAAAATGGTGGTTTACTACAAATACCACATAATGGATTCTGTTTACCACAGAATTGTTGGAATATAGTAACATTTATCACACAGCCAATAAAAAGTATCCATTAACATAAAACAAAAATTTCAGCAAAGTATAATGTATAACTACATCAGCAAAATTTCAATGATTTCAACCAACCACCAAAATTCTTTTATTTTGCACTTGGACTTATCTTTTCTGTATATTTTCCCTGATGCCTCTCCCTTATGCATGCATGTTATATCTTTTAATGTTCTACTGCTTGCAAGTCAGGGTCACAGTAATGCAATGACAATGCTGCTTCATTATTACAAGTTTTTTTTTTTTTTGTTTAGCAAAATCACAGGCTGCATAGGCAAATGTATAGATCTTACCAGACACAGAACAACCCCAAACATCCAGCATCATTGCACATATTCCCTGTTTGGTAATACTATGGTATCCTTGTTAATTATCGCAGTAATGGGCAAAGGCATATCTAAACCATTTTGAACTGTGATCCCAAACTCAAGGTATGTATTCTATTGTGAGAACTGTATAACGTTACACCACTTGTTTTAAGATGGGGGTGAGAAATGTCCTGTAGTAACTGATTTAAATCAGAAGGCAAATCTTATAATGAATTGGCCCAACAAATGCCTTCTGTGTTTCATAACAAGGAGTTGATTATTTGTTCTCAGCACACGAAGACTTTTTATCCAATTTGTTATAAAAATTTAAGGAAGTGTTTGGCTGTTTTTTAGAGCAGACACCTTGTGGCTAAAATTTTTTTCAGCAAGTACTAATTTTAATTTTTTAATTATAATGATATTTTTTTTTACATTTTAATGAAAACACTGCTATTCCCTTTCGACTTTTGGACTTGCACATTTATCAACAAAAATTACTCTTTAATGTCAAAAAAACTGACATTTTTCTAAATTAATTAAAAATAGAAAAATGAAATTTCTGGCTGACGTATTCATTCATCCCTTTGCTTTGGCACACCTAAACTACCTTTTAAACTGTCCAGCTCTCATCTCCTAGTCACATCATTACTTGGCTGGACCCCACTGCCACTGCTTTGTAGTTTCATATGCCTTCAGAATAAATACAGCTATAGTTGGGATCTTCCCTGTTTAGTTAATGCATTCTAAGGAAACACCACACCATGAGCATAATTGAACATTCTAAGTGAATCTAAGTCAAGACTCTTGAAAAATAGCAGTCAGGGCAAGAATCAGAAAAACTATACCAAGGCTAGGAATATACTGTATCCTGAAGCCTGACACCCAGTATTAAAAAGAAAAGAAAATATGGAATAACTGTATATTTTCCCATAAATGTCCATCCAAAAGAGTGTCTGGGCATGATCCACTATACTATGGGACGCTACCAAGAGTCCTATTCCAACTCTAAAGGAGTTATTGTCCTCTATGACTATATGGGAAAGAAGAAACTGTTCATATAGCAACACAGTACAATACACACTCCACAAATCTGGCTTGTAATGAAGGGTGGCAATCTTTTTTTTTTTTTTTATTAAAAAAAAAAAAAAAAAATCTCATTCCACATCTTGGCTGGAATTCACTCAAAGGCAAGTGGCTGACTCAACAATTTAGATGAAGATTATATGGTCTGGAGAGGAACAAAATAAAATAAAATTTGGAACACTGAATCGGTTACCAGCCTACCACTGCATATCATATTGAGAACACTGTCTCACTGAGAACAGTGAAGTATGCTGGTAGTAAGCATCATGCTTTGCCAATGCTTCTCTGCAACTGGGACTAGAAAACTCATTATATAGAGGGAAAAAAAAATGGATAAAGTGATTTACAGAAAATTCCTGAAGGAAAACTTGTTTCAATTCACAAGAACTCTAGGACTTGGAAGATGACTTACATTTAAAAAGGTCAGAATCTGTGGACTAAAATTCTATTATCAAAATGTGCAACACACAGTTATGAAAATTAATATGATTTTAATTATTAATTAATTTTAACAAATGTTTTTTTTTTTTTTTATTTTGAAAATAATGAAGTGGTATGTGTTGAGGAGTGGCAAAAAATCTCAGTTAAATCCATCACAGTTCACTACTGTATCACTATAAAATTTGAAAATGTCCATGGGGTCAATACATTTTATAGCCACAGTATCTTCTTTAGTGTTCAGTCCAGAGACTGGTTTGCAGCAACTCTCCACTCCTCTCATTTTTCCGCCTTCTTTTTCATTACTTGGTAGTTCCTGCATCTTTCACTATTTGCTCCAGATATTGCAAACATGGTCTTCCTCTGCCTCTCTTTCCCTTCACCTGTCCTTCCATTATCAATTTCAGGAGCCCTTCATGTCTCAATACGTGTCCCCCAAGCTGCACTTGTCTTTGAACTATAGTTTTCCATAAACTGTGCCTTGCACATACTCTTTTGACAACTTCTTCATTAGTTATTTTATCATCCCATTTAATTTTCAACATACGTAGGTAGCACCATAGCTCAAATGAATATAGTCTCTTTTCCTCTTTAACTACTAAGGTCCATGTCTCACAGCCATATAACACTACACTACAGACGAAGGTTTTTAGTAGCTTTATTCTGATTTGAACAGTATTATTTTGAGACATCAAAGGCTTTATATTTTTGTTGAAAGTGATTTTTGCTTAATTAGTTCTGCTTATTACTTCAACTTTACTTATAAGTTTACTTCCCTCGTAATCACATCCACAGATAAATGAATCTACTTGTTCAAGATGTTCACTACCATCATCATTGGCTTGTTCCCCTTTGTCGAATACCATTACCTTTGTTTTGAATGTATTTATTCTCATATTATATATCTTATCCCCATAATTTCATTCATTTTTTCCCCCAAAATGTATTTCACATCTTCATTTTCAGTTAAGATATCAATATTGGACTCTTTAATTTAATATTGTTTTTTTATCAGTATGCTGTTGCTAGAGTATGTGAATTTCCCCTTGGGATTAATAAAGTATCTACTATATCATTCACAAATCTGAGCATATCTATTCTTTCACCTTGCACTATTACTCCCACAGTTACTTGTTCCACAACTTATTTTATATATAGATAGATAGATAGATAGATAGATAGATAGATAGATAGATAGATAGATAGATAGATAGATAGATAGATAGATAGATAGAGAGAACACAATGAGTGATAGTGCACACCCTTGTCTAACTCCTTTTCAGATTTTTGCTTCCTCTAGTTACTTCCCTCCATATAAAATAGCTCTCTCATTCCCATACGGATGGCATATAAGTCTATGCTCTCTATAGCTAATTCCACCTTTTTTCCAGAACCTCAAACATTTTGTCCCACTTAACATTGTCAAAGGCCTTTGCTATATCTATAAATGCTATGTTCTCATATTCCGCTCCATCCTTTCTTCCATGATCATTCTTAGAGCTAACATGGCTTCCCTGGTACCTAAATTCCTTCTTAATCCAAACTGATCTGAAAGCATTGCTTCAGCTTTTCATTCTATGCACCGAATGACAATATTAATAATTATTTTTGATGCATGTGTCACTAAGCTTAATGTTCAGTGGGGTTCACATTTTATTGTGCCTGCTTTCTTAGGTACGGGGATCATGATATTTTCTTCAAAATAAGCAGCGAGTTTTCCATGCTCATATATCACACAGACTGGTGTATAGAGCCTGTTCTTCATCTGAGTTTCTCATGCTTTAAGAAGCTCAATTGGAATGTTATCTACACCAAGGGCTTTGTTGTTTTTCCAAGTATTTCATCGCCATTACAAACTCTTCTCTCAGTATAGGTTCACCAAGATTGTCAAATCTATTTCAGCTCCAGTTTCAATATTATTTTCTGGCAGTTCTTCCTCTCCATATAATTCTTCAATAGTTTTTCCATCTTTTTATGATTTCATCATATTTATAGTTCTCTAATGTGGTCTCTTCTACTTGAAGACAAGCATTCAGTCTTCCTTATTGAGGCTTATCTCAAAAATTTAAGTTGGTATGTTTTAGTTATTTAAATCATTGGTTGCTAAAGGTGCAAGTGTAAATGACATTCAGTAGATGCTTCACTTTAGAATTCATAGCCTTTTGTGCCCATTTCTCTACCCATTTACTCCCTTTTTGTACCCATTTCTTCTTTTTGTTAGCTATCTGTATTGAGTGATCTGATCTTTATTTAGTATTGACAGTAAGAAGTACAACTGCAAGTTAATAGTTTAAGCATGCAATGTTTGGCAATGTTAATTATTGCAGAAATCAACGTAATTACAAAGGGTCCACAAAAAATTTCCTGCAACTATGTGAACTTACCTATACACCGAAGCAATCGGCTGGAAGAATTGTTCGCTTCTTCTGCAAAATACCTGCAAATTCAAAGAGAATCGTATTCATTTAAACATGCACTTATTAAAAAATGAAACGAACGCAGTTCACGTGATCTAATAAAGATTTTTTTTACATGTGTATGGTGTTAAACAAAGACGTATTACAGTCGCGAAAGCCAAAAACGCTGTTCGGGGTGAAGGGGGCAAACCTGTCCCGGCCGCGGTGAACACCAAACCCAGACGTGGAGACAGTGAATCGCAGAACTCACACGAGTACCGGCTCCTCACAAGCAATCCAATTACAATCGATAATCATTTTTGAGGATGTTGAGGAAAACTATAGTGCCGGATGAAAAACAATTGATAGAACAGCAGTACTTACAGATCCTATACAACGACTTCAGACTACAAGAGCATGGCATAAATTATTTTGTAATTCTACAACACAATACAAATCTACATTTTATTACACACGTATTAAATATCTGTTATGCGTCAATTCAAACACAGCAGCAGTTAACATTGCTGCCAACGTGACCTTGATACGCTAAGATTTTCACTTTTATTTAGTCTCTCTCATTGCGTTACCTTTGTCAATATTGAGTTCATTTTTTCCCCAAAATCGATGTATCATTCGCTACACAGAAACATATATTTAATTTGTCCCAAAATAATTTTAATAAGGCGCTTACTAGCATGAAACACCTTTTACACACATACTGTGTCCGCTCGCCAAAACGAACCCAGCTGCAACGCAATCGTTGAACATATTGGTTCCTACCAGCCGTTTTCATTGTTAATACAGTACTGAGACACCACAGTGACGCAGATGGAGGCTGCTTCTTGCCTTGCACTCGATTCTGTTGTTATAATCGTTGGCTCACTGTGACCCAAAACTGTGCCGAATAAATTTACACCCCAGCACACACATGATTAAATATATACCTATGACTTTGTATTCACTCTTTGTCACTTTATTGCATCTATTTACATTCTTAATCTATCTCTTACTAGCCGTCACAGGACGTTCGGAGCACGCGGGTGCCCGACGATACCGACCGCACAAGGCAGTGTCTTTTGCGTAATAACGTAATACTTTTATACACACACACACACATTTAATTGCAGGTGTAAGAATGCAATAGAGTGTAACTGCAGCCCGCAACATCTATGAGGGGTTATATGACTCAGAGTACGTGACCCGACTGGCGTTGTTGTTCGTGATGCTGTGGGCGTTCCGTGATCTACGTCACATATATTACGGCATGAATGACGGCGGAATGACATGCGTGGAAAATAAAAATGTGGTCTTGGCACCGCTGATATAACGGGGTTTACCGTAGGATGGAGATGGTGGTAATGATCAAGACAGGATGGAATATCCCGCCAAGTAACATTTGTTTTTATAGGTTTTTAAAACTTGTCACTGTTGCATTATGCTAGGAATGTATAATTGCTACAATAGTGACTTTTCCAAGAGTTTATCGATTATTAATTTAAACGCTCACATCCGAGTCACTTATGGCGTTGTGATTATGATTTTAATTACTTATTTTTGTCCAGGGCCATTCCCCATTTCCGTCTGACAGGCATGTTGATAACGCGGTTTCTTTTAACTTTTGTATTCTGTGATAACTTATAGCCTACTGCAACAGGTGGCGCATTCAAAATTCTCTGCATTGACTTCATCCTCCATCTATTAACCAACCCGCTATATCCTAACTGACTTCATTTCAACTTTAAATAACATAACATTGCTAAACTTGCTTAATCCGCTTTTATCGGCGTGGCGTGGTATTATTGGTGGTTGAGGGTCAAAGCCAACTGCAGCCGTTAACCGAAAAGTTTAGTCAGACATTCCCTGCTTTGTGTCAGATTTTGGTGCCTCGACGTTAGATGTGCTTATAATAACACAAATGGTGCAAAGCCTGACGACTGTGGGGCGAGATGCAGACTACAATTAAACGTCAAACTATCCGGATGTAAATCAAATACTGTACATATTAAGTGATTAAGCCACTCTGAATATTGTTTAGATTTTGTAATAAACTCGAGAAACTGAACGATGCAGAGAAGAAGGAAACTGCAATAACTTCAGACACAAGGAGAAAATGCAGCACATTGACTTTTGACTTATCACATGCAGTATTTCTACTGCATATGTTATTTAAATTAAATATGCATCAACTAGCACAAAGGGGAATTACAAGTATAAAATGAGGAAAATCCAGATGTGATAACAACCTTAGCTCATTACATTTTTCTCCCAGAAGGTCTGTCAATATAGAGTATACATCAAAATTAGGAAACCCTTAAAATCTCAGTACTGAAAAACACTTTTCATAAACAAAAACGGATCACGCAGAGGAAAAAAAACAGAAGCTGAAAATGTTAGGAATGCCATGGATATTTAACAGTTAGGAGAAACTAATGTGCTTTCTGTGGCACATCTTGCGATGAAAACCTGGACACATCTTCAGTGATGTTCTTGGGGTCATTGGGAGTTCTACATCTTTCATTATCAGACTTACTCACCCAGGTGATCCAGTCAGGATTGGTCAAGCCCCGATATGACACCAGGTTTGCTCTCTCTTCTTCTTCTTCCACAGCAATCTGGAGGCTGATTGAGCAACCTCCATGGCTATCTTTACTGTAAAGTTTACAGTCATTCGCTTGTTGGCCCCATAGATGCTAAGAATGGCAAGCAGTGTGGTGAAGGACGGGCCAGTGAACCCTTTGCAACTTCAGTCAACTTGACCTTGCCTGCCACCTATTCTCCAGCTCTGCAGATCTTGCTCTCTTACTTTCCTGTTGGCCTCATTGATCCAATCCCCCCATGCTACATAAAATGCAAAAGAAGACAAAGATAAAGAAAACATGAAAATACTGCTAATATAAGTTGGATTACGAAAAGTGTAAAATACCAATTTATAAACACAAAGTTCTACAAAGTCTAGTAGTTGCAATCAATTGCAACACCTTGCAGATATGAAAGAGAAAAATGGAAATGGTCACAAAGGCAACTTCTATATACTAATTACTCTTCAGAATGGAGAATTGATCATGTTGCATAGATTTCTCAAATTTCACAATCAGAAAATGCAGCTGAAATGGAAAAACAAAAGTATAACCTGGATGTGTGTAAAAGCACAGCATTCTCTACTGAGAATATAGGAAAATATGGGAAAAATAGGAGCACCAGATTATTTGATAGGTAGAGACTCCCTTCTCAGCAATCTTCTTCATCTTCTTCTTCTTTGGGCTGCTCCCGTTAGGTGTTGACACAACAGATCATCTCTTTTTCCATAGTAATTGTTTTAAAATCTTCTTCCATCTTTCCATGGTTGAATTTTCCCTGCTTATTGAGGCTAAGGCCTCCTTGATATCTGCAGAGTTGTCCACCCTTTGCTGTCCTAGTGGAGCACTGCCTGATTGTTGTTCTTCTGAATGTTCATCCAGTGCTTCATCCCATTATAGTGCCCTTGCTTCTACTACAAGAATATGGTTTCTCTTCTTGCCTGTGCCTGCTCTGTGCTACCCTTTACTGCCTGCACACCATCTATTCACCAGGTCATTCCTCAAAGTGATTTATTCATTTATGAAATGGTAGTTTGATAGGAGTGGCCTGCTGTAAGTTAGGTAGGGACAAGGAAGATATGTTATTTTTAGAGAGAAAGAGTTTACTAAATCAAGAAAAGTTAGCCTATCTGTTGCATCATCATTATAAAGTGGAATTGCTAAGACACATGGATAGCTCTATTACAATTAACCAAAATAACTAAACTCGTAACAAAATTGTCATATAATAAAAAAGAATTTACAGCTGTCCCATCACAGCACCAAAAATATGTAACACAATATCTCACCAAAACACTACATCACCAAGGACTCCATCTACCATCTCATCTATTCATATCTCACAATCGGACACACAAAAAGAAAATAAAGTTCTAGTCTATGATGTTCTGTTTAAATCTTACATATCTAAATTACATTTTAAACTTTCTATATGTTATCTCACACATTTAGGACCATACGAACAGTAAAGTTCAAGAGCCCATTGTGGCATCTTAGAAAGTCAGAAATTCTGAGACATACACTAAGGTCTGAAATCTATATGCTTTTAATGCCTTTCTATCTAACAGTTCTTTGAGGGTATTCTATTATCTAGATACATACATACCTTTAGAACTGAACATTAAGGTCATTCCATCAACTAATTAGCTTATAGGAGGTAAACAGATTCTTCCATTATCTATGTGAAACCCACATTCTGTTCAAATTAAGCAAAAAATTAAGGTAAATTTACTATTTATTAATATTAGCTAAATACTAAACTTAAATTTACTATTAATTAATATTAGCTAAATACTAAACTTAAATTTACTATTAATTAATATTAACTTAAAGGATTTGACTTTCAAAAGCACAGTGTTCAGCTATCTACTCAGAGATGGGTCATTCACAGGGAGGAGGACTTGCATTTGTGTTTAAAAATACATGATAGATCATTCCAGATAAGGAACATACAGTGGGGAACAAGTACTGTTCTAAGATGCCTTTATCTACACTTGCCATTCTTAACCATCCATTTTGCTAATATTTGGCTCTTTTGCACTCAGAGGCTTTCCACTTTGTCTTTTGTAATGCACTTTTTTGATAAACCATGGATGTCCGTTATTGTATTTAAAATCTGATTTAGCTAGAGTGTAGTTCTGTTGATAGATGATGACCCTCAGTCCTCTTTTTTCCCAGCAATCACAAGCAAAGCTTCTCCCTTATATCCTTCCACCATGATAAAGGACTAAGACTGAACTGCTCTAAATCCTAACCAAAATGCCTGTGTACTCCAACTTCACAATTACACTATACCATTATCATTACTTACATCACTGTCTCACTGACCCACTCCAGCAGATTTTTTTTCTCTACAACATACTAAGAATCCCTTACACCCAATCAAACTATATGTGCAGCTTTTTAATAAAAGTATTAAAAGTAAATACCTGTAAAAAGGTCAGGGTGCACTGTAAACATTTATGGCAGCTGAGATAACCAAATTATATATGGCCAAATTATTTTTTTAAGGGATAAGATACACAAGAGTTTATAAATAAGTTATGCCTATGCCTAAACATAATAAGGATAATATTGTAAGAACAAAACCAGGCATATCATGAAGATTTGGGGACTGAAATGATACTCATACAACTGAAAGATCTCAAATCAAAAAGAAAACACAAAAAACAAACTTGAGTACATTTTATTAGATGGAAGTCAAAAATAGACTGCTATGAGATGGCAGAGTAGTCAGTTTTAAGTGCTGGGAAGCAGAACAGGCAGGTTCAGGTGGCTGAAAACCGGAAGTGGTGTCATCGGTGGTTGGTCTGTCACTCATCCTTTCTGTAGAGGGAGGAAGAGGACAGGTATTGGGTGACAGACCCAACCTTGATTTGGAGTGCAACTACAATCAACCAAACCTTGAAGTTTTCCCCAAATTGCATGTGTGTGACAACAGATAAATAGACAGATAGATGTTTATTTGTCGCCTGTGGAAAATTCAACTTTTTATAGAAGCTCTTTAAATAAACGAAAAAATAAATAAATAGACAAATAAATATTTATACACACACTATAGTCTGAAAATACACCAACACTTTATTATGTTACCAGAAATTTATTGAATATAAGTAAACTAAGCAAATGGTCATTTACATTTTTAGGACATTAAGGTCATACAATAAGAAGGTAGCTGTGACCTTACTGTCAACATCTGAGAAACAGGGAAGGGAAAGAGACATTAATCTTGAAAAACTGGTGTATACAATCTATTATCATACGTACAAAAGTCCCATCTTTCACAGTTTTGAGTAAGTGAAGTTAAACCTGTTATGTGACTTTTAAAGCATTAAAGGAAGTGCTCAGTTCAAGGTGAATTCTGATACTTTCTCAGATAGCTAATTGCAAGATTTGCTTCCTTGCTTCTGTATTGCCATTTGTTATTCTGAGTAATTAAATTAATCACCCTACTGAGATTTTTCTGACAATGGAAAAAAAGCCTTTAAAAAATTCTTTGTTTATCTTCATTCTGCGTATTCTGGTAATGATCTGGTGACAACAGACTGAGCAGCCCAACTCTGGTATCTTATTTCAGTTCCTCTTGTTGAGTTCTCAGATGATACCAAGCCATTTAAAAGGTATGTTTTCTTTAACATGCCCATTGAAGGTAAATCATTTTAGAATATGCAGAGTGATTTTAAATACATTCACCATGTTTTATATTTGCAGCATTTGTCTATAGCCATGTGGAAAAGTAAGTATACCCCATGGAAATTACTGACTTTAGATCTTCATGCAAACAATGCCTACAGATAAAGGTGATATACTTGAATGAAAGCACAGGGAAAATTTACCTTTTCAATTTTATTCAACAAAAATATAAATAGATGTAATGGTCTACTGGTGAAAAAGTAAATCTACCCTTGGCCTCAGAAGCTGGTTTTGCCTCCTTTAGCAGAAACAACTTCTTGAATGCATTTTGCATAACTGCCCACTGTCTCTAACATTGACTTTTTCAATTTTTGACTGATTCTCTATGCAAAATTCCTTCAGTTGTAAGATGTTTGTGGGCATGTACTGCCCATTTTAAATCCATACAACATTTTAATGAGACTCAAATAAGAGCCTTAAATTCCATATCTTCTTTTTGAGCTATTCCTTGGTGGATTTGCTAGTGTACTTTGGATTATTATCATGTTGAAAAGTCAATTTCTTATTTAACTTAGAGACAGGTGGCCTCACATGCTCCTCAAGCACACTTTGATAGATGCAGAGCTAATAGTTGACTTAATAAAGTCCGCAAGACCCCCAGGCTCAGCTCATGGGCCAAATATGGTGGGCTGACCAGTACTGGACAAATTAGCAGTTGTTTGAAGCCTACACCACTTGTAGATGATCTTCCTTGCAGTGGAATGATGAGTTGAAATAATTTACCAATCATTGTAAATCCCTTGCCAGACTCCTAGGCATCCACAACATTTTTATGTGGGTTGTGAAGAGCGCTTTTGATCTTGGCTTGATGATTCCACACACATCAATAGCACAGAGAACACAAGATCCTTGCTACCTGTGTTTTAAATAAAACAGGTGCCACCTGCTTACTCCCTAAGACAGTTGGTACCTAATCTGGAGTACCTGATTCTAATTTTATGGATTTATGTATTTGACATGGTGATAAATATAGGAGTGTACTTACTTTTTCCACGTGGAAAAACTACACTTTTGTCGATTTAGATTATGAGAATGAATGCACCATGTCAATTTAATTTGTCATTTGTTCATGTATATCCCCTTTATCTGTAGGCAATGTTTGCCTGTTCAAATATGTTGAAAAAGTCAACAGTTTCCATAGGATGTACTTACTTTTTCACATGACTCTATGAAGTGTAGGAACTTTCCAGGAACAAATATGCCATATATTACCTATAAAGGGGGGAAAAGAGGAGTTTTCAAAAAAGCACCTAAACAACTCTTACTACTGAGATACAAGATTCTCTGTTTTGATGAAACCAAAATTGAACTGTCTGGCCTCAATTCTAAGTGACATGTCTGGAGGAGATCAGGCACTGCTCATCATCTGCATAATGTCATTGCAATAGTGAAACAGTGGTGGCAGCATCATGTTGTGGGGTTGCTCTTCAGCAATATGAACTGAGAAACTAGTCAGGTTTAAAGGGAAGCTAAACATACAAAAGTACAGAGATACTTATGAAAACCTGATGCAGAGCACTCTGGACCTAAGGTTGTTCACCTTCCAACTAGCCAATGAGCCTAAGTACAAAGCAAAGACGACCAGAGTGACTGACAGACAACTTTAGAAATATCCTTGAGTGGCCTAGGCTGAGCCCAGACTTGAGTGGTCCAACTTGATGGTCTCCATCCAACCCAACAGAGCTTGAGAGGACTTGCAAAAAACACATAAATCCATGTGTGCAAAGCTTCACGCAACATACAGAAAAAGAATTCAGGTTATAATTACTGCGAAAGGATGCTTCAACAATGTACTATGAATCATAGTACTTGTATCAAGGCAGTATCATGTTTTTATTTTTAATAGAACTGCAAAAATGTCCTTTGTTGCTTTGTCATTCTGAAGTATTGGGTGTTGGTTGATAAGGAAAAAAAATAATTTAAATGATTTCATAACAAAATATGTAAAATGTGAAGGGGTCTGAATACTTTCTTAAGTATGGTAAGGGAGCTGAACTTTATACTTGCTGCAACAGTGCATCAGGTCACACCTTTTTAAAACACACTTCAAAATGCACAATTTTAATGGGTTGTAATTCTGCAAATTAATTTGACACAAGCTTAACTTCTTTTTCCTGTTGCACTTTCTCTGAAAAGCAGGGACCATTTCAATAAACATGGCACAAATCCTTTGATTTGCTTACACCAAAACATAATAATTCCAAATCCTAGGTTATAAAAGTCATTCTATCACATATATTAATACATCAATATGCCAATCAAGGCCTACATGGTATATTTTTACGTTTTTTAAAACAGAATGATTCTACAGCTCACACATACCCTCCGCAAAAAATACAGCACTGACATCATTTTCTGTCAATTTCAAATAAATAAGACTTCCAACACAGCCCTATAAAAAAAACAACTTTACTAGGCAAAGATCCGTTGCTGATGACGATGGCAAAAGCCGTCCAAAGTTCTCAAATGACGTTTTTATGTAGGCTGGTAAGGTAACGTGGCGGCCGCGAGCATCAACCAACCCTGATCAGACCGGAGGCCCCGCCTCCATAGATTACTCATTGGTCACACAGGCATAATATTTGCCAACCCCTTATGTCATTGGTCAGAAATTCTACTCTTCCTGAAGCGAGAACCATAAATAAACTCGAAACGTCATGTCTGGCGGGGTTTGGTGAGATTGCGCATTCCGAAAGTGTCCCAGAAATGAGCCATGCTGGTAGAGTCTACTCTGTCGAATTTGACATCTTTTATGATACTAAATTATTCTCCTGTTAATCGAAAATGTTATTTTACTATATCGTTTGTTGATTTTAGAGTAGTATATAAAACAGGGTTTAATTATAGCAGCTAAACAGACAGAAACTATCTAAATCTGTCAATCCGTATATGTCATAAAGATGCAAATGCCCCGTAAAGAAATGATAATCATTAGCTGAACAATAATGTTTAAAAGAATTCTGATTAGATGACAGCCTAGGGTTTAGATGAGTGTACACCTAAGAAAGCCTTTAGCCCATACCATTAAATTGAATATTTGTTTACAAGTACATCGAGTGTTTTTAAACGTGCTTAGTCAATTTTCATAACAATACTAGGGCATCACTAACTTGGTCTTCAGGCACTCCATTAAAGCAGGTCTGCCCGATTCAGATTTGAAAGTTTCTCGCGGAGGTTTACTGAAAACACTGCCGTGAAATTATAAGGTAAATAAAGTGACACCGATCGCATACATATTTGTAGCAACGTCTAGGAGTGTTTAATTACAACTTAATATAAAATACCCTCACAGTAAGATGCTGCTCGAATACCGCGCCTAGACAGCCACACTCAAGATGTCGCTCGAGCTCTGATTGGCCAAGAGTGCCGTCTGTATGCCAGCTTGGCCGGAACTGGCCGGTTGTCTGGTAGCATGCTAGTGTGTGGCGAGAGCGCTCCCCTTAGTAACAGTGTGGAGGAGGGTGAGGTAATACTGAGAAGATTCTTCTGCACTGAGACGGACGCCGAACGAAATATATTTGAGCAGACGGCTAGGCGTCTGCATCTAGTGTTTTATCCCTTTACTCCTGCGAGTGAGAAGGGGCAGCTGGCCGAGTGCGGAATACACTTTGCTTATACAAACCCGGTATAAAGTCGCCGTGGTTACTTACAGCTTTCCAACTTTCCCTGTTCATACAAGTCGTTGTCGTACCTCCCAGTCGTTTCAGTCATGTCCACAGGAGGTGATTTCGGCAACCCGCTGAGGAAATTTAAACTGGTCTTCCTGGGCGAACAAAGCGGTAAGTGTCAGGCAGCTTTCTTTCTATCTGGTGTTTATATGTTTGTTTTTAAAACTGCGTTATATCGAGACATATCTTACCACTCTCCTAGGGTATTCCTGAAGACCTGTAGGCAGCAACACCACTGGTTCCTTGCGGATACTGCTACAGTCATCATTTTACTTTCCACCTTTATTTTCAAGGCACTTGTTTTCTCTTGAATATTGGAGCAGTTTATTTTAAGACATAAGGCGGCATATTTGCTTCACTCTCCTTCAGAAGAAATTTTATAATTTGTTTGCCTGTGTAATTATATCATAAATATGTCCAAAAATGCATATGAAAGCTTTAAAGGGATAACAGCGCGGAGTGTTTTTTCACTTACGAAGCCCTATTTTGACATAAAATATGAAGGAAAGACTAAGGAGGCATCAACAGTGAGATGTAGTGGCAACGACGAACACCTAAATATAATATTGCATCGCTATAAAATATTAATCAAGTTATTTTCAGTATGGTGAAACCCGCCCTCGCCGCAGTCCTGCATCCCTACAGAACGAATGAACGTCTCATTTCGGAGACTATAGCATCCATCAGTGTCATCATTTTTATTTACTTGGCTGGAGATGGTATATACAGTAACCAGTGGAATTGAAATAAATAAATATAACGACACCTTTTCATAACGGCCTTGAATTTATACAACAGTGCATAAGGTCTTCAGTAATGATGTGTTAATCAAAATGATAACGGTTCTCAACCTTTTCTGGCTTTTAGTTTTACCCTTGAATTCAATGTTTATTCAGTAAGTGTGTTTTATTTTTGGAATTTCCATACTTTTTAGTAGTGGTCATTTGCGTGTACTTATGCACCTGGAATCTCATATTTTTTAGGAACGATTATTTTTAATTTCTTGGTAGTTTATCAATGTGGAAAAAACTTTTAAAGACAATTCTTTTAACTGCAAACAATTATAAATGTGGCTCTATTTATTTATTATGTACGTGCTTAACTCTGAGTTGTTGGTCGTTTCCTTTAGCTTTTATTGCACATTTAGTGAAGTGTTATGACTCAGCCAAGTGCTTACTGTTGCTGCCTGTCTTCTAGTCCACAGTCAGCTAAGATGACGTGATTTTTCAGTCAAAGAACTGTTCCCTAATGTGTGCTACTTAATGTGCATACACTCTAAAATTACCTTGTGAATAGGTTGGTGTGTATTGCCTCCAAATGGCTTCAGCTGAAAGCCTTAAAATATTCTGGTGTGTGTTCTTTAACATCTTTTACTTTTCGTGATTCTATTGAGAGTAATGTGCAGTGTTAGATCACTTAGTTATTGAGAGCAGCATTATTATAGTATTAATTTTAAAATGGTATGGTTTGAATTTTTCAAGCTGAATATATAAAAAAATACTTGGTTATTTCTTGTTCCTCAACTGATTATAGGGTAAAAGTGCAACATTGGACACTGACATAATTTATTTGTGTGTGACCAATATTTTAAGTATTTACAGTCTTGATGGTGTGCAAAAGTCTTAGACCATCCAATAAAACATTTCTAATACTAATTACCTGGATATGAAGTGTTTTTGGCTCATGAAAACACCATTCAGCATTACAGTTAATACAAATAAACATTGACTAAAATAAAAACATTGATTGATATAAAAAGTAACAGGAATGTATTGTGTTTAGTAAAGCATTATTGATATCTTGTTAGATGGCTAGTACAAAACAGTAAAACTTAAGTTCCTAAACATCTCCCTGAAGTGGCCCAGCCACTCTATGTATTTGTTGAATTCCACTACCAGCACACCTAATTCAAATTGTTGAGGATGTAGTTAGCTAAACCAGGTGTGCTACTGGGGCAGTTTCACAAGTACAGTATATGATGTACTAGATCCAACTGCTTGGATTTGGAAATGGTTAAGCTAACCCATTTTGACAGGCATGAAATCATAGTTTTATATGTAAAAATATATAGTTTGCAAGTAAAAGCATATCAAACTAGAGTTTTAAAATATGATGATCTAGTGATCATAATGAAATTTAAAGAAAATGGAGAAATGAAAGGGTTGACAAGTGTGGCAAGTTGAGCCACCTTCTCTGCCTTTTTTGTTTTTCTTTTTTTCATTCTGTCATGGTACAATAATGAGACATCAATCAGATAAGCTTCTCTTCTTTTTGTGAGGTCCAAAATACCCAGTTCCTTTATTCCTTGCTGCACTTTATAGATTGTACTTTCAGCTGAGCATTCATTGGTTGTCAACTCTCATGCACAAAGACCTATGACTAAAGACAAAATCAAAGATGATGCAGTAAGTACAGACAATACAGCTTACAGCGACAAGTGGCATACCTTAATAAGTGATAGCTAAAAAATGTAAATTTTTTGCTTTTTCAAAAAACTAATAATAATCCATCCATTATTCAACCTGCTATATCCTAACTACAGGGCCACGGGGGTCAGCTGGAGCCAATCTCGACCAACACAGGGCGCAAGGCAGGAAACAAACTTCGAGCAGTGTGCACACACTAGGGACAATTTAGGATCGCCAATGCACCTAACCTGCATGTCTTTGGACGAAACTGGAGTACCCGGAGGAAAACCACGTAGACACGGGGAAAGCATGCAAACTCCACGCAGGGAGGACCCGGGAAGCGAACCCAGGTCTCGTAGCTGCGAGGCAGCAGCGCTACCCACTGCGCCACCATGCCGCCCTGAAATATATATAATGATTTTAAATATTTTATACCTTTGGAAAAATAACTTCCTGGCAAAAACTTGTTTTAGTAGGATTATGGCCCTAAATAAAATGCAAACACAGTTAAGACCTACTTGCAGTGAAAGTCTGCAGGAGGGACACTAACTAACATTATTAGGTTTGTCAGTTGAGGGGTCAGACATTGATGAACTTGAACAGGGAAAGTAACAAAAAGCATCCAAAGTCAAAAGAAGGGTTATGGCAAATCTTGAATGGAAGTTGGATTAATTTACAACAGAAGTTCTTGAAGTTAAGCATTGAGTTGCTTCAGTTTTGCATTGTATGGAAAGCTTCATAGATTGGATTAAGCAGGTTTGCAAATGAGAACAGCATCTAACATTAAAGTGAACATTCATTGCATAATCCACATGTCAATCCGCATGTTATATTTCCAGGCCTATGCGCACAGGATGCAAAACAAGTGTGTTTTTTGCTAAAATATTGTCAAGTATTTCTGGAAAATTGGAGCCCTGCACAAACAAGTTCATTCAAACGAGATTGAGTTTTTGAATTGAAAACGGGGCTTTTGACCAGTGAATGGGTGGAGGCAGATTTTATAATGTTTTTAAAGTAACACCTGTGTTTTATGGTTTGATTTATTTTTAGAAACATCTGGAGCAAGATTCCAAAATGTATATTTTGTCTTTCCATTATTTCTATGCATTTGAACAATCATATTGTGTTTTAAAAAAATGCATACTGTTAACAATAGATTAGCATTCAACTATAGGGAGGTTATTCATAAATTATGGGGTGCATTATTAAGGCTCCTTATGTAGTATTGTGTGCTGTTTTAGTCACCATTTTAAAACTAATCAAGGATTGTGGCTAAATGAATTCTAAGATTTCTTGGTAAAAGCTGTGAGGAAAGACAATAAATAGCTGAATATTTTCAGTTTCTAAGCAAGCGAATGTTAAGAGGAGGTGTGATAGAGTTTAAAGTTATGGGGGGGGTTTAGAAAAATATACGGCAGCTGTTACTTCGGCATTGCTTATTTAACAAAATTGGATGAAGGATGAAGGTAGATTTCTTACTGGCATTAGAAACTATTTCTTCATATGGTGAATGTGATTTCATGATAGTTTTGCAGAAAGTGACTAGGGTTTGATGAACTATGTTGGAGTGAATGGACTGTTCTTGTCAAAATTGTAATTGGAAGAATCATCAGGCTGAATCTTTCTTTGTCAATGTCACTTTATTTATATAGCACATTTAAAACAACATAGTAATGCTGCAGCCAAAGTGCTTTACAATAATAGAATAAAAGAAAAAACAATAAACAATAAAACATAAATAGTAATAAAATATATAAACATAAAATAAGATAGATAATAAATAGGAATGATGTTATATGATCACAAAGAGGAAAACCATCAGTATTACTGAAGGTCACTGAATGCAAGTGAAAAGAAGTGAGTTTTTAATTTAGGCAGTTAATGATAGAGAAATAATGAAGTGATATTCTTTTAATAAAGGATAATTTAAACTTGATTTATTCATTTTTGTAAAGTAGTACCCCAGTGGTCATTGTTGCTAATTTTCCAAAGACATGTAGAAAAAACATTTATAGTAATATCACCAGTTTCTGTGGAAAAATTGGCCTTCCTGTAACATCAGTATGAATGATAAATGAATTATCAGCTCTACTTATAGATCCAATATATATTTAACCCTTTAAGAACAAGGCTTAGTGGGAGAATAATCCCATAGTTTTTATCAAATATTGTAAAAGAATTTCATCTTTCAGAAACAATTACATTTCCATATTTCTTCAGATGCAATGAGCATGTATAGGAGTTCATTTCCGTGATACCGGGAAAGTTACTCAACCCCGTTAAAGCTTTTAAATACTGTCTAACATGGTAACATTGTGCATTTTAAATATTTATATTAAATTGTATACTTAGCTCTGGAGCAAAAAACAAATTACTTGGCAAACTATATCACATAACCATGCATTTTATCTTGAAGTTTTATAATACATGATATTCTGCAACTGAAAGGACTGGTCATTTAATGCACTGAGATACTTTGCAGTAGCGACTCAATTACCATGCAGTGATTTAAAGTTCAATTGTGAAAAGACCATGTATAAATAAAACAGAACTTTTTCTCTTAAAGGTATTTTCAAGTCCTAGTACTGTTCCATATTATTCTTTATACAAGGAGCTGTTTGGGCCATGCCAGATGATCTGTTGACCAATTTGTCTGGTTCTAAAACAATGCAGGCATGCTTTTAATATTTCAATGTCACTGTCATTTGTGTCTAATGTGACACCTCTCCTAATCTAATAAACAAATTTAAATCAATGTCCTCAACAAAAATAATAAATTGTGTGCATTTTCTTAATTTTCATTTTACCTGCTGCTTCCGCTTGGACCAAGAAATCCTATAATAAGGCTGCAAAACAACATTTAAAATTGATATTTTAAGTGATAACTATATAATATACACTGATTAGCAACAACATTAAAACGACCTGTCTAATGTTATGTAGGTGGTCCTCTTGCCATCAAAATTGTTCTGACATCGTGGCATGAAGTCCACAAATCCTGTGAAGGTGTCTTGTGGTATCTGGTAGCAAGATATTAGTGGAATCTCCATATAAGTTCTGTAAGTTGCGAGATGGTGCTTCCATGGATCAGACTTGTTTTTCCAGCCTCTCCCACTTATGCTCAAATGGATTTAGATCTGGGGAATTTGGAGTTCAAATCAGCACTTTTTCTTATGTTCTTCAAACCATTCCTAAACAGTTTTTGCAGTGTGGTAGGGCTCATTATCCCGCTGAAAGAATCCATGAATCCACTGCCATCAGGGAATACCATGGTCAAGAAGGGTTGTACATGGTCTGCAGCATTTTGCAGTTAGGTGTTACATGTCAAAGTAACATCAATATGAATGCCAGGACCTAAGGTATTCCAACAAAACATTGCCGAGAGCATCACACTGACTCTTCCTATAGTACATCTTGTTGCTTTCTATTCCCCAGGTAAATGATTCACACCCACCTGGCTGTGCACATGTTAAAAAAAAAAAAAAAAGTGATTCATGGACCAGACCACCTTCTTTTATTGCTCCATGGTCCAGTTCTGATGCTCACCTCCTCATTGTAGGCTTTTTTTTTTTTTTTTTTTTTTTTTTGCTGTTAACAAATCTCCAAAATCTCCCCCCAAACCCACCCTCTCTCTCTCTCTCTCTCTCTGTCTCTATGAGAGGCCAGTCCCAAAGTTTTATGTTTGGAATTTGAGGCTAATGCCAGTTTTTGATCTGTTGCAAATTCAAACTCATTCTTACATTTTTTCAAAATAGCTGCTTCCATCTGTAGATATGTTGTTTGAGTACCTGACTTATCAGTATTCAATATGCTTTAACTCCATTAGCCAGTAACATCAAAGGTAAAGCAATATTTTACTGCTTATAAGTGTGAGAATGTTCTGGTACATCCTCCCTTCAGGAAAATTGCTAAACAGTGGAAAAAGCAGATAATGGTCAAAAGAGGAGTTCATTATTTTTTCTGAATGTAGCAATTGTATGAAGAAAAATCTGAGTTTGGATTTATCAGAAAATAGTATTGTCTAAAACAATTAGTTTATTTCTGGTACATACACTTTAAGTAAGTTTAAATCATTTTTAATGATGAGTTTACCTAAGTATTTACCCCCCCTAACAAGTATTTTTGAAAAGCTAAGATTATTTTGTGCATTTAACATTTGTTTCAAAGGCATTGTTGATTAAGGTCTTTGAGTAGCCATTTGAGGTGAGGTAATGACACTGATTTCAGATTATTTTTTTACTCCCAAATGATTTGTCTGTAAATGTATTTATTTCAATATGCTGAAATTTTAAGAAAGGCAATTGAGTAGTGCAATGTCACTTTCCAGTGTTAACTTCTGGCCTGGGCATTGTTGTATACAAGGCTTTATTTAGAGGATTGGTTGCTAGTATTGTGATTTTATTAGAATACAAGATCAAAATCTGTAAGTCAAACTTTTTATTTTGAAGTTTTAAAACCTGATTTGTAAAATATATGAAAGTTTTCAAAAACTGCTGTTTTTGCTATATGTTCAAGCAGTTTGGCTTAATGGGATTTTAAATATATTCATTTTATAACCTGTTTATCTAGTTCAGGGTCACATATTAAGCTAGTACATATGCCAGCATCCTTGGCCACAAAGCCAAAACTAACTCGGGTAGGAATTCTGGCCCGTCATGTTGTCATTTATTGTAACCCCTATTTTTTGTTGGCTGTGAGAGGAAAACTAACAATACTCAGTAAAAAACTCTACACAGGAATGTAAAGAAAATACACACTGCACAGAAAAGCTATATTTCTCTATTATAAAAAGAAATCCTGTCCTGGAAAGCAAAAGCAAGGCTACAATACGTGATCTTCTCGGAAGACATTTGAAAGACCCGCGAGACGAAAGAGACTACGCGAGCAGCAGAGACACGAAGTAGGAAAAAGGACAGAGGCTCTAAAGGCTTTAAAAAAGATCGAAGGGCAGCTTGACTGCAGCTCCACCCCCCGCACGAGCGAGCGAGCGGTGTTATACGTCCTACAAGAAAGAATTTAACCATGCCCAGGGCTGTAAATAAAGGGACAAGTATTGTTTTAAGGTCACGTGAGACCAGCCAGTGAGCCATCATTTAAAACAAGTCCACAGACATCTAACCCTAGCAGTTGTTGGATTGAATCTGTCAGACAAGCATCATGTACTCCCAGCTCTTAAAACAACGACAAGAGACAAGCAAAACATGCAGCTCACCAACAGCAGGAAGACAGCAGATGATGTGACGGCATATCCTTAGCGCACGTTCAGCCGCCCCACCCTTCACAACGCGAGCAGCGTTATACATCTGGCGAGGAAGAGATGTAACCATGCACGGGGCCAAAAATAAAGGGCAAGTATTGTTTTTACAAAAATTTTTAAGGTAAAAGTGAAAATAATGCATGTAACAATTCCCAAGAAAATAACAATCTCTTTAAAGTCATCCCTGATGGAGGATCGTGGGAAAGAGGTGTCCTTTCATCGGATTAGTGCTATTTCAGCTGTGGAATGGCCAAATGGGGGAGGCAGCTTGATGAATGAGGTCTCCAGGACTTAAAACAAATCCAAATCATATTATGTGATATCATCTAATGTGAAATTCTACACCATACTTATAGTATTTTTATTTTTATACTGTATTGAGGATTTATTCTGTTCTATGTATTGTACTGTATTATATTGACCCCCTTCTTTTTGACACCCATTGCACGCCCAACCTACCTGAAAAGGGGTCTCTCTTTGAACTCCCTTTCCCAAGATTTCTTCAATTTTTTCCCTACAAGGGTTTTTTTTTTTTTGTTTTTTTTTTCTGGTGGTCTTAGAGGGAGCACAAAGGGAGCACTCTGGATGCAAACTCATTATCTCCTTACTGCGTGACAGCCACGTTATCATTGCGCCACCTGAGTGGCATGTTGACTGCAAACATGCATCTCTACCAATATTGTTCTTAGTGGAGCAGACATATACGTATAATGTATTTTTTTTATGTATTCGTGTTAAAATTGGTTGTATTGACATGAGAGTATCATTATTTTCTCCTAATGAAGAAAAAGCGATATACAGATGTATACTATATGAAGTTCAGTTTTGAAGAAAAATGAGTGTTGCATGAAAACATTGCACGATATATGTATATTTGCAGAACATTTTTTGTTTTATTTTACTTCATTCTCCAACTTATTCCAAAAACCTATATTGGGTTTAGATTGGGCCACTATAGAAGTGGCAGCATCACTTACCTTCTTTGCCGAATAGGTCTTCTCCAGATTAGGAGTGTGATTTGGGACTTTGTCTGGTTGAGAAACAAATGTTGGCCAAACCATGCAGAAACTAGATAGTATTGCATGTTGCTACAGAGGGTTTGTTAAGTGTGCATTTAATGTAGTTCTAAATAAATTGCTGACAGTGTGACTAGTAAAGCAACAACCATAGTTACTCCTCCACCCCCAGTACATCATTGTGGAAACAACACATTGCAGGAATTTTTCATTCATCATCTCTCTATCCCTTGTAGACAAAACAGTTGGATCAAAAAGTGTAAAATTTGAGCTCACCCCAAAGGACAGATTTGCTGACTGATGTCCACTACCTGTATATCTAGTGGTGTTTTGTTTTTTCTCTGCCATGAGGGCAACATTAACACAGTCTTCCCCAAACAATTGATGTTGGTGTCCATGCTGCTTAAAATCTGTAAAACGTTTATTTGTGTTGTAATATGAGGTGCAGTTATCAGATCATTTTGTAAAAGTTAGTCATCCAAAATGGAAACATGAAATTTGTGCCTAATATGGATGTGCAGTGTACTAGCAGAGCTCAGTTTTCATTTAAAGAGAGCAAGTCTGAAGTAAATTGAAATGCCAAAAGAGTTAAAAAAAAAAAAAAAAATCAAAACGGCGTTATATGTCCGGACAGATAAGGAGTACAACAACTTTTAAAAGTTACAAGTAGAGTTCTTATGATACCAAAATTTCTAACTTCAACTTAACTTGAAGTCCATGCCATATCACATGAAGATTATAACTTAATGTCAGCATTTTTAAAAAGCTCAATTTTTCCCATTCCCACCCAGCATTTTCTAATTTACAGACTTTAGTGGGCTTTTTCAAAACAGTGTTTTCCATGGAAGAAAATGACATTTCAGTATGCACAGATTGCTAAATTTAATTAAAAAATAAGATGCATTTTTCATGTGTTTTATAATGTATCCCTGTAACTGTGATCTAGGTCTTTGCTTGCTTGCTGTCAGTCCTCCTTTGAACTGCAAGAAGGGAGATTGGTGTGCGTTAGGTAGAATGGTTAGAGGGGCTGGGCGGTCTCGTGGCCTCGGAACCTCTGCAGATTTTTTTTTCCCTAGCCGTCTGGAGTTTTTTTTTTTTTTTTGCGTTTTCTGTCCTCCCTGGCCATCGGATCTCACTTTTATTCTGTGTTAATTAGTGTTCCCTAATTTTATTTTCTTATTTATTTTGTCTTTTTTCTCTTTCTGCATCATGTAAAGCACTTTGAGCTACATCATGTGTTTGAAAATGTGCTATATAAATAAATGTTGTTTTATACAAGCTTTATCAGATGCAAGCTTTATTAGATTTAAATTGAGCATTGTAATTGGTTAGTATAATGCTGGCTTGTGCCAGCAGAGTTTTTGGAGTTTAGACTTTGTGACATCTCATTATCTCACTCTGTGTGCTCATGTGAATTGCTCATTGTAATTTTGGGAGAAATCCTGCATGTTTTAACTTAAAGAGCAGGCGGATAAGGCAAAAAAAAGCATTTTGTTATTGCCACTTCTATTCCATACACACTTTCAGAGTTAAATGAGGTGACAATCACTTGTAAGTTGTGATGATTTTGATTTTAACTGTATAGAATTTGAATGAAGAAGTTGAAATGATGGTGAAATAAATTGCTGACTGTTCCCACTAGTCATCAATGGCTCGCTTGTGTGTGAGGAGAGTCAGTGGCAACAGGTTTCTTGGTGTGGATGTATCTGAAGACCTCTCCTGGACAATTCGACCCCAACTCTTTTGTCAAGAAAGCACAACAATGCCTCTTTTTCTGCAGAGACTGAAATAAATTGACTTGCCACAACTCGTTCTTACCACCTTTTATAGAGGAACTATAGAGAGTGTCATGATGAACTGTATCATGTAGCTTGGGAACAGCAAAGCCCATGAGCACAAGATTCTGCAGTGAATAGTGAGGACAGCTTAGAGGATCATAGTGGTCACCTTCTCCTCAATCCAGGAATTTTTTCAGATACACTGCGCAGAAATTTAGCTATTGCAAAGTGAAGTCTATGCGGACTGAGAACTTTTTTTCCTAACCAACTCGTCATTTTGTTTGTCTCACGGATATGAGGGCAGCCTCCCCTGCTGCATCTTTGTTTTAATTTTTCATCTGTATGCTCTATGATGTGATGGCACAACATCATCATCATCATCATTATTATTATTATTGTTATTATTATTTTTTTCAAAAAACTTAGATTTGAGGAGGGTCAGCTCATACTAGGGCTACAACAACTTTCATAATCAATAATTAAAAACATTGGCAACAATCTCTTTTCATCAATTAGATCAATACGTCATTAGGCTGAATTTGTTGTGCTGTGCAATCTAGTCACTACTTCAGATGTGAATGCATTTGAAAAAAGGTAGATAGTAAGCAAGTGCCAGAAAACACTGTGACCCTAGACAAGATGTGTTAGTCTTGACCTCCTGTGGCATACCATTACAGGCTCTATGGGGGAGGAAGACCTGACATCATCATCCCAGTAAGTTGAATTTTATTCAGTGTTATGCGATACAGGTAGACGAATGCGATGTAATATTTGCATAGCTAGATATGGTAATAAGGCAGCCCTGGAGTAACCAACTGTTAAGCAAAATAAGCACATGCTGAGGCACTAAGGGAAACTGGGCACTGCTGAATTTTTACAAAAGTAGAGGAAAACGTTAAGTAGAAAGCAATTAACTATAAGCATTATTTTTAAATCTTTTGATTCATGTATGTTGAAATGCTATACATGTTCAAAGTTAGAAAGCAATAGAATGTAAGATGTTTTGTTTGGTGTAAGTAATATTTTGTTATTAGAATGTCTTTAAAAATGTCCACCAGTGTTCACCAACATCGATTTCTGTAAGATTATTTTGATGATGATGAAAAGATTTTCCAAGATTCTGTGTCTTTAAATGTATATGCAATATATGTTTATATATTTTTGTGCAGTTATTCTTATTATTTTGTGCAATACAGATGTTTTGGAATTACTTCAGTTAGTTGAAGTTTTCTTTATGAAATGAAACATCACAATACATTCAGTTGTTTAATTTGTAAAGCATGGTAAAGACACTCAGTATCTTGTTTTTATATGTAAGAGCATATTTAGTGAAACAACCTAGCTCAGTGTTTACACATGTCTGACATTACTGATGTACATGCAGTTGTTCCCACTTCACGTATCCTTTTTGTCAAGTTAAATATAATTTGTCTCAAATGGTAGGCTGGGCTGGTCAAGTAGGACAAAATGTCAGAATACTTTATCTTTCATTAAGTCACAGTGTGATTCTAGTTTCCATGAAGGACTGCGTTTTATTGTAAATTCTCATTAATCTGCTGTGTATTGTAGACGTTATAAGCAAATCATGCTTTGCAGATGCTCCACAAACAAAAATGTAAAAGTATTCATAGTATCTGTTTATTTTCAATATTTGTTAGATTGTTCTTCTTGTAATGCACGTTGTGCTTCTGACTCATGTGGTAAACATTCATGTGTGTGTCTTTTATTCGTGTTTTTGTACATTCACTAGTCTGAGGACACCTGCAAGAAATGATTTAATTCTGCTGACAATAATAATATGGCAGTACATTTGAAATTGACGTTGAAGTGGAGACACACCTGTCTGAACTTAATATCCCAAGATCAGACAGTGTTCTCTACTACTGGGCAAACAATATTGGCTACTCTTGGCTACTCTAGCATGAAAGCACCTCTCAGCACCACATGCCTGTGTAGATAGCAAATAGCTTTTTTTTTAGTGCAGCTTTAAGTGTTATAGATGAGAAGAAACATATTCATCTGTGATAGAGCTGAAATATTGCTTTTTGTGGCCTGGGACCACAAGTTACCCAGAGACTACTCAATGCAGGATCTCACTGATTCCTGAAAGCAAAGTTCCTGCAGTGGAAAAATGCATATAGACTAGTGGCAGTAATAAAACCTCCAATAGTCAAAATTAGTGTAAGAGTCACAGATCTTGGTAAGCTGTCTCACCTTCCTATCCTAATAAAGATGCAAATAGGTTCTATGTTTTTATAGACTTCATCATTCTACATGGTGGATGATATAGCATGTTTGCTAACTTAATGTATTTGCCCTTAATTTAAACCTATTGTAAACAAAACAAATACACACAGCAGTTCTGATGCTCTGTCGCTTGTACTAGTTCCTAATAACAAATATGCCTGTTATGGTCAGGTAGCAGTTGTTAAAGCAGCATGTTGTAAATTTAAAACAAAGTTAGTCTTCTGTAAAGTTGCAAGTTCTTGCTTGTTACGATAGCCTTTACGAACAAGGTGGAGTTTACAGTTGCCACTTGACCTAACTTGTCTGTCTTTGGAATGGACAGAAATAAGAACACTCAGAGAAAAAAACCTTGCATATAGCACTAGGACAAGTGCACACAATGACCAGGCAGGGATTTATCCCAAAGTCTGGGGTGTTACGAGGCAGCACCTGCTGTATACTTATTAATAAGGTGTAAAGTAAAAATAGGCCTAAATGTATGTGATTGTATATGAATACCTACAACAATGATTCTTTAAGAGTGGACAGCAGCAGAGGTGAAATTAGCCCACACCTGCTTTTAGTCAAATGCAGATGAGATCTTAAAGCATCAGGTCCATGCCTACATTTGTTCAGAAGTCTCCATCAGTGTTCCCCATTAATCAACAAGACAGAAGTCAGCAAGCTGTGGTTATGGTGTGTCATTTTGATCAAATCTAGTTTTACATGGTGGTACTGTGGACATTGGTTACAGAATTCATGAACATTTATGTGGTTAGAGTGCAGTTTTATTGTTAAAGGTACAGGTTTGGTATTGTTCTTTGAAAAGCGACCTATACAGGAGTCTAGTCCCATGGGGCTTAATTTAATTCTTTTGGCACAGGATGTAATTTTAGGTCAGTGTTTTGGATTACAGTTGGTAATGCAGCACAGGATGAAACATTTATTTACATGAGTGTGGGATTAAAAAAATATTATCCCAGAGATCCTGTCTTTGTCAGACCTCCATTATCCAGTGGTTTCATTCAATAACAGCTGTATGTGTTTTGCAGACACACTTGAATCTTGATTGGGTCTAATGTACTTGCACCATTTCCATGGCAAAATAAAGCACCCCTGTTATAACCATATGTTAGCTGATTGACTCTAACCTGTCTATTATGCTGCACACATAGAAATATCCTTCCTCTTCCCACTTTCAAGAACAGTCTGTTTCTAATCACAGGACTGCATTTGGCTGGCTGTTTCTGAGATTGTGATGAACACTCAAGTAGAAGGAAACCCCTGCAGAGTTGCTGCTGCTTATCTACTCATCCCTTTGCATCTGGCATCTACTGTCATCCCTTGTTGAAAGCTGACTTCGCTGTTCATATTCTACTTGAACTGAACATACTCTTGTACAAACTCATTTGGTCTGCTTAAAATTATATTGTCCACAAATGTGATTCTGACATTAAATGATTAGTCATTTGTTTTAGAATGCATGTATACCTACAGATGATGCTACTTAATTTAAATAAAAATTAAGAGACTTGTACATATGAATTTAGAATTTAAAAGAAGCATGTAGGTCTTTGTTTTTGTGGATTGGGGTCCTTTCTTTTGCCCACAACCTGAAACCATGAATCATAGTCTTCTGTTAAGTTGCAACATTTCAGTGCTTGTTACAATAACTTTTACTTCCTTTTATGAACAAGGTGGAACTTACTGTTGCTATTCAACCTAACTTTTATGTCTTTGGAATGTGTACAGAAATAGGAACACTCAGAGAAAAACCTTACAGACAGTACTAGGACAAGCAGACTCCACACAGTGATTCTTTAAGAGTGGACAGCAGTTGAGGTGAAATTAGCACATACCGGTGTTCAGTCAAATGCAGCTGAGATCCTAAAATATCAGCTCTGTGCCTACGTTTGCTTAGAAATCTCGCAACAGTTTTCCCCATTAAGCATCTGGACAGAGGTGAGCACCAACAGTGTTCCCCATTAAGCAACCAGACAGAGGTGAGCAAGCAGTGGTTATGATGTGTCCTTTTCGTCAAATCTAGTTTCACTGGTTGTACTGTTTACCAGCTTTTAAATACTTGTTACCACTAATGTGCATTTTTACTAATGCCCTCAGGTAGGTCTGTTAAGTTAATATGAGCTGTCCTTGGAATTTCAGAACCATGTAGGTATATCAAATTCAATTCATCATGCTGGTGGCTGGAGCAGCAGCAACTAAAGTTATGAACTGGGCATCACGCCAGGTATAAGTGCATAGTTTAATATATCCACTGCATGCTGCCTGTGCTTTCCACCTTATAGTAGAATTGTAATACATACCGGGGACAGTGAAATTCTTTCTTGAATGTCACACCTAGTGATGTCACAGTGCCAGAATTTTTGTTTTAATATGAATATCAGTGAAATTTCACAATATTCAATACTACAGCAAAATCAATCATTCTTTTCAACCGCTTTTTATGAAATGTTCTTCCATTATTCAAGGGAACAATATTTTGCCATTTTCTATAACAGAATATAAAATATTTAAATACTATCAGTATCAGCTGCTTGAAAATACTGATATACTCATCAAGTAGTTACCACACTAGCAAGTAAACTAGTGCAGGTACTCATAAATATCCAAACTATATTACAGTGCTTGAAATTGAATTTCTGATAGATATGGGGATTCCCTGAGTGGAAAAACAGGGATAGAACTGGTTATAATCTTGGGTGGATTTTAGCGTTGGGTTTATAAATAATGATGCTATCATAAACTACCTGATTTACACCTGATTGTCATCCCATTGATTGAAAACACCTGACTCTAATTTCACCTTCACACTAACTGCTAATCCTAGAAGTTCACATACTTTTGCCACTCACAAATATGTAATATTCGATCATTTTTCTTAATAAATAAATGACCAAGTATAATATTTTTGTCTCATTTGTTTAACTGGTTTCTCTTTATCTGCTTTTAGGACTTGAGTGAAAATGTGATGATGTTTTAGGTCATATTTATGCAGAAATATAGAAAATTCTAAAGGGTTCACAAACTTTCAAGCACCACTGTATACCTTAGTTTTAGGTTTTCAGTCATATTTTTAAATCCCCTGCTTTCGATGGAAGATATTCTTGTTTGCCTTTTTGTTTCGTTTCATGTGGTAATTTCATATAATACATGATGCAAGGCCAGAATTTGTATTAGTGGTATTTTATACAACAAAATTTGATAAAATGAAATATTGCCTATTTGTAAGTGGTGCTGATCAGCTAAAGTCTTCTGCATACATGGAAGCAGTCTCACTACAACAAATGTTGCAAACCAGATAAAGTGATTTTTGAGAGACCTTTATTTGAAAAATGTGCTGTTTAAAAAGGGAACACTAAAGAGTTTGTGTAAATGGAAATATCTTTAATAATTTTGCCATTCTGTAAATCATATGGCAGTGACATAATGTGCATTTTGTAGTACTGGTTTAAAGAAGTGTTTATTTTTCAATTATTTGGCAGAAATTGTAAAAGAGATCATCTACTGTGTTTTCATAGTCAGATACATTATATTGCCCATTATGATGAATCATCATTTATACATCCTACTCTGAATTCTCCAAAAGCCAATAAATCCCCCCCTCCCCCTTTGTTGTTACCCTGCGGGGGAATACCTTGTTTATGCCACTGAAATTAAACCTCTAATATGTGTATTTTTTGTAAAGTATTGAAATTTTTGACCTTTTTTTTTCCCAAAATAAAAAATTGGACTGTTGTTCATGCATTTTAAAAAAAAAAAATCTTTAAAAAAAAAAAAAAAAAAAAAACTCTTGTGTGCATAAGCAAAATGAGCACACTTGTTCAAAAAAAAAAAACCACATTTTTTGAGGGATGGATAAAGTAATGTCACATTTACATTGTAGGAGATAATTACTTGACAATTTAAGACCAAAAAAAATGGTGGTACAGTGATCCCTCGCTATATCGCGCTTCGACTTTCGCAGCTTCACTCCATCGCGGATTTTAAATGTAAGCATATCTAAATATATATCACAGATTATATATCACATGATATATATATCACAGATTTTTTTGCTGGTTCGCGGATTTCTGCGGACAATGGGTCTTTTAATTTATGGTACATGCTTCCTCAGTTTGTTTGCCCAGTTGATTTCATACAAGGGACGCTATTGGCGGATGGCTGAGAAGCTACCCAATCGGAGCACGTATTACGTATTAAATAAAACTCCTCAATGATATACGATATGCTTCCCGTGCGGTGCTTCACACTTAAAAGCTCTAACAGCACGTATTGATTTTTGATTGTTTGCTTTTCTCTGTCTTTCTCACTCTCTCTGACATTCTCTGCTCCTGACGGAGGTGGTGTGAGCAGAGGAGCTGTTTGCACAGAGGCTGTTTGCCTAGAGGATACGGATGCTCCTGTCAAAAATGCTGAAAGACTACCTTCACATTGCTCCCTTTTTCTTGCAGCCGCTTTATCGCGGTGCTTCATATTTAAAAGCCCAACAGCTCGTATTGATTTTTGATTGTTTGCTTGTCTCTCTCTCTCTCTCTCTGACATTCTGTGCTCCTAACGCGCACTCCTTTGAAGAGGAAGATATGTTCTTTTAATTGTGAGAAAGAACTGTCATCTCTGTCTTGTCATGGAGCACAGTTTAAACTTTTGACTAAAGGGTGTTCTTTCATGTCTAGAGAGCTCTAATAATGTTAAAAAATGTATTTAGAAGGTAAACAGGTTTTCTATGCTCTAACTGCGAAAATATTAGATTTATAAATAAAGAATCCTACTTCGTGGAAATTCATTTATCGCGGTAGAGTCTGGAACGGATTAACCGCGATAAACGAGGGTTTACTGTATAACTGTGCGGAGAATATTTATAAACAGTGTGGAGTTTATAAGGGCTTAAAATATATAAAAATAACCATACAAACATATGGTTTCTACTTCGTGGATTTTCACCTATCGCGGGGGGTTCTGGAACGCAACCCCTGCGATCAAGGAGGGATTACTGTACTTTGAAATAATTCAGTTCCTGTGTGTTGTACTCCAAGAAAAAAGGTTGAAAACCCATGGTCTGCATGAATGTGCCATTAACTTTAATCCATCTCTTTTGTCGGTGTACCTTGCAGCTGGCTCCATAAATGCCTTTCTGATCATTCTCTGTGTATAAAATGAGTAATTTGCAAACAGACTTCTTTACTGCTCCAGAGGAGTTTTATAGGAATCAGTCTTGGGCCTAGTACCGTTCGCTAAATTATAGGTTCTTAAATTTTTAAATGTGAGAACCTAAATAAGAAAACCAGTATCATACTGGGACCCAAGAGGAGGACTGTTACCATAATGATAGCAGAGCAATACATGGCAAATTTAAAATTGTCATATAATAAACAGTAAAGGTTTGTTTCTATTCAGGCACATTACTAAAGGAAAAAGGTGGAAATCTTGTTGTATCAGTGTGTAATGACTTATGCATCAATACCAGCTGTCAAACCTCTTTACCCGTACCAAAACAGTTTAGAAGCAAATGACGGATAACTCCACTACAAATCCTCCATTAATTTACTCACTTGACTCATGATGACAGGTAAGGAATAAAATTACAATGATTGATAGGATTTTCTGAATGATGTTCTGAACTGTTCCAGTATGTTCCCATTTTCAATAAGCTAAGCACAAAAAGTAGTGTGAGGTAAATATGCACTTTGGTAAAATGACATTCGGTGCACCATCATCTCTTATATATATTTCTTGTTCGTACTGCTTCCACCGCAAAACCGGTCCCGCCCACACGCAGCTGACACAGCATTTCTCGATTCCTATTCATCACTTTCTTTCATGCATTGCTAAGATGGTTATACATAGCTGGTTATCACTCTGGTTAAACACACCTGCAAGAGCAAATAAATGAGTGAAAATGAAAAGGGGGGGGGGAGTTATTTAAAAACAGATCTGGCTAGATCTGTTATGTCTTTAGAACATTGATATCGACTGGTATCAAAAGAATATGTATTTTTGCCCAAAACTCCCTTGCAGTAACTTCAACTTAATGTTTCCGGTAACTGATGATTAGCCCTGCATTTCAGCTTGGAGAAATTTTATCCCATTTCTACTTGTAGAACAGCTTCATCTCAGGAGTGTTGGTGGGCTTCCTTGCAAGAACTTATTGCTCTAGTCACTCCTCAAGATTTGTATAGGATTAAGATCAGGACTTTGACTCAGCCATTTTAAAACAAAATTTCTTCTGCTTTAACCATTCTTTGATAAAATGACTTGTGTGTTAAGGGGTCATTGTCCGTATGATCCACTTTCTCTTGAGATTCAGTTCAAGAACGGATACCCTGAAATTTTCCGGTAGAATTTATTTTATTTATTCATTGATACATCAATTAGGGCTGGGCATTTTTTTTTTTTTTTCAAATAAATTATTTAATTCAAATTAATATTTTAAAGCAGTATTTAAATCTGAAAATCGCCATTTTTTCTCTTTTAGTGGTCCAGTTTAAACAGTCAAGCAAACACCTTAGTTTAGTTTGCTGGTCACTTGTGTACACTCAAAACATATGGTAGAGATATAAAATAAGCAGTAGCAAAGTCTGATCACTCACATGACAAACCTTGAAAATGGCAAAACAAAGCATGTAATACGGGAGTTCTGAAAGAAAAGGTTAATGTTCAAGATTATAAAATAAGATTAAGATTAATAAAAGATTACTCATTAGTAGTATTTCTTAACCAGTTAATGATGCAAATGTAAATCTTATAATGGATAATGTTACATGCCAAACATATTTTTTCAGTAACAAGCTAGACTTTAAAAGTATATTGTAAAAAAAAATCTTTAAATAGTTTGTCTAAATGGAAATATCCCGAATTATTTAGAAATTGACTAATTCAGCAGTAAATAAAAATGTTTAAATGTTTATTCTAGCATATATTGTTCACTTCAATATTGAAGTTACTGTATAAAAAAGCCATTGAATCAGTTTTCTATTTTTTCTGCAGTATTGAAAGGTATTGAGTATTGTAGAAACTATTGGTATCATCAAATACAAAGTTTTTGGTATTGTGACATCCTTACGTTGGAGGGTTATGCATAGTTACTGATTGTGTTATTTTTCTTTGAGGGTCTTTGTTGGTGGGATTAAACCCGTTTGGTTTCTGCACAGCAGCCTGACAATATGGTTTTGTTCCTCGAGACCAGGATAAGTCATTACAGTATTGAAGCAAATATTATGATGAGCGGTCCTTCTCTTACGAATGAGATTATTCCAGAGACATTAAGTTGGATGTCTGGAATTGGTTTAGATAGGAAAGATTGGTTGTTGCCTAAACTAAAATAAAATGTTTACAAAAAGGCAATAGCAGTTAAATATGGCAGAGCATCCTGTTTATTTCAGTAGTTAAATCAGAAACATCAGAATAGAACCAGTGCGAGAAAGCACGGGACAAAAGATAAAGCCTATCCCCAGCTGACAGCTCCAGAGTATATATATATATATATATATATATATATATATATATATATAATTAGTTTCAGTGTTTTTAAACTAGGGGCAAAGCATGCCTTAGTTTTAGGGATTTAAAATGAATATGCCAGGGCTCTCCATCAGACCACCTTACCCTGCAGCAGTGGCTAGGCTATGGTTTGGGAGAAGAATGAGTGGACTGTGGGTGATTAGAGCGCTGTCAGTGCCAATTTGGAGGAAGTGACTCCTCTTCAGGCAGGCAACCCCAAACACCTTTAGATATAGTACAGGGAAGAAGCTTCCTAGTGTGCTCTGCAAGCTAAACTGTTTGAAGAAAAAAGAATAAGAAAAGTCATCTGTATTATGGCAGATGTCTTAGATATAGGAAAGAGCAGTGGGGGCTGCAAAAAAAAAAAAAAAGTTGTAAAGAAAACTGCAGAGTTTAACCATTTAGGCACAAGTTGTATCACCAGATGGGACACTGCAGTGTTTTATAGATGTGTGTGTATGTTGAAATAAACCCACAAGTCAGTCAAAAGCAATAATTGTATTTTTATGTATGGCTGTTGTCTTTCATTAGTAAAATGTAATTTGCACAAAGTATGTAAAATAATCTGGCAAGGTGAGAAGCACATTGCAGCTGATTGAACCTGCTTTTATCGATGATGCCACATACAGTGAAATGCTTTTTACCATTAGATAGCTGAGGTTTAGAGTATTCCGATGATGTATAGCAGTCTGTGATTGGTCATTTATATTGCATGTGACAACATTTGTAAAACGCAGGGTATATATTATATGTGCGACAGCTCATCTTTATGCACCGTTATGCACAAGCTTCTGTCAGAGTGCATGAGGATTGTTTAGTTGAAATGCAGTAAAACTTAGTTTGTACCAGGAAAATGTCTTCTTCAAAATAAAAAAAAAATAAGTCCCAGAAAAGTTACAGAAACTTAGTGATACTGAATGTGAAGGCATTAAGTCAAACTCTTATCACAGCTTTGACTCCAATGCAAACAATACATTTGCTGAAGGATGCTACTGTTGATTTGTAAGTATTCCTCATAGTGTAACTTTAAAGTGTTATGATGTGCATTTGTACAGTTCTTGTGTGTTCAATTACTACTCCCGGGAGAAGTCTGCTGCACATTCTCCTTATATTAATTTTGTGAGTTTTAACTTCGAGGACTGGCAACATACCCACTTGCAGGTTCGTGTTTGTTATGAATTGAGGAAAAAAAAAGGGAGGAGAGGGCAAACCTTTTCACTCCTGCTTCAATATGTGTTACAATGGAAAGGAATTATAATTACAAGTAGCATTATGACAAAAATTCATATTATTTAGTGGGTGAAATACAGAGAATATTCTGTAGCTGACTATAAGGAGTGGAAGAGCATCACAACGAAGTAAGAATGTAATAACTGGTAGTCTAAATGAAAATATTTCTGTGTATATTGAAAAAAGACTATGTATCAACATAATACAATCTTTTTAAAAATCATCTATTTGATAAAATTTTCTTTTCCAAGATTCCAGTTGTGTTTTTATTGTGGTAGTTGGGTTTACAACAAAACTTTACAAAAAAAAGTTCTACCCCATATATAAAACTGTGCTGCTAGAACACATACCTCAACTACCAGATTTGCTGAGCAGACTACTATATGCATTTAAAATTTTCCCACCCCAGCCTATAAGTGATATGAAGAAATATTGAGGCCACAGAGAAGACGTGTGAGGGTGACAAATGTAAAAACAAATTACCAAAACAAAAATACAGAAAAGTCTACACAAAACCATTTCTCACTGACAAAAACACATTTTTATACAATGATACAGATGTATTTTCAGTTTTCAAATTAAGGACAAGTGGTTACAATATTTGAATAAATAATGAATTATCAATAAATTAAAAATTTTGTGCCATGTTATCCAGACCTACCATCAATGATATGTTGCTTCCCAGGCTCATCACTTAGCTCCTCCCATGCTGTTCGGCACATAAGGCAAATGGTACAGGAGGAACTAAGTCAATGATGGCAAGCTGTTCTGCTCCAGAGGCAGCAAATCCTGCCCAAACCATGGTATTGCCACCACCAAGTTTTACAAATGTGATAAGGTTCTTACTAGTGTTTGATTTTTAATGAACACACTTCTCCTTCAAGCTAAAAAGTTATATTTTAGACTTATTTTTTGACCCTGTGATTGTTTTAGAAAAGTAAGATATTCAAACATATACAGTATATTTCAGATTATTTATTTTTTTATTAATAACGTTGAAATTTGTAAAAAAAAAAAATGTTAAGCCATTACTGCCCTGATGTGTATGTCTGTTATATGAGTGCATGTAAGCTTTTCACCACAACTGTTATATAATGTTAAAAATTTGCACTAATACAGGACATCAGGAAGAGAGCAAATGCTTTTTTTCAGGGTCCTGTATATACAATTTTCTATTTGTATTTCATCAACACTGGTGAAATGTATGTATTGACTTTTGTGGGGCACATGCAGGTTGCTAGACTAATTTACATATATTATTGCTTTTGGAATAAATTATAACATGTTATCTTTTTGTCAATTATACCTCTTTTCAGTGGGGAAGACTTCATTGATCACAAGATTCATGTATGACAGTTTTGATAACACCTACCAGGTAAGGCTGACATTTATTTCATACCTGCTGGTAACGCGTGTGCTTATGTTATGGGGATTATTTCCTGGCATGCCGATTTTAAAAGTATAACTTGAAAACTATTCATATTCTGCATATTGGCATATTGTATAGATATCAGAATCTTGTAAATTTAAGAATCTGTCCAGTCTTTTTTTGGTTGGCATTTGAATATTGGGGATTTTCCTGGGCAGTCCTGTTTTCTCCTATATTAAAAAAACTGTGCAATTTAGGTTAATTGGCAGTTTTGAAAGCAATTTGGGTTTTAATGAGTATAGCTTTATGCCTTAAAGTATTGTGACTAATCCTGCTAGAATGCCTTGGAGTCCCACTGAAGTGTTGTGGAAGACATAGATTCAAAAGTGGATGTATGGGTGAAATATAGAGAACAATTAAAAATGCATGTCATATTTGCTCATCACAGACATATCCATTTTTTTATTTTTTATTTTTAATTTGCATAAAATCTTACTGCTAGGGGCTCTATTGTATATAAGCCAGTAGTATTTGTGTGTTTTCCCCATCAATGTCTTTTGTGCTGTCAAAAATATTATGTTAAATAATATAAATAATATATTAAATTTAAGCATGTAACATTCAGGTGTGATTATACACTTGGTTAGCTAGTTTTAAAGTTGGAACATTTTTGCATTTTCTAGTCACTTCATGAAAATGTTTAGCAATATATTATATATTTTTGTAACAGTGAGCCCTACTCAAAAAATAAGTGTTAACAATGTATTTAAAATTCATTAGTACTGTACAAAAATGTTTTAAATACCATTTTAGTTGTTTTTTGCTGTTTTCATGTTTTTCTTTTTATGTTTGTGCATAAGGTATATATTCATAAAACTGTACTTTGTGGTGGTGCCACTCATAGGTTTGGGGTTTGGAATTATGCTCTATCTGATGAGTCATCATCCTTAGATGCCCATGGACAGATGTTCTGTGATATAAAATCATGATAGGCATGCATATGATATAAAATTTTATGTATTTTAGCACTAACAATAGGGGACAGCGCTATAGGAAGTGGGCATATTCTACATATAGTGTTAAATAAAAGTAATGCAGATTCTGTAACTTTTTTCAGTTCCGATTTTGTGGAATGTAGGTGAACTGCTAGTGCAAACAACACTTGTAGCAGGTAAACATTGACTCAAGATTCAAATAAACAGGATATTTTGTTTGTCTACAAAGGTGATGAAATGTGCATCTCCATGTGTGAATACGAAAATAAAATATATTTAGTGTTTAAATTCTCCAAAGGACAAGGTACATCTTCCTGTTTAACAACAAACTGTATTAACAAATTGCCAAAAACACTGCCAAAACAGAATTGCCAAAATATACAGTTAGTAGAGCAAATTGCATACCTCATTGCTAAAAATAATTTTTTTTAGTTTTTGAAGGCAAACCTAACATTTATTAGTATAACCTATAAGTAAATGTACACGCCATCTATTTGAATGGTATGTAGAAGAATGCTGTCTCAGAGCTATTGATTTATTAAGTAGAGATAAAAACAAATTTTCAAATTCTGGATTTGTGCATACAAAGAATAAGCAATACCAAAGTCCGATCACTCACACAAGAAACCTTGAAAACAGCAAAACTAAGGTTGTTTTACAGGAGTTCTGAAATAAAAGATAATTAGATTTTTGAAATTTGAAATAATTTGACTCGTGTTAAATATCACTGTTTAGTAATATTTTTTAAAACATTTTATTGAATTTATTAAAATCAAATAACATTCCATACAAGCAAGTCAAATTTTACAAAACTAGGTTTGAAACAAATTAAACCCCCACCCATGAGAGAGAGCGCTAGGCCAACAGCAAGAATGCAAGTCTAAAATCTTACAAAAGAAAAAGTTACATACCTAACCAAGTGGTTAACTGACGAACCAAACTTAAAAAGCATGTTCTTAAACAAAACACATTATAAAGAGTTTGTTTAAATAGAAACACCTGGGATTATCTTGGAATGTTTGAATTTATATATTTAGTATCGATATTAAAAAATATTTTTCAGTTACTGGACAGAAATTGTCAGAGAATAAGTTTAGGATATGCACATGCTATCAGTTTTCATTAATTTAATGCCAAAATCCTCCCAAGATTATTAATCCCCTGTTCGTAGTTACTCTTTGGATCCCCATTGCTGACACACATTAAAATTCAAGCCTTGCATTGCATTTTGACTTTTGATTTATGAATGCCAGAGCATGTTTACTTAAATGGTAGTTGGTAACTACTTAATATATATACCAGTATTTTAAAGCTGTTTTTACTGTTTTTGCTGTGATATTGAAAGGTATCGAGTATCATAAAATTTCAGTGGTATTGGTATTGAATATAAAAATTCTGGTATTGTGACATCCCACTTTACACATTTTTTAACAAGTTTTATATTATATAGTGCAGTTATAACTGACAAAACTGGAAAGTTTAAGATATAGTGATGAATAAATCCTGCAGAGTTTGCTTCCCTTGGAATTCAACTAACACTGTGACATGCATTGAAGTCAATTGGGAGGTAGAATTTAGTTTTGAGTGGGCAATAATGGTGCAGTAGTGTTTAATTGTCCCTGAGGAGTAGGGAAGAATCTCCAACTATGCTGGACTAATTATTGAGGTGAAAAATGTGATCTGAGCTGTAAAGCAGCAGTGCTAACCATTATACCACCATGCAGAGTGAATGATAAACCCAAACAAAACAACGACAAACTTAAACTAGCAATAAGTATTGTGAACATTGCCCTGGACACAGACAGGCAGACATGCTCATGTCACGAAGCACACTTTTATTTTCCATTATTTTCACAGTTCCGTGCTCACCAATCCCCAATACCCCTCAATCCAGGCCAATCCAATGCCTTTTCTCTCTCTTCTTCAGGCCGCCTCTTGCCTCCTCCAAAGACCTTGTCACTCCTCCACCCAACTCTTGTCCCCTCTGAAGGTTAGGCGGCCCCTTTAAATAAGAACCCGGATGTGTTCCAGGTGTGTTTCCAGCATTCTCCCAGAGACACGCCCCAGTGTGGCGGAAGTACCGGTTGTCTCCCCGGAAGCACTCCAGGTGTCCCTGTTTCTGTCGCCCCCCCCAAAGCGCAGCACTTTCTGGTGTGGCGGAACTACTAAGGTCCAGGGTCTTCCTGGTGTTGGGGTCCCCCTGACGGTAACCCCGGGTCCCTACAGGGTCGAGCTTCCCAGCTCTTTACCCGCGGCCCCCAGGTCGGTCGCCCCCTCGAGGTCTGGAGGAGGCACCAGCCCTCCTCCTGTCTTCTCGGGCGTCCCGGCTGGGTACCACCTCCATCCGGGTATGACAGTATTTTAAAAAAAAAAAAAAAAAGTACAATACACCCCCAGAATTCTCTAGAGCACCCGCGAATTGTGAAAAACTGAAAATTATGGATGTGGTTAAAAAAAATGCCTATTTTTATAGTTTAAAACCTAAATATGCCCCCAAAACACTTTAATTTAATTTTAACCTCAGCTTAATATATTACCTAAAAAAAATGTAAAGGTAAACCTGTATACTGTACAGTACTGTACTGATATGTCACTCGCAGTGCTAGAATGTAAAATACCGATGTTACCGCTATATGTACTGTAATTCATGCAAGCGCGTTTTCATTGCCTTAGAAGGTGCAGGGCATTTTGGCGGCATCTTGAGGCTTTAACCCTTAACACTAGAACTACCAGAGCCTACGAGAAAACTCGTAAATCCAGTCCACCTTAAATCCTTTCTCACCTCTCCGTCAGCATCTTTTGTCCTGTAAATATGTCGATAAGCAGGAAGCAGTCTGCTGTACCGCCGCAGTTCAAATCGCAAAGAAGTTTCTCAGTGCTCAGTGTTTATCTTCGAGTGAAGTGCTGGAGCTTTATAGGGGAAAAAAAGTACATCATCATTTGGAATACATACATTTCATGTGTGTTCAGTGTCATCAACAATCTATGTAAAAAGTTGTTAACACAGAAACGTTTTTCATGTTTTAGTAATAATTGACAAAATGTAGACATGAAATGTATAATGTGTGAAGCCTGAAATACAAATATGAAATAAACTTTCACAATAGGTACAAGTATAACAAAACAAGTGCACTTTTATTCAAGAATTTAACCAAAGAAAACATGTTACGATAGGCGGTTTTTACGACAGCTTACGTGGTGCAATGCTGAGAACTGCTGCCTTCCAATCAAGAGGTTGCGGTTTCGATATCAGCTGCTTCCCACAGTTACCATTTTGAGTAGTGAGCTACTCTTATTGTTTATATCATACAATAAAAACAATAATTTGATTTGCGTCTGTCAATTTATAGTACTTGTCAATGTTTTTTTTTCCCAGTTTTATTCTCTCACTCCAATAGCTGAACTGCTGCTGTGCATTTGGGTTGGATGAATTCAACGTGAACATTATCTAAATGTCGAAGCATGTCGTGGGCAGCACAGTTATCAATCAGGAGCAGAATCATTATTTCTTCTTCATATTGTGAGGTTTCTGAACTCTTTTGAGACCCCTAAACCCCAAAGGGAACGACACGCTGAAGTGCGTCCTGAAGCGCAATTGCAGCGTCTGTGGAAGATTGTTTGTTCGTTGCTGGGGCAGGGCAATAGGAGGCTCCCAGCGGTGCAGTGAAGTGCCACAGAAGCTAATCATAAAAGATCGGGGTTGCGCTGTAAGTCCGTCTAACACCCCAAAACATGAGGCTTAGTCTTAGTACTTTAGCCAAACCAGCTTTATTCAGCTTGAAACAGGAACGGCACAGTTATTTATTGTAGCGTGATCTGCCACTCTGCTATACACAGACACAGCAGTCAGGAAGGGTCGTGGACAGGTCAGTGATCAAGTAATTCTGTTACCTGCATTTACAATTTACGTGCTCCTAACCTTGCATCACCCATCGAGATCTTTTGTGTTTACTTTCGCGGAGAGACACAGCATATCTGTGAGCCTGCTATTGCCCTGTACAGATGCGGAGATCACACTTTGGGAAGCTCTTCGGCTTGCTGTCTAGTTGGTGGAGGTCCCAAGAGAGTTTACAAACCTCCCATTTTCTTGAATGAGTACCGCATTAATAGGAATGTTTCTTGAACGAGCATCACTGAACCACATAAAAACGGCTTTTTCAACGTCTTCAAATGCAGCAGTTCACATATGTTTGCAACCCGAGATTTTTCTACTTTTTTTTTGCTCTGTCTTTCAAGAAAGTTGACAGTGTCGATGGCGAAATTCCGAATTCACTGGCAACGTTTTTTTTTTTTCTTTTTGCTGCAATCGAGAGCTGCAAAAATGTAGTTTTTTGTTTCTAATATGAACCGTTGCCGTTTTTTCGTGTCTGCTGTTTCTATAGGAGTGTGACAATGAGTTAAATTCCAATGGATGTTTTTCAAATGTTGACGAGCAATAAGTAAAAGTTATCACTGAAAACCACAGGAAACAAGGCAAAAAAAAAAACAGTATGAGGAAAGTTTGAAGAAAGAAAAAAAATTAAAATATTTCTGTTTGGGGATTCATTGTGCACAACTGAGATGCGGCCATAAAACTAACTGCTCTTTGGGTGATTCATTCAGGCATTTCAGGGTCTTTTGTGCACTTTGTTGTAATGAAAGTATCTGCTGAATGTACTTCGTAGTAACGAGATTTCTATAGACTCATGTCATATGGGGAAGCTGTTGGGACCATAAAAATGCTTCGTTGTAATGAAAATTTCGTTGTAAAGATATTCATTGTAATGGAATTTTACCTGTATCAAAATAGGTAAAAACATGAAAAACCTTTCTGTGTTAACAACGTTTTTACATAGATTGCTGATGACACTGAACACACATGAAATGTATGAATTCCAAATGACGATGTACTTTTTTACCCTATAAAGCTCCAGCACTTCACTCGAAGATAAACACTGAGCACTGAGAAACTTCTTTGCAAATTGAACTGCGGCGGTGGGTGGGGGGATAGGATAGCAGGCTTCTTGCTGCTTATCGACACATTTACAGCACAAAAGATGCTAATGGAGAGGTGAGAAAGGATTTAAGGTGGGCTGGATTTACAAGTTTTCTCATAGGCTCTGGTAATTCTAGTGTTAAACTGCCACATACTTGGGGGTTAATGCATCCCTGGATGCCAAATACTTTTTTGCTGCACTTTTTAAGTAAATGTCACAATTTACAAAGAAAAAGTGAAATTTTAATGGAACACACTTTTTTTTTCATGCAAAGATCATCACAATTACTGTAACACAGATCATTTTACATACTGCTAATGGGCTGTAAAAACTATTTTAAAAACTACTGGAGCAATATGTACAAGGTGCAACTGATGGCATTGATGGAATTCAGTAAATCACCGAGTCAACTGCACTTGAATTGGCTGCTTGCAGGGTAGTCTAGTGCAGCAGCTGAATCCCAGAGACAGTGAGGCTGCAGTGCTGTAGGGGCCGGCAGTGGTCATGAGCTGGCTGCTCAACGACTGTACAGCACTGACTGATCAGCTCCAGTGTGCTGGGAAACAACTATAGCCGGTTCCGGTGGATTAAGGATTAAAAAGAACAAAACGGAAAATATGAGAACACTCAGCTGGAGATGCATCACAGGGCAGCAGTCAATCAGCAGCAAGGAGAAATTAATAATGCTGTAGCGGTCCGGTGCCGCTAAGATTTGCACTGTCGAGAAGACGGTGATTTATTTATTTTTATGGTGGAGATTCCAGAGACAAAAACAAAGCAAACCAGTAATCAAACAGCAAATAAAGAATGTCAGTCATTCGCCAACCCGCTATATCCTAACACAGGGTCATGGGGGTCTGCTGGATCCAATCCCAGCCAACACAGGGCGCAAGGCAGGAACAAATCCCGGGCAGGGTGCCAGGCCACCGCAGAAATAAAGAATGAAATAAAAACAAATGAAAACAACGATACCACCCGTTCCCCATACGGCGATTATACATTAAATACAAGAAAGCACCAAGAAAACACACACAGTAAAGTCAGTGATAAACGGCAAAGGATGAAATGTAATGATGAAAATAGATAGTCCAGAGATCCGCACGTTGAATGGGAATGTAAAGATAGTCTTACTGGTAGTTCCTGAAATGGTGAAGACGGGTGGACGGGTTCAGGAGCGCTCCTTTCTTCGCAGGATGGCAGTGAATCCACTTATAGTCCTCATGTACAAAAGCAGACAATGCAGACCCCAACCACGAAACGATCCAGGACAAAACAAACAAGTTAAGGTAACCCAACAGAAGGCAGGCAGAGAGACAGGAACTTGAAACACAAATTACAAAAAAAATTTTTTTTTCATTTGGTCACCGACCCCCTTTTTAAAAGCCGCACTGACATCCTTTGACCCCAACAGCCCCTGCACCCTCAGCAGAAGACCAATCGAAGCCACTGCAGGGACTGCTGGAGCTATAGTTTAAAATTGTAGTAGAGTACAACGCTCTCGGATTAGCTACTTTCACCATCCCAAGCCGCATTTTCCTCTACAGTTGCTTCCTATTCTCTCTACAGTGCAGTATTGCCACGAAAAAAGCCATAAAGAATTGCGGAGGATATTTGCGGTTTCCACTAATAATTATTAGTTAGTTTCTAAGGAAAAATCCGCAAACAACTGAGGCCACGAACCCTGAACCGCGTCTTTGCGGAGTCTACTGTATATCATTGTAGTCTAGTCTTGGGGCACACATATGTGGTGCTGAAAAAGTGGCGTAGGATTAGCATTGTGGGAAGCTGTAGCTCTGGGTGAACCCAGAACATCATCTTTTGTATCCCATGTATATGTGTAAATGATTTGCACTGCAGTTTTGTTTTGTTTTTTAAACCATCACTAAGATAGAAACATCTTGTACACAGTAATAAATATTTTGTTATTATTTGACATGGTCGCAAGTATTTTCTTTCTCCAGGAGGGAAGAGCTTCTTTAAAGCTTGTTGTGGATCAGCTGCAGCACATGGCTAATTACAGTATGTATGCAGATTAATCATAAGTGCTGAGCTGCCAGCTCACAGAAATCAGTGTTATATATCCAGGGGCAGTACTCTGTAGCATTCACCTTATGGTCAGCTGATGTAAATCTATAAATAAAAATACTGCTGGCTTTTATTTTTTTTAACTCAAGCTTGCGGAAGGCTTATCTGATGCGTTGTGACATTATGCATGCCCAAAGCAGATCGGCAGCAGTCTTAAGACTATGCATGCATGAAAGTTCTGCACGTGACTGGTATAGCTCTGTGATGTTACTGGCCTTGCAGAGTATCATGGTACACTGGAGGAACAAATTGTTTGTCTCAGATGGCTGCAAGGTGAATTTCCAGGAAAATATTCAACAGATATGATCGTTAGTGATTATAGCATGAAAATTTTGCTGATCTATACTAATAAAAGGCAAAGCCCTCACTCACTCACTCACTCACTCACTCACTCACTCACTCTTCACTAATTCTCCAACTTCCCGTGTAGGTAGAAGGCTGAAATTTTGCAGGCTCATTCCTTACAGCTTACTTACAAAAGTTGGGCAGGTTTCATTTCAAAATTCTACGCGTAATGGTCATAACTGGAACCTATTTTTCTCCATTTACTGTAATGGACTTTAGCTCGATGGCCGTGGGGGGGCGGAGCTGCGTGTGACATCATCACGCCTCCCACGTAATCACGTGAACTGACTGTGACCGCAGTACGTAGAAAAGAAGGAAGAGCTCCCAAAGAGCGCCGAAGAAAAACGCCGAATACTTTATTCGCGAGATACAAGTTTAATGAATACACGAGGTATAAACGAGACTTTGGATCACTTTGTAACGGAGTTAAAATTGCTGTAGCGAGAAACTTTTAAGTGCCGGGTCTTAGCTAACATTAAATAAAGCTGTGGACATCGCAACATCACACAAGAGAGCAGCTCATGTGAACTGACTGAACGCAGTACGAGTGATCACTTCCATGCATCAAACCTGTTCAAAAAACGCATTACACAATTGACAAGGTAGGAAAAGAATATGCTGAGCTCCACCGCTAACGCGGTCTTGCGGAAGCAACTTCGTCACGCTGCCACCAAATACTCACAGAAAAATCCACAAGTTAATACACACGCTGTCTCTACAGTTTCTCCACACTCAAATGTATTCCTTGCAGCCCCTTTATACCCTCTGATCTCCCATTTCAATTCAGATGCCTCCAATTTCCAGTAAGGCTCAGCTGCGCGATGACAAGTAATAAGTCTCAGGGACAGACCCTACAAAAGGTTGCCATTGATTTCAGGCAAGATTGCTTTTCTCCTGGACAACTATACGTTGCATTCTCAAGAGTGAGCTCTCGCAGCTTCGACATATTACAACCAGAGTGCTGAACTGACAACGTGATATATAAAGAGAACTATAATAATCGTAATAAACGAACAATAAAACAGAGGAGAACCCGTGGATTAAATAAAAAGGCAGCTTCCTTGGCAAAGCAAGGAAAAAGGATGGCTTTATATGTCGTTCGTTTATAAAACAGCGGAGAAGCTGTGTAAAGGCTGCTTCACAAAAAACCAGCGGAGCGCCTTATATGAGCAGACAGTCCGCTAAAGAAGGGAATCAGTAAATATCTATAATCGTAATAAGCGAACAAAAAATAGCGTACAAGCCGTGGATTAAATAAAGGAAATAGGTACCTGAACAGTAAAGTAAGTCTCGAATAGCTACACAATAACTATAACAATCGTAATAAATGAACAATAAAGCAGTACAGAACCGCGAAGCAAGGAGAAACAGCCTTATATGGCGTTTGCTTATAAAGCAGCGGAGAAGCTGTGTGAAGGCAGCTACACAAAAAAACAGCAGAGCGCCACACTCTCTGAATGTATTCCTCGCATCACCGTTATACCCTCTGATCTCCCGTTTCAATTCAAATGCCTCAAATTTCCAGTAAGGCTCTGCTTTGTGATGACAATTAGTAAGTCTCAGGGACAGACCCTACAAAAGGTTGCCATTGATTTGAGGCAACATTGCTTTTCTCCTGGACAAAACTATATGTTGCATTCTCAAAAGTAATCTCAGTGCACAACTTGGTCATATTACAACCGGAGTGCTGAACTGACAACGTGGTATACAAAGAGATCCTTAACAGATAGTTATTGGTATATTTTCCCTCAGTTTAAAAAGTTTTTCTTTTCTTCTTAATAAAAATATACAGTATATATATATCCTCTTTAATAAAACCCTTGTGTGCGTCCAGGTGTCCGTGTGTGTGTGTCTTCTGGTGAAGTGCGCATGCGCGGGGCCACACAGCACGTGTTCAGTCTCTTCCTGTGGATTCCCTGTGCAGAGAGAGACAGATACACACACACACACACACACAGGCGTGCGGTGTCCGTGTGTGTCTTCTGGAGAAGTGCGCATGTGCGGGGCCACACAGCACGTGTTCAGTCTCTTCCTGTGCATTCCCTGTGCAGAGAGAGACAGACACACACACACTCGCAGGCACACGCGACAGACAGAAACGCACACAGGCGAGAGACAGACAGACACACACACACACACACACACGCAGGCCCGCGAGAGAGAGACACACACACACCCACAGGCGTGCGGTGTCCGTGTGTGTGTGTCTTCTGGAGAAGTGCACATGTGCGGGGCCACACAGCACGTGTTCAGTCTCTTCCTGTGCAGAGAGAGAGACAGACACACACACAGGGGCACACACACGTCAGACAGACAGACAGGCAAGAGACAGACAGACAGACACACACAGACACAGAGGCGCGCTTAAGAGACACACACGCGAGAGACACACACACACACACACACACACACACAGGCATGCGCGACAGACAGACAGACAGAGACGCGAGAGAGAGACACACACACACACGCGCGCGCATTGTTGCAATGTTACTTTTCTTGGTTGTTTATTAAATTACAGATTTTTCAAATGTTCAATTTTTTCCCCTGTGCTTAAAACTCATTAAAAAAAGAGTTTTTAGCGAGCAGGTCATAAGGCTATAACGCAAATTCTTGCAGTGTTAGTTTTCTCTGTTGTTCAAGGTTTTCTTAGTGTTATTCAGTGTTTTTACATTTAGTTTACTATTACGCTGTGCTTTCTACGAGTATGGTATAGTTAACTATATTTGTGCTTAAAAACTTAAAATATATATTTACATACAGTTCATACGGTCTGGAACGGATTAATTGTATTTACATACAATCCTATGGGGGAAATTACTTCGGTTCACGACCAAATCGGGTTACAACCAGAGTTTTGGAACGAATTATGGTCGTGAACCGAGGTTCCACCGTGTTACTGTCAGACAAAATTACAGGCATTTTACGGAAATACAAACCAGTATTACTGAGAGAGAAAATTAAAGGCACACAATACAGTGACACATATTACAGCCACATACAAGGTCCCTTGCCATTTAATATAGACTGTTCATACAAATGTTTATGCACTACTGTTCTAGCGCCCGTTATTTTAACGGGCTTAATGTCTAGTGTATATATATATGTGTGTGTGTGTGTATATAGATAGGTGAAAATCCGCGAAGTAGAAACCATATGTTTGTATGTTTATTTTTATATATTTTAAGCCCTTATAAACTCTCCCACACTGTTTATAAATATTCCCCGCAGAGTTATATAGCATAATCCCTTTGTATTCTCTTAGATATTAGGTAAGATTCATTGAAATTATGTATATAAACACACTGTTTATATACAGTAAAACCTAAATATTATTTTAAAGATATTGAGTGTCTCCGATATCACATATGGTACAGCCATTACGATAGACAGGCCACCAACAATAAATACGTACAATGCAAGAAAAATAGTATACAGTAAATGTGTGTACAGTGACACTAAACGTACGTACATGTACTAAGCACTGTAAGAAGAAAATTAATTATGGTTACTCACCAACAATGACACGATGACTTGTCCGATAACAATGAGTTTAATTTTACTGCACAACAAAGGAGAGCGTTACAGCCCTTGTAAAGGAGCCACTTCAGGCGATTGTGTAGCACTGCCGTTGTTCTTCTTCTGGCAGTCTTCAATCCAAATCCCTAAAGCAGATTCCATCCAGACTACTGCCTTATTACATCCACTTGCAACTCGTTTTGCACCCTGGTTAAAAGGACACTGCGGCCGTAGATCTTATATTCCTTTCCTACTTTTTAAATAAAAAGAATCGTAGCCTTCAACAAATCCAAAACGTTTACCTTTTCGGCAATCGTTAACATCTTCTTCTTGCGCTTGGGCAC
>JANRMT010028174.1:110486898-110524118 GCA_026402145.1 Polypterus bichir lapradei | reverse complement strand
ATAAACACACACACACGTAAATAAATGCACCAAAAATAAGTAAAAGTTGGTTCTGATCTAATATAAAAAGGTCGACTATTCCAAAGCTTAGGTGCAGCTACTGCAAAATCACGGTTCCCCCTAAGCTTAAATCTAGGTTTCAGTATAACCTGACCTCAGTGATCTTGAAGGAGAGTAAGGGTGTAAAAGGCCAGCAAAATATGATAAAATGAGGCTTTAACAATGGAATTCATTTGTTTATCAAATCTGAGGGCATTATCAGAATCACACCAAGATTTATCGCAAAGGATTTACAGTAGGTTATCAATTGGCCAAGATTATTTTCTGTGGCACAAGTAAGATCAAAAGGTCCAAAACATACAATTTCTCTTTTGTCATTTAAACTTAAGAAAATTTTGTGAATTTGGTTTGGGGTTGCACATAACGTAAAGATTATTTCTGCTCTTTGTCATCATCAGTTGAGAATTGAGAGGTGTGTTGTAGTAGTTGAGTTGTCTGCTCAGGAGTGTTTTAGAACCTAATTCATTCTTAACAGTATATGTCTTGAATACTCAAATGCTTATTTGGCATACAGCTATATTGAAACACTGTTTATAGTGAAACATATACATTAAATACTGAAAATTTGACTTGTATACTTCTTATGCACATATTCAATACTTCTGTTGTAATGTGCCTAAACCTGCAGGTTTTGCTTTTGGTTTATGTCCTAAATCACACCTTCTAAGCTTTTTCCTGATCTTTTTTCATGAATCAGTTTAGATCCATCTTCATGATGTTCTTTTTTAATCAGTATTTTTGTTTTAAGTGTATACTTCATAGTCTTTTTATTATTTTCTTTACCTTATTTTAATTTAGGTTATTTGATTTGTTTTTTTTTAAAAGTATTACATTTTTCCTTTTTTATGTATGTGAAAACAAATATCATGGATATACAGTAATCCCTCCTCGATCGCGGGGGTTGCGTTCCAGAACCCCCCGCGATAGGTGAAAATCCGTGAAGTAGAAACCATATGTTTGTATGGTTATTTTTATATATTTTAAGCCCTTATAAACTCTCCCACACTGTTTATAAATATTCTCCTCACAGTTATACAGTAAACCCTTGTTTATCGCGGTTAATCCGTTCCAGACTCTGCCGCGATAAATAAATTTCCACGAAGTAGGATTCTTTATTTATAAATCTAATATTTTCGCAGTTAGAGCGTAGAAAACCTGTTTACCTTCCAAATACCTTTTTTAACATTATTAGAGCCCTCTAGACATGAAAGAACACCCTTTAGCCAAAAGTTTAAACTGTGCTCCATGACAAGACAGAGATGACAGTTCTTTCTCACAATTAAAAAAATGCAAATATATCTTCCTCTTCAAAGGAGTGTGCGTCAGGAGCACAGAATGTCAGAGAGAGAGAAAAGCAAACAATCAAAAATCAATACGAGCTGTTGGGCTTTTAAATATGAAGCACCGCGATAAAGCGGCTGCAAGAAAAAGGGAGCAATGTGAAGGTAATCTTTCAGCATTTTTGAGAGGAGCGTACGTATCCTCTAGGCAAACAGCCTCTGTGCAAACAGCCCCACTGCTCACACCTCCTCCGTCAGGAGCAGAGAATGTCAGAGAGAGTGAGAGAGACACAGAAAAGCAAACAATCAAAAATCAATACGTGCTGCTAGAGCTTTTAAGTGTGCGAAGCACCGCACAGGAAGCATATCGTATATCATTGAGAAGTTTTATTTAATATGTAATACGTGCTCTGATTGGGTAGCTTCTCAGCCATCCGCCAATAGCGTCCCTTGTCTGAAATCAACTGGGCAAACAAACTAAGGAAGCATGTACCATAAATTAAAAGACCCATTGTCCGCAGAAATCCGTGAAAAAGCGGAAAATCCGTGATATACTGTATATTTAGATATGTTTGCATTTAAAATCCGCGATGGAGTGAAGCCGTGAAAGTCGAAGCACGATATAACGAGAAATCACTGTAATATGTTTTGTCAAAAACCTGACAAATATCATTCTTTATTTAAAAAAAACATTTTTAAAGAAGATTTCAGGATAGATTTAATAAAGTGGTAAACTGCATTATCCATGGAATTTGTTCACAAGAACAAAAGTGGTAATTTTTCTCTAATTGGCTAAATATTGTTTAAATGTTTATATCCAGTTGTTGCAATGACCACTGAAAACCGTTTGATTTTTATTTTCTGTCATGCTTATTTCTTGTTGACTTTGAGATTTGTTACACTATTATATGAGACTTAATGTCTCAATTTTAAGAAACATTTGTCAAGAATACCCTGATGTTATATAATATTAAGAAACCAGATCAATCCATTGAAATACTGGTGATGGTCTTTGTGCTTCTTGTATATCTAATGCCAAATGCATTGATTATATGAGAAGCCATCTGACCATAGTGCTTTCTTCAAATAAAGTTCTCAATGCCACCTGACAAACTTTACTGACTACTTTGAATCCCCATTAGTTCATTTTGTATGTCATGTCTCACATGCATCTTAATGTTGCATCGCGTAGCTTCCATGAAGTTGCAGTGGACATCTATGTTGGCATGTATTTAAATATTTACGTATATGTGAGGAACATTGACACAAGACAAAAGAAAAAACAAATGTGGTGCATCATGAAGTATGCATACAACATTTGTACATTAGACAGAAGCAAAAACTGAGAATTTTAGTGACAGGCTGAATGCTTCATCTGAATGCATACAGTATTTAAATTTAATGATGGAGTTCTTAGAGATGCCATTTCAAGAAGAATATTGCAGCTAACTTAAATTTGTAAAGTAAAAGGTTTTGATAGTTAAGAACTTTTTTGAACTGACTTATGAACTTTGATTTTGAACAAAAGCAAAATTTGTAGTTGTAAACCTAACATTAGTAATGAAAACAGAAGTGGTCCATGTTATTTAGTTAATGGATATGAGACATGTGTTAGTTTTACAAATATTCAGTTGTTATTTAGTTAATTGATATGAGACAAAGTGTACTGGTAAGAGGTGACTGCTGCATATTGAGCAGTTTTTGTGGAGTCCCTTAAAGTTCTGGGATAGATTGGCTACTTTTTATTACTTAATACAATAAATTTATCAGGCCTTGGGAAAGTACTCAGACCTTAAAGTTTTTCAAATTTTGCTTGATTTTGCTTAAGCACCTTATTATAGTCTGTAATGCAAATTCATATGCTCAAGAAGAAAGCAGGTCATTTGTCTGCGGATTACTTTAGCAAGGGAAAAAGCTGACATTTTCTGATTGACTTAGTATTCAGATGCTATTATTCCATATTATGGTCAGTATTATTGGCATCTTTGCATTTTAGGTATATCATGTGCAGTATTTTTAGAAATAATTGGAACTGCACCAAATTTTGATCATCAGAATATATTATTGGAATGTTAAAAGATATACAATACAAACTTCATTTTTATTTGGTAGTTTCTGCTGCTCATCAGTGTTGTTTTAACTCTTGACTATTTGTTTGATTCCTTTTACTAATATCAGGTTTTGGCTCTTTATCAAAGGTTTTCAATCATATTTAGATCAGACTTATTGCTGGCCAGTTTAAGTCTTTTTTAACCATTCTTTTGTGCTTTTTGATGTGTGTTTTTGGTCACTGTCTTGCTGGAGGACCCATGATATTTAACACGTAACTACTTTTCTGCCTTTTCTGGTGAGCACGTTCTGCTTTAAAATACCTTGGTAATCCTCCAGTTTCATGATTCCTCTAGTATGTTTAAGATCTCCAGGAAAAGAATCATCAAAGCAGCCCCCAACATAATGGAATATCCACTATATTTAGCTTTAGGTAGGGTGTATTTTTCTTTATAAGCTTCATTTTGTAACCTTTAAGGAAAATTGTAGTTAGCCTGTAAGGGAATTCGTAGCCTAGTTCTTTAGCATTTCCAAAGAACTCAGATTCATAATTTCACAAAACCTTTTCCAAATAGTTTTAGACATAGATTAGTAATTTTTTTGTGTCTGTCAATGGGAGACTCTTTCTTGCCCTTTGTCGAAACAGACCTTCTTAGTTTAGTGTGTGGCATATTGTGCATGTTGAAACCATCACTCCAGATTGCTCCAGGTCATGTTTTTAATATTGTTTTCTTAACAGTTATCCAACAACCTTTGAAGGATTCTTTGAGCAGTTGTCATGATCCCAACATGTCCTAAGAGGTTTTTGATAGTTCCATTAGTAGCACATTTGTTAATACCAAGGTTGAAATTTGGAGGCAGGGATTCACAGTTTATTGTACTATTTTGCATTTATGTTTGCTTAAAATTATTTTCCTCATACTCTCAAGGCAACTGTCTTATCTTAGGCTTTGTCAATAAACAGGGAGTGAAAGTGACCCTTTTTAAGCAATAAGGCCATCCATCATTCATTAGTTAATTAAGGTTTTGTGAAATGCTTTTTATACATTTTAAATTTTTTATCGTTTTACACAGGTCTATAGGTGTATGGAAAAACCCTTAAAACTTTCAAGCCAAAAATGTTATTTTGTATTGATCTGTGTCTTCAGATTATATGCATACTGCAAAAAAGTATCTCTGTGTCCTTTTAAGGAGGAAAAAAAAGCACAAAGTGAAATATCGTTTTGATACTCTATCATTTTAAAAGCAGACTGTGTATATTCCTCTGCTGCTCGTCTTCCTCCACCGAATCTTTGAGGGACAAGGGCTATGCATTCAACCTTGAAAGTCACCAAATACTGTTTTTGACACTGCATGTTGATGCCCAGATGTGAATTGCTGCCTCTGTTCTGTAGAGAACTAGGCAATCATAACAAAAAAGAAAAAAAAAATATCAGTTGCCTATATTCTTTCATTATACATTATTTCAACATGGCCACGCGCGCATCCACCTCACTCTGCTTACCCTTTACTTTTATGCCTGTGTTTCTCCTGGATCCTCACTGGCAGCTATGCATCAGGAGCACATTCTAAGTCTGTATTTTTCTACCAAAGATGCAAACTGTACTAATAATCTGTCATAAAAGGGTTGGCTAATAGAAACCTTAAATAAAATGATTGTTTACAGTCTCAGCAAGTGCTGTGTTTGTGCACTGTCCCTACCCCAAAGGCCCTCTGGCCCTTCTTGAATTCTGTCATTCATAGATTAGACCAGGTGCTGAGTATCTTCTCTGGTGATGTTCTGTGAAGCCTCTAATGCAGATATCTTCAGCTCCTGCTTTTTTCGTGGGCTTGTCCCCTTAAGTTTTCTCTTCAGCATATGGAAGGCATGCTCAGTTGGATTTGAATCGGGTGACTAGCTTGACCATTTAAGAATTTCCGTTTTCTAGCTTTGAAAAACTCTTGTGTTGCCTTAGCAGTATGTTTGGGATCATTATCTTATTGTAGAGTGAAGCACTATAAAATGAGTTTAGAGTTTTTTGCTGGTCTTTGAGCAGATAAGGTGTTTATATACAGGTGCATCTTAATAAATTAGAATATCATTGAAAAGTTAATTTATTTCAGTAATTCATAAAGGTCTATTTCTTTTCATTTTGTTGATTATGGCTGTTAGCTAATGAAAACCCAAAATTAATTATCTCAGAAAATTAGAATATTGTGAAAAAGTTCAATATTGTAGACTCCTGGTGTCACACTCAACTCAGCTAATTAATACAATACACCTTGTCCTTCACCTTGAAATGGTCTCTCAGTCTGGTTCAGTAGGCCACACAATCATGGGGAAGACTACTGACTTGACAGTTGTCCAGAAGACAAGAACGGTAAGCCACAAAAGGTCATTGCTAAAGAACCTGGCTGTTCAGAGTGCTGTATCCAAGCATATTGATGGAAAGTTGTGTGGAAGGAAAAAGGTGCACAAGCAACAAGGATAACCGCAGCCTTGAGAGGATTGTGAAGCATGGTCCACTTAAGAATTTGAGAGAGATTCACAAGGAGTGGACTGCTGCTGGAGTCGGTGCTTCAAGAGCCACCACACACAGACGTATCCGGGACATAGGCTACAACTGTCTTACCTGAGCTAAGAAGAAAACGGACTGGACTGTTGCTCATTGGTCCAAAGTCCTCTTTTCAGATGAAAGTAAATTTTGCATTTCATTTGGAAATCAAAGTCCCAGAGTCTGGAGGAAGAGTGGTGAGGCACAGAATCCAAGTTGCTTGAGGTCCATTGTGAAGTTTCCACAGTTAGTGATGATTTGGGGAGCCGTGTAATCTTTTGGTGTTGGTCCACTCTGTTTTATCAAATCCAAAGTCAGCGCAGCCATCTACCAGGACGTTTTAGAGCACTTCATGCTTCCCTCTGCTGGCAATCTTTATGAAAATGCTGATTTAATTTTCCAGCAGGACTTAGCACCTGCCCACACTGCCAAAAGTACCAATACCTGGCTTAATGACAGTGGCATCACTGTGCTTAATTGGCCAGTAAACTCGCCCTGACCTAAACCCTTGTCAAGACAAAGATGGGAGACACCAGAACCAACAAACCAGGCAAGCTGAAGGCTGCTATCAAAGCATCCTGGGCTTCCATATCACCTCAGCAGTGCCACAGGCTGATCGCCTCCATGCCGCGCCACATTGAACCAGTAATTCATGCAAAAGTTTCCCTGACAAACTATTGAGTGCGTACATGGACATACTTTACAGTAGGCCAACATTTCTGTATTTTTTTTATTTTTTTTGAATTGGTCTTATGTAATATTCTAATTTTGTGAGATACTTGTGTTTTCATTACCTGTAAGCCATTATCAGCAAAATGAAAAGAAATAAATGCTTGAAATATATTACTCTGTGTGATGAATCTATACACTGTGTGCAAAATTATTAGGCAAGTGATTATTTTGACCATATTATAATTTTTATGCATATATTCCAACTCCAAGCTGTATTAACTTGAATACTTATTGGATTTAAGCATATCAGGTGATGTGTATTTGTGTAGTTAGGGAGGGTGTGGCCTAAGGAGATAAACACCCTATATCAAGGTGTGCATGATTATTAGGCAGCTTGTTTTCCTCGGGCAAAATGGGCCAAAACGAGATTTAACTGACTCTTAAAAGTCAAAAATTGTAAAAAATCTTGAAATTGCTAAGATATTGTGTCATGATCACAGAACCATCGAACGTTTTGTTACAAATAGTCAACAGAATCACAAGAAACGTGTTGAGAAAAAAAGACGTAAATTAACTGCCAAAGATTTAAGAAGGATCAAACGTGAAGCTACCAGGAACCCATTATCCTCCAGTGCTGTCATATTCCAGAACTGCAACTTAGAGAGCCCAGAAGTACAAGGTGTTCAGTGCTCAGACACATGGCCAAGGTAAGGAGGGCTGAAACCCAACCACCTCTGAACAAGACATATAATTTGAAACGTCAAGACTGGGCCATGAAATATCTGAAGACAGATTTTTCAAAGGTTTTATGGACTGATGAGATGAGAGTGACTCTTGACAGACCAGATGGATGGGCCCGTGGCTGGTTCAGTAATGGGCAAAGAGCTCCACTTCGACTCAGAGGCCAGCAAGGTGGAGGTGAGGTACTGGTATGGGCTGGTATTATAAAAGATGAGCTAGTTGTTCCTTTTTGGGTTGAAGATTGATTCAAAATCAACTCCCAAACCTACTGCCATTTTTAGAAGACACTTTCTTCAAAGAGTGGTACAGGAAAAAGACTGCATCTTTCAAGAAGACCATGATTTTTATGCAGGACAATCCTCCATTACATGCATCGAAGTATTCCACTGTGTGGCTTGCCAGTAAAGGCCTTAAAGTTCAAAGAATAATGACATTGCTCCCTTCCTCACCTGACCTAAACTCTATTGAGAACTTGTGGGCCCTTCTTAAATGGGAGATTTAAGGTGAAAGGAAAGCAGTACACTTCTCTGAACAGTGTCTGGGAGGCTGTGATTGCTGCTGCACAAAAAGTTGATCAAGAAACTGACAGACACTATGAATGGAAGGCTTATGATTGTTATTGAAAAGAAGGGTCACTTTTTTTTTTTTTTTTTTTGGAAATGTCAAATGTTTCTTTGTAAATTTTCAATTGCTTATTATTCTCATTTTCACAGATGAAAATAAACAATTGAGATGGGAAATTTTTCGTTTTTCCTTTAGTTTCATAATAATTCTGCACACTAATACTTGCTTAATAATTATGCACACATATGTATTCCCCTGAGAATGTTCACACTCACATTTCCTTTGTAAAACATTCAGGTTTCAGGTTTATTAACATTTTGCATTGCCTGATAGCACTGTATTTGTTCCATATTAAAATTAATCCTCAGAAATACAACTTGCCTAATAATTGTGCACACAGTGTATAATATGAGTTTCACTTTTTGAACTGAATTGCTGAAATTCACTTTTCTATGATATTTTAATTTGAGATACACTTGTACACCTCAGAATTCATTGTGCAACTGCCTTCAGCCATTAAATCATCAATGAAGATAAGTGGCAGTACCTGTGACAGCCATACATGCCCAAGTCATAACACCCCACCACCATGTTTAACAGCAGTACTTTGCTGTTACTATCACTCTGATGCCAATTCATCTGCTTCCTTTGTCCACAAGACCTTTTTCCAGAATTCTGCAGGCTCTTTTAAGTACTTTTTCGCAAACTGTAATCTGGACATTTATGGCCCACTAGTGGTGTGCACCCTGCAGTGTGGCCTCTGTGTTTATAAGTCGTCTTCTGTATTTATAAGTCTTCTTCAGATAGCTGTCTCTGACAACATACATATCTGCCTCCTGAAGACACTTTCTGATCGGTCAGAGAGGCGTTTTTTCATTATCATCCGCTGTGGGCATCTTCCTTGGCCAACCATCCCCTTTGCGATTACTGAGCTCACCAGTGCTTGCGTTCTTCCTAATGATATTCCTGACAGTTGATTGAGGTAATCCTAAGGTTTTACAGATTTCTCTAATGGTTTTATTCTTGTTTTGCAGCATCATAATACTTTCTTTGGCTTTTCATTGGCACAGCTCTTTTCCTCTGTTTGAACAATGGCAGCCACAGACTTCAAACAGTACAAGATGCAAGCTTAGGTATCTTATGCCAGCAGTAATGAAGCAATGAAACACACTGGAACAATCACGAACAAAACACCTCTGACGCCAATTGTTCCAAACATTATGGTGCCCTGAAATGGGGGTCTATGTATTAAAATTCGGACATGAGCATCAAGTAGGCTTTGCACCCTATGAAACAAGTTACCCATACTATTCTATAACATTTCAATAATTATTTACCACTTTCATGCTGATCTTTCTGATCATAAAATAGGTCATTACGATAGCAGTTGATGAGAAGAATTCCTAATTTTTTGCAGAATTACTGTTTTTTTAGGATTCCTGTATAGTACCTAATCAGAACATTGTCATCTCTTAACTGGCTTAATTTTCGAGTTTGGTATTTTTCCGTCCAGCTGTTTTAACTCTAGACCATCCTCAAGAAACTGTGACATACAGACATACACCCATCATTGAGATATCGATGTTATCAGTATCAGGAGGCCCTAAAACTTTGATATCCGTCGAGAACCAGAGATCGAATTTTTTGAAAAATATAAAACTTTTGTTCCTCCCCCATAGATGATAGGTTAAGGTAGGGGAGGGCGTAAACCAAAAAGTATAATTTATATAGTGTGTGACCAAAATGTATGCAGGCTTTAACCGTATTTGCAATGTGCATTTTAATCATGTTTGTATTGTTTGGATTTTAATTTTAAACTGTGGAGCATAGAGATGAATTAGGTAAAAATGTGTGTGTATATACAGTATTTGTGTGGGTGAGCAACTACAATTTGAATGCCTAGAAGGCCAGTGTTCTCCATAGCGTCTTTTTAGTTGAGCGCCCGGCTGTCATCTCGTATGACATTGTGAGATGACAGCCGCAGATCTGCAGGCACAGGCAGATCTAATGATCTGCAGAGATGGCAAGGGACGAGCGGGCGGGTGGGCAAATACTGCTAAAGCTAATAGCGTGGATGAGGCGGAGCAGAGTTTACAAGCAAAGAGTATCGGGAGGTGGGGTTTTGAGAGTGGGCTGTACATGGTCATAGTGGGGGTGTAGCAGCTTAATACAGTAGCAAGGAGTATGGAGAGGTGGGCGGGCTAAAGGGGGCTGTACGTGCTAATAGCGGGAGCAGAGCAGCAGTTCACAAGCAAAGAGAATGTGGAGGTGGGTGGGCAAGAGCAGTACCGATAAAATAAAAAGTCTAGTTGAACCAGCCTGTCAGATATCAGAAAAAAGGCGTCAGGAAGTGATATCTCTGGTCTCAGCGTCAGTGCAGTCTGTATAGTGTCGCTGAGCGTACAGCAGCTCTCTTCTTGTACAGTACATAGCAAATATATATATATATATATATATATATATATATATATATATATATATATATATACACATACACACACACACACACACGCATACAGTTGTTCAAGCATTAGGTGTGTTCTGTGTGAAAAAATCCTTGTAGCACTCACTGTGGATCCTGTTTAAAGTGACCCCATCTGCCGTTCTTATATTTGCTCATATTTGGACCTGCGTCCATATTGCAAAAAGTGTGCAGAAACCCTTGCAGCACACACTGTGTCCTGAGCAAAAGTTTTGTCACTGAATTGCTGAGGGTTTTGTACGGAAGCATATTAGGGCCACAGTGAAGGAAAAAAAAATACGGACAAAGTGAAGAAAAAAACTATGTCGTGAATAAAAGCTGAGATGTTGACTTTATTCTGGACATTTCCACTTTAGTCTTGATGCTTATGACGAGAATAAAGTCGACATGTTGCTACATAATTTGACGGGGTTTGAGAAAATCTAGTAAATTAAACATTCATTTTAAGATGAAGTTTAGTTTACGATGTTCGACTTTAATGAGAAACTACGAGAATAAAGTCAACATGTCGAATTTAATCTCGAGATAAATGGCGAGAATAAAGTAGAAATGTCGAGAATAAAGTGGAAATGTTGAGAATGCGTAGCTGCTGTAGTGCAAGTGTTAATTGAATATCCAACAGGCTCTCCCTTTTTCCGGTCAAAAATCTTATTTATAGGTACTTTAATTTTTTTTCATACGTTTTACCAACATGAGCAAAAGAAGTGTTCAGAAAATAACACTGCTCAGTTATTTCAGAAAAGAGACGTCGCATACTAATGAAGGTGCGGCGTCAACTCCTCGTGGCAATTTCAGACAGACATTGCAGAGGCTGGTCCAACAGGGGAAGTCTCTTCAGCACACACTCTGACAATTGATAAATCTAAGCACCGCTTATCCGGCATAAACAAACAATGGTTTAAAGATTTTGATTGGCTAATGGTCAAAGAAAATGTTATGTGGTGCTCATTGTGCATGAAATAAACAGACACCCCCCAAGGAGGGGTTACTTTGGGTAAACGTGCCATACACAAGAATTCGAAACAAAAAGCTTGCTGGACCATGAAAAAAGTAAAACGCACATTGAGTCTTCTGCTGACCTTTTTTTTTTTTTTTTTTTTGAAAGCGTGTACTAGAGCAAACTGGAATCGGTCAAATTGAAAGATCTGTATCTGTGTTAACTTAAAGAGAGAATGCCTTTGTGAGAGCTTTAAGATCCATGCATTGTTTGGCAAAAAATGAGTTGCCACATACAACGTTGTTTGAAAAGCTGTTGGAACACTGTAAAGAAATAGGTTGTTCCTTTTTACAACATCCTAATATTGGTAAAAATGTACATTACACCTCTAAAAGAATAATACAAGAGCTGCTGTCTTAGCATCAGAAATAAAATCTAACATACTGAAAAATATACACACAGAAAAGTTTTTCAGTATTCTTTGTGATGAAACCACAGATATCTCAGATGTAAAACAATTAATTATTTACATTAAATATGTTTGCCAGGTCACTAAAGAGGTCAGAATTAGTTTTGTATCAACCCGCAATTAATTGATGGCAAAGCGGAGACTATAACCAACACACTGAGTAAGACTATGGACACTCTAGGCTTGAAAACTGCTAATCTGGTTGGACTAGGGTCAGATGGAGTGGCTGTTATAATTGGGAAACAGAAAGGTGTGGCAAAACTGCTTAGAGATAAAACATCTGGACTCTTGGTCAACTGCCACGGTGTAAACTGCCGATTGGCCCTTGCAAGTGCCCAAGCAGCAGCAGCTGCTGTACCTTATTTAACAAAACTGAACATCTTAAGGTAGCTATTCTATTTATTCCAAAATTCTTCAGTTAGGATGGCTGGTTTAACAGAAATTCAAAATATTCTGAACATTCCCCAGATTAAGCTGAAAATGGCCAGTGACACTCGATGGTTGTCTGATGACTTTGCAGTACAGTCACTACGACAGTGTACGATGAGTGGTCTCCTTGGAGGGCCCAGATCCTGGGGACTTTGATTATGGGAAAGCTGCAGACAACTGGGCCTCTAGGAAGAAAAGAAGAATAAATATTTAACTGAAGACACCTTCTGCATATGCAAGTTGACATTGAAAAATATTTTTTAATTTTTCTTCATTAGGTTTCCTATACTTTTTTTCATTATTTTCACTTTTCTTCCTGACAGCAACAATACTAATACTTGTGCCTCTTGGTTTATGTCATAACAATTGTTATTTAAAATTTTTGTTAGGGTTGCAGGATCCTGAATTGGATACTTCTTAAATTTAATAAAAATATTCTGGCACAAGTGTCAAACCTTAAAAAAGGAAGTCATATTGAGCTTTGGAAAAGAATTAATAATAATTAACTAATAAAAATAGTGCACATTTAATTTTCCCCACCACCAAATTTCCCCGTCCTGCCCCACCTGGCTACTTTTTCTTGCCACCCAGCTGGAAAAAATTTCTGGGGAGAACACTGAAGGCAATAAGAAAATGAGACCAATGTATTAATTTTCAAAAATTGGTATGGCATATGAGACACAGATGTGTAAATGTAAAATTAAACGATCGAAACGACAGTAGACTTTGAATGCACTGCTAAAGACTGATGTAACTGAAATCAGCATCTCTTAAATAGGCATACATTAAAACTTGTGTTAAAACTCTGCAAATGCCATTCTCAGTTGTTCATCACCATCAATGACTTTATAATTATACTCTAAAAAAGTGTTTTTCAACTGGTGCACAGTGAGATCTACTCAAGTGTGCTGTATAGGATCACCTGTATGAGCTAGTGAAGAGACAGAGCAGCTAGGAAAATCCGTCCAAAGTGCTCACTAAGTGCTGCCTCTCTTATTGATGCCAACCTCCAAACTGCCTTTTTTTTTTTTTTTGCCCAGCGTCTCTGATAGTCTTGCGGTTTCGGACAGTTTAGCAGGTGTATAGATTTATTTCATTTTTTGTTTTCACAATTGTGGTGTGCCTTATGAATTGTGTCTATATGCATGTATGTGTATGTATATATGTACAGTATATATGTGTTTGTATGTGTGTACATGTATGTGTTTGTACAGTATATATATGCATGTGTGCAGTGTATATGTGTGTATATATATATGTGTATATGTATGTATATGTGTATATATGTGTGTATAGGGTGGTCCAGATCTAATTGTCCAATTTTCATTACGCTATAACTTATTAAGTACATCTTCCGCAGATAACATTAGACAACAAATTCAAATTCAATCACGGGCAGTTATACGTTGTGTTGTCACAATGAAAGTCCAAGCGCATAATTAAATTCATCGCGACATTGACGAAAATTTAATTCCAAAAATTGTTTTTACTGAAGTTTAAAAATAATTTGCGTGTTATTTTCGAAGCCAAACAGAACAAAATCATATTACACAATGAATAACTCTAATGCAACATGAAACACAATTTACTTTCAAATTATTACATTTTACTCTTTTTAATATGGTTAATTACTCGCTGTAATGTAAACTAGTTAGTTCTATTAGGTATATGTAACAATTACCCTGAAAATAACCATCTGTTTTAAATTGTACATCCGCATCCCCATATGCGAGCGGCAGAACCACAAAGAGGCTGGCACATAGCAGCCTCATAGCCTCATATACATATGTATATGTATGTATGTGTGTGTGTGTGTACGTATACATAGATAAGTGTCTGTCCCGCCTCCTCCATCATTTGGGAATCTGTCACAAAATGCACACTGGACCTAGATAAGTATCATTTCATGTGTACTTAAGCAACATTTGAAAAAGTCTGGATAGTTACACAAGGTGGAAATGCGTTTTCCAGTTTCTTCAAAATTGTTTTTAGAAGTTTGTCAAGCATTTTAGCCCAGAGTAGAAAAGTACAAATAACTACTGTATATGTAGGGAAAAAAAGAAAATGAAATATAAAGTCTAAATGTTTAAATTCACAAGATTATTTTGGCATAACCTTCTTACCCTCCAGATAATGTGCGAAAACAGTTAAAAATGTTAATGAAAAGATACTTACTCTACCTTAAAAACCCTTGGGTAGAAATCATTGGCACCTGTGTTCAAACTAAAATTTGTTATTGAGATCACATTCGGAGTACAGCTTTCCCACAATCCTCTTCAGAATAAACAGGTTTGGAAACTGGATGGATTATATAACATTGGAAATAAAGGAAATTAAACAGTCAATTTATTATAGAATATTTTTATAAAGAACATTTACTATAGTTGCATCACTTTGGTGATGGCATAGAGCCAACAAAATACACTCTTTATTTTATGCTTGTGTAAACCATTTCCCTTTGCATTTTCACTTTTCTTTAGTTCATATTTTTTTCTTCTTCATTGCTAGACATTCTTTCAAATGAAACAAAGTAAATATTTGTAAAAAAGAATAGTAAATATCTGACTTTTGTACAGTAACAGGCGTCTTACTATGTTCGCTCACACTACCATTCACCCACTCAATTTGTTTTCATTGTTTTGGACTTAACAAATATACAATTAATTTATTGTGCAGTGGAACCTCGGGTCATGAACGTCTCGGACCACGTTCGCCAAACTTTTGCATCTGTTCACGACCACACACTCAGGTGACGAACAAGCCAGTTTCCCTTCTGTTCGTATGCGCTGATGATTTCCGCACATGTTCAGTCTCTCCCTGTGCATTCCCTGTGCAGCGAGAGAGCGAGCACGAGAAGGCAGTTAAAAAATGCACATGGCTTGTTTTTAAAGAGACTGCAAGGTTAGTTTTCTCTGTTCAAGGTTTTCTCAGTGTTACTCAATGTTTTTACATTTAGTTTACTATTATACTGTGCATTCTATGGTATAATTAACTATTTTTGTCCTTAAAAATCTTAAAAAAATATATATATATTTACATACAGCTCGTACGGTCCAGAACGGATTAATTGTATTTGCATACAATCCTATGGGGGAAATTACTTTGGGTCACGACCAAATCGGGTTGCGACGAAAGTTTTGGAACGAATTACGGTCATGACCCGAGGTTCCACTGTATATTGAACTTATATAGGTAATTTTGGTTACAGGTAGTTTTTGTTTCATTTGACTTCTTTTATAGGTAGAAATATTTGGTGCGCATTCAGTGATTTATTAATATTTTGTATTAAAGTCATTTATATCTGAGCATTTCAAATCATTTACAAGATTAACAAGTGAGTGGTTAAATGCCTTCACCCTTTCAATGCAAGATATTGTCAAAAATATTAGTATTGCAGCTTAAAGTGTTTTATTTAAAATTAAATTGAAACCATAATTGTTGATCATGTTATTAAACCAGCCATTTTAACATCAATTTTGTTTTCCTTCAGATGTAAACTCTTTCCAACAAACAACAAAATGGATTGATGATGTGAGAACAGAGAGAGGAGGTGATGTAATCATCATGTTGGTGGGAAACAAAACAGATCTTGCAGATAAAAGGTGTGTTTGAAATGTTTGTTGTTCAAAAATGCTGCTTCAGAGGCAGTTGGTTATAATAATTTGTCACCACCATCTTCAAATAATTGATTTGCTTCCATTTGGTGCACAAAATCAACAGTTCCCAGTTGTTAACAATGTATTTAAAGTAAAAAGTAAAAGCATTAATATGAAATTCCAGTTTTACTGAATTCCATATAAAAATCTATGTATTGTGCAGAATTACTCTTTATTGCTTTGTAAACATAATCCTATTGGAAAATTTAGTATTTTAGCAAAGCAACACTGCGATGTTGTGATTTTTAAATTATTTACAGTTTTCAAATGGAATCAATTACTTTACTGCGGAACATCAATTAATACTTTATTTAAATTTAATATTACAAAAAAAAAAATTAAATGTTTTCACAACTTCATTTTAATTTTCCTAGTGTTTAAATTTATTTACAAGTTAATGTTAAATATTGCAAATCGGCCTATGCTTCTGTTCTGGTACAAAAGTTTTTTTTGATATTAATTCTTTCAGGGCTGGATGTTTTTTCGGCTGCCAGCAGTAGTACACAGCAGAGCAGCTTCTAGCCACTGGAGCAGTCTTCACGCAGGCACCAGCCATCGGAGCTAAAGGTGTATCTCGTAAAGACTGAAGTGAATGTGCAAAGCAAAATACTCCATAGACAATGTTCTGTGTATTATTGCTGAATTGGACTCTGATTTATCGTACATCCATTTTGATGCCAATAATCTGGACATCGAAAATGACAGTGATGTACCAGCATCAGTTGATCAGTCCCCAGCTGATCATATTGCTGAATGCATTTGTGTTGCGGCTGGCAGCTGTGTGAAGACACTAATATATGTTATTATAAGTCGACATCCGCCTTGAAAGAGTAATTCCTGTATCTTGAAACTGACTTTTTTGCGGTCCATTATATTCAATTTTTTAATCATTGTATCAATGTCTTATCCCTTCAGATTTAGTTTTCTGGAAAGATAGGAGTGCCTTAAGCATGGGAAAGGTGCTATATAAATAACATTCATTATAATTATTATTATTTATGATACATTACATATTTTTGTTATTTTTATTATTATATACTTCCAAATTAAAAATAAAAACAAATTAGCCCATACCAATCAGATACACTCTTCTGAAATAAGCAAAATTTAAATGCTGTTAATGTAAACATTTAATAAAGAGAGATTTAGAGAAACAGAAATGAATCTTAGCAAGGTGGAGGTAGAGCCATATTTATTTTAATGTGTAGATAGCTATTTACTCATTTTCCCTTTAAAAGGTAATATTTACTCTAAAACAAAGTTGCTGTGTGAAAGTATTTCTTTTACAAAAATTCTAGGCTGTCAATTTAAATAACATAATAAATTTTAAAGTAATGTAACCTCTTCACAATAATAGAGTTCTCGATTGCCACATAAGAATTTTGGAGTCTTAGTCCTCCCCCCTCCTGTCTGTCTTTGTCTTATAGATACTGAACAAATTAGTTCTTGATTACATAAAAACATAAGAGCCGTCACTACCAAATTTTTTACTTTATTGTATTTACCATCATTTTACAGCATTATATTAAGTCTCAAAATATACTTATCCCTTGGTGGATTAATTTTTTTTTTCTTAATGTTTGATTAATGCTTTCCGTGAATGGGTCTCTGGGACAGGAGAAGATTTTAACATTTTAATATGGGCAACAATTCACTGTAGTTTATTAATATTACTGCCAACACCTGTAATACTTAGTCTCAAAAATAAAATATGTGCTTAAGTGAGGATATAAATTTCCAACAATATTGGTCAACAAGTGAAGTTTTATGAAAACACTTATATTTTTAGATCTGATATTTTGTTCATAATAATCCCCTTTTTCTATCTGTTAGTTATACATTCCAAAAGAATATCTAGCTTAATCATAAATTTGACAGTGTTCTAATACAGGAATATAGAAATCATTTCTTTAGCAAGAAATGTTTAGGATAATAATTTATAATACTGTGGTGATAAATAACACTGTTGCAGAATTTGATGTTGCACATCAGCAAAGTTGTTGTGGAAAGACTTGCTCTCCCAGAGAAAGAGAGAATGTGACACTGTGTTAAATAATGTGGGATTAGGACTTCCTACATGGGAGAATTGGTGCAGCTGTAGGTGATTTCACCGTAGTTCAACATTGGTATAGTAGCAGATACTACTTCCATTTAGAACTACAGTGCATCCGGAAAGTATTCACAGCGCATCACTTTTTCCACATTTTATGTTACAGCCTTATTCCAAAATGGATTAAATTCATTTTTTTCCTCCGAATTCTACACACAACACCCCATAATGACAACGTGAAAAACGTTTACTTGAGAATTTTGCAAATTTATTAAAAATAAAAAAATTGAGAAAGCACATGTGCATAAGTATTCACAGCCTTTGCCATGAAGCTCAAAATTGAGCTCAGGTGCATCCTGTTTCCCCTGATCATCCTTGAGATGTTTCTCAGCTTAATTGGAGTTCATCTGTGGTAAATTCAGTTGATTGGACATGATTTGGAAAGGCACACACCTGTCTATATAAGGTCCCACAGTTGACAGTTCATTTCAGAGCATAAACCAAGCATGAAGTCAAAGGAATTGTCTGTAGACCTCCAAGACAGGATTGTCTCGAGGCACAAATCTGGGGAAGGTTACAGAAAAATTTCTGCTGCTTTGAAGGTCCCAATGAGCATAGTGGCCTCCATCATCCGTAAGTGGAAGAAGTTCGAAACCACCAGGACTCTTCCTAGAGCTGGCCGGCCATCTAAACTGAGCGATCGGAGAGAAGGGCCTTAGTCAAGGAGGTGACCAAGAACCCGATGGTCACTCTGTCAGAGCTCCAGAGGTCCTCTGTGGAGAGAGGAGAACCTTCCAGAAGGACAACCATCTCTGCAGCAATCCACCAATCAGGCCTGTATGGTAGAGTGGCCAGACGGAAGCCACTCTTTAGTAAAAGGCACATGGCAGCCCGCCTGGAGTTTGCCAAAAGGCACCTGAAGGACTCTCAGACCATGAGAAACAAAATTCTCTGGTCTGATGAGTCAAAGATTGAACTCTTTGGTGTGAATGCCAGGAGTCACGTTTGGAGGAAACCAGGCACCGCTCATCACCAGGCCAATACCATCCCTACAGTGAAGCATGGTGGTGGCAGCATCATGCTGTGGGGATGTTTTTCAGCGGCAGGAACTGGGAGACTAGTCAGGATAAAGGGAAAGATGACTGCAGCAATGTACAGAGACATACTGGATGAAAACCTGCTCCAGAGCGCTCTTGACCTCAGACTGGGGCGACGGTTCATCTTTTAGCAGGACAACGACCCTAAGCACACAGCCAAGATATCAAAGGAGTGGCTTCAGGACAACTCTGTGAATGTCCTTGAGTGGCCCAGCCAGAGCCCAGACTTGAATCCGATTGAACATCTCTGGAGAGATCTAAAAAATGACTGTGCACTGATGCTTCCCATCCAACCTGATGGAGCTTGAGAGGTGCTGCAAAGAGGAATGAGCAAAACTGGCCAAGGATAGGTGTGCCAAGCTTGTGGCATTATATTCAAAAAGACTTGAGGCTGTAATTGCTGCCAAAGGTGCATCGACAAAGTATTGAGCAAAGGCTGTGAATACTTATGTACATGTGATTTCTCAGTTTTTGTTTTTTTTAATACGTTTTCAAAAACCTTAAGTAAACTTTTTTCACATTGCCATTATAGGGTGTTGTGTGTAGAATTCTGAAGAAAAAAATGAATTTAATCCATTTTGGAATAAGGCAGTAACATAACAAAATGTGGAAAAAGTGATGCGCTGTGAATACTTTCTGGATGCACTGTATTCAAGTATGATGGGAAATTGAGATTTTCCCACTTTTTTTTTTTTAATTGATATTTTGTTTATTAACTGTAAAGTTGTATAGTCCAAGAAATATCTTTTGAGGCTTCTGTAAATTATAAAGCCTTAAAGAATACTACCTGTAAAAGAAGTCTTTAAGTTCTGATAAGTATGTTTTGGTTACACTGATTTTAAGTATGAACTGTAGTTTCATCTATACCAGTATACTAATAAAACATTTTTTCGGATTGTTGACACATCTTTCTATGTTCTGTCAGTATTGCACTTTTAAACTCTTCATTTACTACAGGCAAGTATCAATCGAGGAAGGAGAGAGGAAGGCTAAAGAGCTGAATGTAATGTTTATTGAAACTAGTGCTAAAGCAGGATACAATGTTAAACAGGTGAGTGATTTCAAGACCCAAGAGCACTGTGTAATATGTTTGCTGCTATGCTGGTCTTTCATTGTGCATTTTAGACCATTACCAATTGCTTAAAAACCAGCCTTAAAAAGATTATTCCAGGCAGCAAACAGATTGCATGGTGCGCTTTAAATTTTACTTTTTAAAAGTCCTTTTGTTTGTTGTCTTGCAATCTGTACAGGCAAATAACTACTGAAGAAGGAGAGCAAAGAGCCAAAGAGCTGAATGTTCTCTTTATTGAAACAAGTGCAAAGACAGGCTACAATGTTAAACAGGTAGTGCATGGTGTTTTAGTGTATTGACTGAGGCTTATTCTGTCACTGTGCAAAGTTAACACATTTAATATCCATTCAGGTTATATAATTTATAGTGTTTTTTTTTTATTTTTTTATTTGTGGAGATGATTTCTTTGTGCATTTTGTGGTGCTTGAGTTAGTTAAATTAAAATTTTTGTTTCTGACTTCTTGGTATGTGCGATTTGGAGGGGGGGATTGCCTATTAGAATGGCTTATAAACTTGTATTATTGGAATGCTTAATTTTTATTTAAATATTTACTTTAACAAGTTATATTGTACCAAGAAATTACAGTAAAAGTCAGAAAATATAAAGATTGTTTATATTTATTTGAGAGTGTACATATACACAGTAATTTTCTGGTAATGAACATGTTTTATATATAATAAATGTTTCTTCTGGTTAGGTTTTAATCCAGTAGGTAAATTGCGTAACATAGATTTTCAATTGAGTGTGGATTTACAGGCTTGGGATAGTGCTGCCGTCCTACAGCCCACTAGAATGCACAATTAGTGATAAATGGTTTCTTTCCTTTGTTAGACAAAGTAGCCCCTTTCCTGGAAGATAGAAACATTGTCTCTCTGTTATATTAAAAAAAAATCCTGGGATGAGACAAGACGTGACTTTTTCAGAGAGATACTTTCAAGTCTCGCGATATGAGACTTTGTGCTAAGGGAGTTAACTACACCCGGGGACGGAAATAAAAGAAAGAGTAGATGACAAAGTAGAACATCGTAAAGAGGTTCCAAAACGGCATGATACACATGCAGAGCAGGTTAGAGATAATGAAAGTACTAAAATTCGAAAGGCTCAAAAAAATGATAGTAAAGATCGTATTAGTGCAAACACACGGAAATTGTTACTCTGTGAAATAATGGAACAGCGAAAAGAGATTGAATATATTGTTTGGATTTAAACTTTAAGTCTGAGACTTGTAGATCGTCTAATTTGTGTTGCTATCAGGGAAAAGTAGTGTTTCCTTCCAATGAAGAGGTGTATTTGCGAGAATTAAAAGATTTGTTGTTCGGTGAAAGTGAAATCCACATACGCGAGCGGCAGAGACACATTGTGGCTGGCACGTAGTGCATGCCGGGGGTGCGGTTGGAGAGCGAAGCGAGCAGGGGGCGAAGCGCCTAAGTAACATGAAAAGGTTAATTGCTGTCTAACCTCTGCCGTTTTTTGCTCATATAAATCTTGTCACGAACAGTTATTTTTCTGGGCAAAAATGCTGCAATGGAAAGGTAGCCTTAACACAACCAGTAAATATAATAAAACCATAGAAATATTGAGCACACTTGAATCCTTAAACATTCTGTTTTTTGTTACAATATGTTTGTTAATGACTAAGTAGACAAACAACTCTGGTTTTAGTTTAGAATAGACTTGCAAGCAGTTCAATTTAATTATTAAATCATCATAACTTTGCTATCTTATTATGATTAAAGTTAGGACCTTGAACAAATTCAGTAAGTAGACATTATGAGTTGTAGGTCATTACCACTATACATTTCTTTGGTGTTATATTTAAAACCCTGCAAAATTTTCATGTAATTACTATGTAACATTAAAAACACTAAAGAATGAAATGAAGAAAGGGGAGTTACTTGGTAATAGTTACATTTCTTAGTAATAGATTTAATAATTTATGTTTTATGAAGACACCACTATGGACAGATAGAGTGATACTACAATTTGTGAAATTAATAACAATGCAAATAATGTACTAGTATTATTCAAAACAAATATAAATTGAATGAATTGAAAATATAAACAAGATAAACCTGATATGAGCTACTGCTTTGTCATAAAACTTTCTTAATTTGCTTAATACTTTTAGACTGCCATTTTATAGAGATACTTCATTTGATCCTATCAAAATAGATTTGTTCACAAAAACAAAGAATATTTCTACTAGGACTGTCAGCTTAAATGTCACTAACTACTTAAATATAAACAAACATTTAAAACAAAAAAAAATTTAAAGCCAAAAACTAAAATTCTATTGTAAAGGAGCAGTTACTTGTTTTATTTTACACTGATTTCAACATAATTTTATTGCATATGCGCTATACAATATTGTGGTGTTTTTGCATATGTAGGACAGACTGGCATTATCCATTTTACCAGGCTGGAATCCGAGTCCTGGCTAGAAAACTTTTGCCAGACGTTCTTATTGTCAGCTAAAAGTCTGTTTGCCTTTGGAATGAAGCATCTGCAGCCTTATCTGATCAGATGATCAGTTCCAGACCATGTAAGAACCAGGGTCACCTCTCTCTAAGGCACATAACAGCTCTGACTCTTCTGAACAAAGTACCATAAATCCAGGATGAGTAACATTGATGGACAGAACTTTGCACCAGTGGTCAATCAAGACACAACTACTATTCCTCTCTATACAAACTATTATTACACTCTAACTAATTGCTGTTCTCTCATATCACTAGAGCTTGACCTTGCTGTTATTTGGCTGTCCATATCCAGAACCCATAGCTGACAGGTTGAGTTCACAACATGTGTAGGAGTTTGGACGAGGTTTCCATTAGTCCATTCTTGCTGAGGGACAGTCAAGACAGGAGCAAGTGGGAGAGACCTTATGTAAACCATGTATTTACCTTGCTATCGAAGGTCACTGACTGATCACCAGTTGACTTAGCGGATGTAACTTTGCCAGCATCTGAGGACACTTTGTGTAAAACCCTCAAAGAAAAGACTGTAACACAGCTGCAAACACAAGGTGCAACTTAAGGCGAAGAAGACCTCCTGAACAAAGAAAAGAAGCATGCTGAAAAATTCTTCCATGTATGTGAAGAAAGCCAACTTGGAAAAGAACCAAGCATCACTTACCTCAAGCCATAAGTATACTTTAATTCTGAGAACTGTTAACTGACATTTAATAGGATAGGATAGATAGCCAGCTAATGTACTGTGATATTGGTGTTAACTGTAACTGAAGGTAATAGTCCTGTGAAGGATACATACTGGCTATTATAAATTTCTCACCTTAAATCCAAAAGGAAAGGGCAAAGCAGCACCTCACACATACATGCACTCTTACATGCGCACACATGCACACAAACCCATTGGGATAGAGAACACTGTGTAGATGGCGGTGGTCCCTGATCCAGGGCAAAGACCTAGCTGCTGTGAGGAAATAATAATAATAATAATTCATTACTTTATATAGCGCTTTTCTCAGTACTCAAAGCGCTTTCCACACAGGGAGGAACCAGGAAGCAAACCTACAATCTTTCACAGTCTCCTTACTGCAAAGCAGCAGCACTACCACTGCTCCATGAACATCACTTGACGGTAATAGAAACCTTATAACCAGCCAGGGATCTTACCCATATTAACCTTATGAATTGAAAATTCAGGATTCATATATTCTGTGCATTTTCCTGTAACAGAGGAAAGTTCTGTCAAAGCCAAGAGACAGAATTGAAAAATGAAGTTCCTTTTTCTATAGGAGAGGAAAAGTTTATGATTTGTGGTGTTTGTGTTTTTTGTCTATACTGTATATAATGTATGTATGTGTTTGTATATATACACATACATAAATATAATTTGCATATATAAATATTCTGTTATCATTTTTATACAGTCTGCTCCAAAAGTATTGGAACAACAAGGCCAATTAAATTTGTTTTTGCTGTGCACTGAAGACATTTGCGTATGAAATCGAAAGATGAATATGAGTTGAGAGGTCAGGGTTTTAGCTTTTACTCCCTGGTATTTATACCTAGATATGTTAAACAGCATACAACGTAGCACATTTTGAATCAAACCACCCAGTTTTTCAAATTAGCAAAACATGGAACATGACAAGCCACATGAGTTTCTTTTTATCTAGATGTGTCATATAAGATTGATTGTTGAATCCACTACACTAATAATGTTGTATTTGTCAAATTTACATTCAGTGAGGAAACTGCTGGGGGACAATGAATGAGTCTTTTTGCATTCGTTCTCTGAAAGTAACGAAACTGTATTTCTGATAAGTAAAAATTCGAAGAAGTTTTAAAAAAATTGGCTCCGTCATAAGCTATTCCACTATAGTGAAAAACTTCATTATAGAGTGCTTTCAATAGTTGTTGTACAGTAAACAGAAATATACTCGATAATTTCACAGCTTAGTGGCTCATTTAGCAGTGATATAAAAGTGTTTGGATTTTGATAACCGGATACATACAGGTTGTTGAAAACCTGAAAAGTCATGGAAATATATGTTGTAAAATCCATTCCTGGAATATCCTTGAAAATTACACTATTGGTAAAAAAAGTAATTATAATTGTTTATCATCTGGATGCAGATGATAGCCAGAAAAAATTCTAAAATTTGGTCTGTAAAACACCTACACTTGTGCTGCATAATTGTTGAAGAGGACTGTCTAATAACCAACATGCAGTGCAATTTTCCTTTACAAGCATGAGCTTGGACTATTAGCATAAGCTAAGTGTTAAAATCATGCCGAGCAAGTGCTTCATAACTTAAATTGGCTAGAAAATGAAAATCTAAATGAATGGTTTCAGGAAAACATAACACATTTAGGGCATAATGTGAATACTGTAACAAAATGTTTTATTTCCATATCATGGATGAAAATATAAAAGGATAAAAGTATTGCGAGCTGAAGGAAAGGCACAGCAGCGTTTTGACAGGAAAAAGCTTGATTCGTTGTCAAGACCTCTGTCATCCTTGCTCTGCAGTGTGTCTAGCCAAACTCCATTCCAGAGCAGCAGCATAGCTAGAGCTGCTGTTGAAACACTAGAATAACCCCACATACAGTACCTCCTCCTCCATGACTTTAATTTCTAAATTGGATTGTTTAAAGTCTGACATTTTATGTTATTGACAGACATTATTAGTATGTACAGGTGCTGGTCATAAAATTGGAATATCATGACAAAGTTGATTTATTTCAGTAATTCCATTCAAAAAGTGAAACTTGTATATTAGATTCATTCATTACACACAGACTGATGTATTTCAAATGTTTATTTCTTTTAATTTTGATGATTATAACTGACAACTAATGAAAGTCCCAAATTCAGTATCTTGGAAAATTAGAATATCAATTAAGACCAATGCAAAAAAAGGATTTTTAGAAATGTTGGCCATCTGAAAGGTATGAACCTGAAAAGTAGGAGCATGTACAGCACTCAATATTTAGTTGGGGCTCCTTTGGCCTGGATTACTGCAGCAATGTGGCGTGGCATCGAGTCGATCAGTCTGTGGCACTGCTCAGTTGTTATGAGAGTCCATGTTGCTCCAATAGTGGCCTTCAGCTCTTCTGAATTGTTGGGTCTGGTGTATTGCATCTTCCTCTTCACAATACCCTATAGATTTTCTATGGGGTTAAGGTCAGGCGAGTTTGCTGGCCAATCAAGAACAGGGATACCATGGTCCTTAAACCAGGTACTGGTAGCTTTGGCACTGTGTGCAGGTGCCAGGTCCTGTTGGAAAATGAAATCTGCATCTCCATAAAGTTCGTCCGCAGCTGGAAGCATGAAGTGCTCTTAAACTTCCTGGTAGACGGCTGCGTTGATTAATTATTGTATTAATTTGTATTTCTCTCCTTATTTGACTTATTATTAAAGTGTGCAACAGTGTAGCAATCATAACTTGTCTTTTTTCATACAAACAACTGTAAACCTACTTTTAAGTTACTGTAAGTTACTATTGATGATGAAACATTTCACAAGAAGTTACAGTCCAACAAAATGGATGATCATGTTCAACTGATGGGCCATGCTGAATTTGGCATCAAACTTCAAGTGTATCTGTATTGAACAGGTTAATGTGCCGTTTGCTTCAGATAACACAAATGTCAATTGCAAATTTATCAATTCACTGAAGCACCAGTTGAAGAAGGATTGTTAATGTACTGTTTTCAGTATCAGAGGCTCTGAACTATACATCTTAAATTGAACATTCAGAATTAGGTTTCTTGTTGTTGATGGGGGAGTGACAGAATTCTTTTCTGAACTACAGTGGTTTTTTGAGGTTACTCCTGCATAGAGTACTGCACACAACTCTGCAATGCTTTGGGTAATATCTGGTTTTTACTATTTTATTTGCATAGATGGCTAGAAAATGATCTATATGTCAGACACAAACAAAAATCAAGTCAAGGAGTCAGTCTAAAGGAAATACAGTGGAGGAAATAATTATTTGACCCCTCACTGATTTTGTAAGTTTGTCCAATGACAAAGAAATGAAAAGTCTCAGAACAGTATCATTTCAATGGTAGGTTTATTTGAACAGTGGCAGATTGCACATCAAAAGGAAAATCGAAAAAATAACTTTAAATAAAAGATAGAAATTGATTTGCATTTCATTGAGGGAAATAAGTTTTTGAACCCCTACCAACCATTAAGAGTTCTGGCTCCCACAGAGTGGTTAGACACTTCTACTCAATTAGTCACCCTCATTAAGGACACCTGTCTTAACTAGTCACCTGTATAAAAGACACCTGTCCACAGAATCAATCAATCAAGCAGACTCCACACTCTACAACATGGGAAAGACCAAAGAGCTGTCCAAGGATGTCAGAGACAAAATTGTAGACCTGCACAAGGCTGGAATGGGCTACAAAACCATTAGCAAGAAGCTGGGAGAGAAGGTGACAACTGTTGGTGCGATTGTTCGAAAATGGAAGGAGCACAAAATGACCATCAATCGACCTCGCTCTGGGGCTCCACGCAAGATCTCACCTCGTGGGGTGTCAATGGTTCTGAGAAAGGTGAAAAAGAATCCTAGAACTACACGGGAGGAGTTAGTTAATGACCTCAAATTAGCAGGGACCACAGTCACCAAGAAAACCATTGGAAACACATTACACCGCAATGGATTAAAATCCTGCAGGGCTCGCAAGGTCCCCCTGCTCAAGAAGGCACATGTGCAGGCCCGTCTGAAGTTTGCCAATGAACACCTGAATGATTCAGAGAGTGACTGGGAGAAGGTGCTGTGGTCTGATGAGACCAAAATAGAGCTCTTTGGCATTAACTCAACTCGCTGTGTTTGGAGGAAGAAAAATGCTGCCTATGACCCCCAAAACACCGTCCCCACCGTCAAGCATGGGGGTGGAAACATTTTGCTTTGGGGGTGTTTTTCTGCTAAGGGCACAGGACAACTTAATCGCATTAACGGGAAAATGGACGGAGCCATGTATCGTGAAATCCTGAGCGACAATCTCCTTCCCTCTGCCAGGAAACTGAAAATGGGTCGTGGATGGGTGTTCCAGCACGACAATGACCCAAAACATACAGCAAAGGCAACAAAGGAGTGGCTCAAGAAGAAGCACATTAAGGTCATGGAGTGGCCTAGTCAGTCTCCGGACCTTAATCCAATAGAAAACCTATGGAGGGAGCTCAAGCTCAGAGTAGCACAGAGACAGCCTCGAAACTTTAGGGATTTAGAGATGATCTGCAAAGAGGAGTGGACCAACATTCCTCCTAAAATGTGCGCAAACTTGGTCATCAATTACAAGAAACGTTTGACCTCTGTGCTTGCAAACAAGGGTTTTTCCACTAAGTATTAAGTCTTTTTTTGTTAGAGGGTTCAAAAACTTATTTCCCTCAATGAAATGCAAATCAATTTCTATCTTTTATTTAAAGTTATTTTTTCGATTTTCCTTTTGATGTGCAATCTGCCACTGTTGAAATAAACCTACCATTGAAATGATACTGTTCTGAGACTTTTCATTTCTTTGTCATTGGAGAAACTTACAAAATCAGTGAGGGGTCAAATAATTATTTCCTCCACTGTATGCACTGGTCTCTGATAGCTAAAGTGAAGTTTTTTCCCTCAGTTGCTGAGCATATTGCTCCATATTTTAAGACTTACCAAAAGGACACATCTCTTCTATCATTTGTTTGAGGATACATGTTGAGTGATTAGGGGGACTTGTAAAGAAATGCATTAAATCTTTAACCCATAGTAAAACTAATGAAGATCAACCATTCAGAATCACTGTGATTTTAAAAAAATGATTTGGAATATTTGGAATTTGTGACAAGAAATACTTAAAAGGACTTGCTTTCTAAGGAAGAAAAAAAAAATTAAGCTCCTGACACCAATCCGGTACACTCCCCTCAAGGTCACGCGTGCTTTGGATACATAGCATATGGTTGCAGATAGAGAAAATTGCAAATCCTATTTTAAGAAATGATCCTGAAAGGTCTGGCTAATGCTAAGAAAGTTGATGCTAGCAAAAATAATGACCTATTAAAACAATTTGGTAGACTCGCAACCAACATCCTCCCTTTAAGACTTATTTCATAATTATATAGGAAAGGAAGTCTGGTTGCTTTTCAAAGTTCCATTGGAGACAAGACTAGAAAATCATGGTGATTGGAATATTAATGACCCAAACAAAAGCCTAAATCTATCAGTGGCCTGGTATAAAAATGGTCACAATGATCCCAAATTTGAATGCATGATAAATTTCCTTAAACGCTCCTACAAATAAATTTGAAAATACCCATATACATGAACAGATGTTCTTAAATCATTCCACTCCAACTCTGTTTATAAATCACATATCACTTTAAATATGTGCATGTGAAAACCTGAAGAACATCTGGAATTATACTTACAGTCTGGTGAAAAGCTTACACATATTCGTATAACAGACATGTATGTCAGGGCTGAAATTTAATACAGAAGATTTCATTCATTGTAGATAATATGAACCTCAGTCATGGACAGGGCCAGCTAAATCTCAGTTTGCCTAACCTGCATTTCTTTGCTTAATTTTGGAGGAAAACCTATGTAAGAGATATGTACAACACACAAACTCTACATAGACAGTGATCAGACACAGAAACTGAATCCAGGATTCACCACCCATAAGGCAGAAGTGCTCACCTGGGCACTAGGATACTTCCACACTTATTGAGTGCTCACTTACAGAATGAAACATTTACATTTTTTTTATGTTTCCCTTTGTGTAAAATGAGGTATTCACTCTTTTTTACATTGCAGTTATAGATTGATTAAATTAAGGTTTTATGATCAGATACTCAAAAGCTCTGGAAAAATTTCAATTAAAAAACAGCACAACAACAGTATATTAATCAGTGATACACACAATGTCCAAGAGTTAGTCACACAACAACATCGCTTTGATAACCTTTTCATTTAAAACTCCATGCATCATCATGCTGTGTTTTACATGATGTCAGACTACAGAGTTTAGGGGTTGTGCTTTTCTTGCCACCAGATGATAACTTTGCCACTTAACCATCAGTCATAAATAAATTGTCACATAAAGGCTTTCTCACAGCTGATAAGTTAATTGGACTGAAGGATGTCATCAAAAAGTAAATTGCTTTGTGGGAGAGGTTTGGGGTGGATTTTGGGCTGTTTATGCTGTAGGCAGAGAATAAAGAACGGAATCCAGCTTCTGAATGATATAATATAGTTATTTACAAAAATTCAGGAAATCAATCCACATTAATTAAAGGATAAGTGTCTGTATGTCTGTCTGTGTTCCTGCCTGGCTGTTATGCCTGTGTTATTCGAATAGATGGCACATCACACACATTAAGAATGCTTTTACAAATCCCTTACCAAATGGCCTGCAACATAGATATATGCTTTGCATTCATTATTCCAGCAAATAGCGCATCACAACAGCTGTATCTATGCATTCCAATGTTAACATTGTTCGTGATGTGCCATCTTTTGGAATGACAAATGAAATGCATTTTACTACTGCATGCATTACAAAATATATTCCAGTAGATGGTATACAGTAATCCCTCGCTATATCGCGCTTCGACTTTCGCGGCTTCACTCTGTCGCGGATTTTAAATGTAAGCATATCTAAATATATATCACGGATTTTTCGCTGGTTCGCGGATTTCTGCGGACAATGGGTCTTTTAATTTATGGTACATGCTTCCTCAGTTTGTTTGCCCAGTTGATTTCATACAAGGGACGCTATTGGCAGATGGCTTAGAAGCTACCCAATCAGAGCATGCATTACATATTAACTAAAACTCCTCAATGCTATAAGATATGCTTCCCGCGCGGTGCTTGATTGTTTGCTTGTCTCTGCCTCTCTCTCACCCTCTCTGACATTCTCTGCGCCTGACGGAGGGGGTGTGAGCAGAGGTGCTGTTTGCTTAAAAGATACTGACGCTCCTCTAAAAAATGCCGCTTTATTGCGGTGCTCGGCATATTTAAAAGCACAAAAGCACACGTATTGATTTTTTGATTGTTTGCTTTAATCTCGCGCTCTCTCTCTGACGTTCTCTGCGCCTGACGGAGGAGATTTGAGCAGAGGGGCTGTTTCAACAGAGGCTGTTTGCTTAGAAGATACTGACGCTCCTCTGAAAAATGCCGCTTTACTTAAAAGCACACGTATTGATTTTTTGATTGTTTGCTTTTCTTTGCGAGCGCTCTCTCTCACTCTGAAATTCTCTGCTCCTGATGCGGGCACTCCTTTGAAGAGAAGATATATTTGCATTCTTTTAATTGTGAGAAAGAAGAAAGAAGATCTCTGTCTTGTCATGGAGCACAGTTTAAACTTTTGACTAAAGGGTGTTATTTCATGTCTAGAGGGCTCTAATAATGTTAACAGTGTGGGAGAGTTTATAAGGGCTTAAAATATATAAAAATAACCATACAAACATATGGTTTCTACTTCGCGGATTTTCATCTATCGCGGGGGGTTCTGGATTGCAAGGAGGGATTACTGTATATCTGAGACTTTTAAGCATATATGTAAGGAAAAAAAATTTAAAAAGTTCCCTAAGGGAGTCATTTTTCAGTTTAAGTAAAAGCTAACAAGCGAAAATAAGTGTCTTTTCCAATGCAAATTAAATAAAATCACATCACCCATCCATAATCAAGACAGCAATCTTATTAAAAAGGGCTGAAATTAAATTGGAAGCTAAGCAAACATAAAACAAATAATAGATGGGAATAGGCTTACAGTGGAACCTCGGTTCACGGACGTCTCGGTACACGTACAACTAGGTTTACAACCAAAAAGTTCGCCTTTTGCCTCAGTTCACAACCACACACTCGGTATACGAACAAGCCAGTTTCCCTTTCGGTTTGTGCACGCCGATGATTTCCACACGTGTTGCGTTGTTCTCGGTCAGACGTCCGTGCTTGCACGTGCGTGCGTGCTTTCGCTGTGAACTCTTTGTGCTCTATTTCATTTTCCTTCCAGTTTGTACGGGCCGATTACTGTATTTAAGCATGTGTTCAGCCTCTTCCTGTTCATTGTTCTCAGTCAGACGTGCGTGCTTTACCTGTGAACTCTTTGTGCACTACAGTATTTCGTGTGCTTTTGCAGTTAACCATGGCTTCTAAGCAAGTGAAGAGTGGCGAGAAGAAAGTTTTGAAGAAAATTGAAATCGAAGTAAAGAAAGAAATTATTGAAAAGTATGAGCGTAGCGTTGAGTACAAGAAGTCAAAATCTACGATTTTGACTATTCTAAAGCAGAAAATCTATTAAAGAAGCTGATGTTGCAAAAGGAGTTACAGCGTTAACCAGGCAGAGGCCTCAAGTGGTGGAAGAGGTGAAAAAACTGTTGCTGGTGTGGCTGAATGAGAAGCAACTTGCAGAGGATGGCGTAAGCAAGATGATGTTATGCGAGAAAGCCAGGAAGATTCATGGCGATTTGCTGCAAAACTATCCTTCTACGAGTGGCGAAAGTGAGGAATTTAAAGCCAGTAGAGTATGGTTTGAAAAGTTTTGCAAAAAAAATGTGACATTCATAGTGTGGTAAGGCATGGAGAGGCTGCTAGTTCTGACGATGAAGCTGCGAAAGAATTCGTGAAAAATTTCACAAAATTAGTGGAGGACGAAGGCTACAAGTCTTCAACTGCGACGAGACCGGATTGTTCTGGAAGAGGATGCCGAAGAGGACCTACATTACCCAGGAAGAGAAGGACAGATTAACCGTTTTGCTGTGTGCTAACGCTAGTCGCGATATAAAAATCAAGCTGCTACTAGTTTACCAATTTGAGAACCCTCGTGCTTTCAAGCAGCACAATGTAAGCAAAGCCAGACTGCCTGTGATGTGGAGGGCAAACACGAAGAATTGGGTCACAAGGACCTTGTTTTTGGAATGGCTGCATGAGGCTTTCGCTCCCGCCGAGAAGCGATATCTCGAAGAGAATAACCTGCCTAAAAAATGCCTTCTTCTAATGGACAATGCACCGGCACACCCTCCAAGTCTGATCCACTAGCTAAACAGCTAAACAAAAAAAAAAAAAACAGAAACCTGTTACTTTTCTCTTTTTTCAAATGTTCATTTTTCAGTTCGTAGCGTGAATTGTTGCACTGTTACTTTTCTCTTTTTTCAAATTGTTTAAAAAAAAAGTGCTTACAGCGATCGGGTCGTAAGGCTATTAGCATGAACTCCTGCAATATTAATTTCTTGGTTGCTTATGGTTGGTTTTTAAATAAAGTTCGGATTTGTTCAAATGTTCCTTTTTTTTTCCTGTGCTTAAAACTCATTTAAAAAAAAGTGTTTACAGCGATTGGGTCGTAAGGCTATAGTGCGAACTCTTGCAATGTTTTCTCTGTTGTTCAAGGTTTTCTCAGTGTTATTCAATGTTTTTACATTTAATTTACTGTTACGATGTGCATTCTATGGTATAATTAACTAAATTTGTACTTAAAAATCTTTAAAAGAAAATATATTTACATAAAGTTCGTACGGTCTGGAACGGATTAATTGTATTTACATACAATCCTATGGGGGAAATTGCTTCGGTTCATGACAAAATCGGTTTACGACCAGAGTTTTGGAACGAATTATGGTCATGAACCGAGGTTCCACTGTGCAGTCCAATTAGTTATGATTTTGTAGAAGTATCCAGAGTCAGCAAATCAATATTTTTATGTTACAATAGCTAATTAATAATTTGTGGTTGTTATATTGGCATTGAAGATAATTTAAGATTTGGTTAATAATTTGTCTTCTCAGTGAAGGTTTGTGCTTGTTGAATTTTATATAATTTTCATGTATTTTAAAATATTATCTATCTATATTACCTATTTTATCAATCATCTGTTTTAAAAATACTAACCAAGTTAATCAGTATCAGGTTTCCAAGTTTTAAGGTTTGTGTTTTGCTTATTATTAATTTGTTACATTTTCTTTTTTCAGCTTTTTCGACGTGTAGCTGCTGCCTTGCCTGGAATGGAAAGCACACAAGATAAAAGCAGAGAAGACAGTATCCTTGTCATCTTTAATGTTAAGAAGAAAAATGTTGTTTGTGCTTATCAGAAATATGGTATTTTTTTCTGCCCCAAAAGCAAAAAGACTATAAAAAGTTTTAACAGTAATTTTAAGCAATAAATTAAAACCCTTTGTTTAAGTGAGTCTAAAAATTTGAATCGGTCCATTTCAATTTAAAATGTAACCTAATCAGACCTGCTACATCCAAATCAAGGTTTCTGCGATAGAGACTATACTGGCGTCATTGAGCACAAGGCAAGTACCTACCTTGGGCAAAGTGCCAGTCCATTGCAGAAAGCAATCACACACACATGCTCCTTTACTGGCACACTATGCCTGCGTATCATCTATCACTATGCTAAAAAAAAATCCACTTGCATCATTATCTGCACCTCACCATTCAGAGCATGGTTTTCATAGTTCAAATAATCTGAATCAATGCAGCTTCAGTTTCTAACTTTTAAAGCATGTATGGAAAAATGAAAGATTTGAAAAATCCATTGTTTTGTGAACTCTGAAAAATTCATTTTAACACTTTCTAACATTTCTAATAAATAGAAATTTTGTAACCCTTAATGTTCCCCATCTCTCCGTACTACATTTAAGGGCATCCACCCATTATTTAACTTAAAGAAAAAAAATCAAATTTTCTTCGTAATTAGTTACATTGAAATTGAAAAGGATTTATTTTGCTCTGTAGACAAATTCTGCTGTAAGCCATTGGGAACTATTATCTGCCCAAATGTGTTTTATATTTTACAAAGTTGAATCAACAATGTTTTATTATTTCAGTAAAATTTCAGGTAATTTTATTTCTCAACATATATTAAAATCATACTGCTTATGCATCTGTAGTTTCCCTTAACTGTTTTTTTCCAGTGATTGATATAAGACTTGAGAAGCCCCCAGAACAACCAGTCAGCGAGGGAGGCTGCTCATGTTAATGCTGTTGATCTGATTGTTTGTTTATCTTTATTTTCATTAAATGCCACTGCTACTCATTTCCATTGGCTGCAGTGTGAATATCAGCTTGTAACTTTTCCACTTAGTGTTTAAAAAAAAAAAAAAAACACCAGGTTTTATTCTGCCTGTCTCATTAGCTTAACAGGAACAATAAGATAACTTTATACTATGAAAAACAAACTGCAGAATGGCAAGTTTTTCCAGCAGGCTTCACTTTTGTTAAGTGATGCATTCAGTTTTTCAGCTTTATATTACAGAAATGTACTTTTAAAAGTTGGAACACAGTAGTGTTTTTCAGAGAGGTTCATATATCTGTACGGTCTACTGTATAGAACTTAAACATTCTGCACCATTACTTTACTCAACTCAAAACAAGACAGCAGGCATTAATTAAAAAGAATGTGTAAATATGTAACCCTTCTGATCAGAATAATCAGGAGATATACTGTATGAGTGAATTCATTCTCATGCCTAAGAACCAAGTTACCATTTCAAAGGTAATTTGGAATTCTTTTAGTTTTACTTACTTTTGATCCTTTAGATTTTTTTTGTGAAGAGGGTCCAAAATTTTGTTTGAAATTTTTTTGGGTTCAGCGAAGGAATGCATTAGGAATGTAACCAATTAAATAAAGTGTTTTAACTCTTTAATCAAGAAGTGTGGCATGCTGATTCACAATTCTAGAATGGAAAACACTTCAAGCTGTCAGAATATTTTAAGTTTTAAACTCTTATGAAAACATTAAAGTGAGTTTCTTATAGACAGTTAAATCTTGATAATAATTTTTATTTTTACACTTGTTAAGGAATGTGTCATCATGATACTAAACGTTATGCAGACATGCCTTTTTAATTTAAACATTTTCTTAGAGCTTCCATGGTTTTGTTTTTACGATTGTTTAGTTACAATTAGCCTAACTGTAATATTATACTGTACCTAAATGCTTTTTGGCTAGTTCATTGAATTAAACCCTGGTTCTGTACTTTTATTTCTGCAGATGAATACTTTATGCATTTTTTTTTATTTCTATAAGCTGAAATACACATTTTATTTTCTACATGACCATAGATTTAGCTTTTTCATCTTCCTTAAAGCCATTACAAATGGTACCTTGTAATTCATTGTGTTTTCATGTGCCGTTTTAAACCTCCATATCCTGTTGTAGAATATACTGAAAATGTCTGTTGTATAGTATTTTACAGTTCTGATACATTTTAACCACAGCCATTACTAGGATGTCATATTTGCACTGCCTTTCATGTAGTGACACAAACAGGCACATAAGCACTCACACAGTTTGTTTGTTGGGTTAGCCAACATATTGAATACATGTGGGTTACTGGTTCAGTGCTTTTGTCCTGCTGCAAAAATTTGTTAGCCTTGATCTCAAACTAAAAAACACAGCTTTTTTTCATCTTGCTTACTAGAACTTTCAGTGTTCTTGAAATCTCAGCTACTCACTTGCTTAAGGTTTTTAACAATATTCAGCTTCTTAACTTATTGTTTTATTACACAACATGTGGTGGCTTGGGTTTCCTATGCAGAATTGTGTAAAGTTTTGCTACTTTTTTGTACATTGCTGAAAGCAAAAAGATAAACTGTAAGGAAATATAGTTTTTGTGTAGCGTAAAAACACTACTGATGTTTATCTCAGTCTTACTTTGCATTTTAGCACAGTTTGCTGCCTACTCTAAAGCACGACGTTTAAGTATGTTTTTCTGTTAAAAAGGTTGAGCCTGTAATAATTTAGCTTTCAAAATAATTATTTTGAGAGCATGTTTCAGAGAATACAAATTAATCCTTTTTAAGCAAAAAATTAGGTGCTCAAAATTCCATTTTACACTGGTATCCTCTGTTTTACATCTAGTTGTTTTTGTGGCATAGGCAGTTTGTATTGGCTAAAAATTGCACTGTAACATACCAAAGGAAAGAAGATTGGTTAGAAGAACATACAACAGCAAACTGCATTTAGGATGGCATTTTCATTTGTTCAGCTAACCCCTTTATTAAAAGTGCAGTTTTTCCATATTCCTGGAGTTTAAACACTGACATGTTAATTGTCGTGCACATGGATACAGAATCTCAGTGGTGAGTGTGAACCCTGAATCTCTTTGGGTTTAGACTTAATGCTGGCAGGCTACATTGACAATGTTGTCATATACTAGGGTTGGAAAATAAGAAGGTAAAAAAGCATGTTTAATTACTATCTGAATGCATCAGGTGTGATTTTAAAAAAAAATCACCAGTGCAAAAGCAGTTAAATGTCAAAGACAGGCTGGGCAACTGTTTTCGAGCAGTGGTGGGAGTTTTGAAACAGACATATTTTTGACTTGACTGTTGAATTTTGTGCAACTGTTTGTCCTTTTATGTATGTCTTTTTAAAAAGGAGGATGAGCATTAACCAGAAGTACTTTGAAGAAAGTAGATTTTGGCTTTGAAACAAAAGTACCTCATCCTCTTATTTCATAATGTTAATACCCAAAGCCTGAAAATAAAACACCTAATGTACCTACTCAATGATGCTTCCTGTTTTTGTGTTGTTTGTCTTAAGTTGTTTCATAAGTGTTTGTACCTAGTGCATGTGTTTTTGAGCAATTTACTTACAGTTGAGTGAGAGATATTTTGTGTGTGTGTGTGTATATATGTGTGTGTGTGTATGTGTATAT
>JANRMT010028174.1:110453606-110476898 GCA_026402145.1 Polypterus bichir lapradei | reverse complement strand
ATAATGACTATTAACAAGGTTGCCCAAACTTTTGCATCCCACTGTAAATAGAAATAAAATATATGAACATAAAAAATAATAATAATAAATAGGAGTAATGTTACATAATCACAATGAGGAAACCAGTATTACTGAAGATCACGGAATGCAAGTGAATAGAAATGAGTCTTTAATCTTGTTTTGAACAGTTCAATTGTAGACGACTCCTTTATATAATGAGGTAAAGAGTTCCATAGGCGAGGAGCAGCAGCTGCAAACACTGTCCCCCTTAGTTTTACACTTAGTACGAGGGACAATAAAAGACAACTGACCAGAAGATCTAAGCACTGGCTGGTGTAAAGCACACAATTCGGATAAATAGGCAGGAGCAAGCCCATATAAAGATTTAAAAACTAGCAACAAGATTTTAAAATCAATTTGAAAACTGACAGGCAGCCAGTGTAAAGAAGCTAATATTGGAGAAACAGAGTCATACTTTTCTTCCCCAACCAGGAAGCGAGCGGCAGCATTCTGGACCAACTGTGACCTGTGTATCAGGGATTGTTACTGCTAGTTTATAACAACAAAGGTTTTAATTTCTAAAACGAATCCCATGTGTCTTTTAAGACGCTGAATGTGTCAGGCCTTCCTGATTAGCCAATTGTATAAAATTTAGAACCTCAAACACAAATACAATCTCTGTGTCTGTAATTCAGTAGGTTGCTGTTAGTTACCCCCTTGTGGCTTCAAATTGAAATGCTAAATTGTGGTGCCTGCACTTACATTGCAGTGTCTTAAAACCACCGTTCTGCAGCTCACAGAGGAGACCCTGAACCTCAAGACATAAGGGGTCTGGGTAGATTGTAGATAATTGATTTGTTTTTATATCATCTACTGTTGAATTCTGCTCTGTACTTGTAATATTTTTGTTTCACTATTATATTGAATTGAGGATTACTTGTGTATTGTATTGTATTGTATTGACCCCCTTTTTTGACACCCACTGCATGCCCAACCTACCTGGAAAGTGGTTTCTTTTTGAACTGCCTTTCCCATGGTTTCTTCCATTTTTTTCCCTATAGGGTTTTTTGGGAGTTTTTCCCTTGTCTTCTTAGAGAGTCAAGGCTGGGGTGCTGTCAAAAGGCAGGGCCTGTTAAAGCCCATTGCGGCACTTGTGTGATTTTGGGCTATAAAAAAATTAAATTGTGTTGTATTTTAAGGTATAGAAGGAAGATGTCAAGTAACTAGCATTATGATGTCAAGTCAAAGAGAGGAGTGACCCTCGAAATAAGGACTGAGGGCTGGAGTACCTGTGTTCAGATGGGAATAGTAAAAGTGGTCCATGTTAAAGGGTTCACATGGTCCCAGAAAGTTAAACTTGTCAGGGTGAAGATTAGCTCTGTTGTTACAGATGCTTGGAATCTCTTCTATGTGAACATCACATCAGGGTGTATAAATAATCACACTGGTTCCTCTTCCATAGCCATGCCGATGGAGTTGTCTTTGGGTAACAAGGGCAGGTGATGCAAAGCTCATCAAGGCTCTGCACAGATTTTACTGCTCCTTCTGTCTGTCTTTGTGAGTTAGGGTTCTCTTAATAACAGATTGTGGCTGATTGAAAGGGAACAATGATAGAGACAGAAGCTTTTCCGATCAAGAAACTCCTAGAATTTAATGACCTTCAAAACAGCAGATACAGCAGTAGGTAAGTAACAAAGCATTAATCAATTTATGGTTATTACAGAAACAAAGCAGTAAAGGTTAAAAACGGATACTGCCTCCATAGTCGGAAGTGCATTTCTCTCCTGGGAGGTTGAGGATGTTAACCAGGGTTTCTTGCCTTGTTGAAGGACTTGTATCTGTCAACTGCACAATATGGTCGCCTCACAAAGACAGTGGAGAAGAATGAAAGGTTAGCAGTTTTGATTGTTGTCTAATTAATTTAGACATCAGGGGTGTAACATTCACATCATCATCATCATTCACATGTTTTCATTCCAGCCACTTTTTAATTAGGAACCAACAGTAGGTTAAACAGGGTCCGTGCTATCTTGTGAATTACCTGTTTTGAATTACTTAGTTACCTTTTGCAAAAAATAATTTGATGCAAAGCAAGCCAACAGATGATCAGCTAACTTGATCTCACTTGTATATATCCATTAGATTATTTGTTTCTGTAAAATATGTGAAAAGAACAAAGAGAGGTTCTGTGAAATACTGAGCTGGTGTAGCCAGCAAAACATGTTGATGAAATTTTAGAAAAATAGCAAATTAGCAGTTTTGGAATTGCCTGGTCTGGCCTAATGTAAGTTGTTCTTCTTCTTTTCCTTGAATCCTTTAAAACCAAACATTTCATATGCCATTCCAATGGCAAGCACAGGCTATGGCACGGTGAGGTCCTCCATGGTACATGGTGCACCCAGGAATTGGCAGATCAGGAGGTGTGCCGTGGTTTGTCTTTCCCCACGGTCACACAGGTCCTTGTCATCAGAGTACCCCTACTTGGTCATGTTGACTTTGGATCTGCCAGTCCTGATGTGCAGGCGGTTAAGGCTTTTCCATGTTGGGCAGTCTAGGCCACCACCAGCAGGTAGATGTTCTCTCACTTCTGAGCTAATCCCGTTGATGCACCATAAGTCCAACCTTGTTGCTGTTGCCATTGAGTCTGGAGGTCTTTTGAACATGAAGCTTTTACGCGATTTGAGACATTTGGCAACATTGATATGGCCGTTCAGTGGGTATCTGGTGTCCTCTAGTTGCTTTACTTTTTCCTGCTTACTCATTGTAACTGCTAACAGACACAGACTTAAATAATAAATTTTACTAACGGCAAGAAATGGCTTCTAATTAACAAATTGTTTTGGAGAAAAGATGATAGCCCCCCTGGAGCAATGTTGGGGTCCCCTGATTTAGTTGGGCATCTGTTGGCTAGCATTGTATCATGTTATTACTTAGCTGTTTGTTAAGGAAGAAAAGAAAAAAAGGTTTTGAGTTTTAAAAAGCAAGTCAGCCAGAAATAGAGCAAAAGAGGTCTGTTCATTAACGGCAGCAAGTGGTTACCAATTTAAAAAGTGACCTGAATGAAAACTTGTAGCCATTGCGACCCCCTGGCATCTGAGATTGACAGCCCAGATTTGCACTAATTCAAGTCCAACATTATAAGAGAAATGTATAAAGTAGCAAAGTAAATCTTTGTGTCTCAAATGGAATGTTTATCTTTGAATGAAGAAAGGAATGCGTACCTCACTGCCAAACCCACCAAACTTGTTCTGTTCTAGCACTCCGCTAAAGAGCTCGGATTTAAATGTGTTTGATTGGCTGGCAGGACAGTGGCGCTCCTGTACAGCCAAAGCCAGTGTAGATCAGATGACGGCGTATCTCATTTTTATTCACAAACGCAAACACTGCAGCCCCTCAACACATCACGCAAATCCAAAGGCCGCAAAACAGCAAATGCTACAATTCTTCACAACAGCAAAAATCAATAGTGTCACCAATGAATTAGCTAATATTTGATGAATATCAGAAAGGCGTTTGAGCTGGGCCATTTCTAACACATATTAAGGACGTATGTGATAAGAGAGACCAGGACCCTTAACTGGAGGAAACAAGCCTTTGCGCTTCCTCTTGCCTCCACAACAGTACTGCAGCACATCTCACGTGAGACTGAAACTTGCATTCTGATGATCAGGAATTGGGTCTTTTATTTATTTATTTATTTATTTATTTATTTATTTATTTTCTTGAATCAATACATAAACGTTTTGGTCAAAAAGATAGCTCTTTAGTCCACCGTTGCCTGAGCTCATAATGGCTCTTCACACCAACCTCATCTGAGCTGTCGTCCTTGTCAGTGGGTCTCCTGTCAGGTGGGCCTAAGAGATGAAACCCTGCAACCAAAATCATGAAAAACTGGCTCTGCCCAGCATTTACATACATTTAAGCATTATGGGGTGTTAATTATTTATGTCAATGATCCCTCCTGAATTGATTCTTCCTCCTCAAATATGACTTGTACCCATGTTGTGTGTACCTTATGGAGCTTAAACTAGCCAACTCCTTCATGACTAAATTCTAAATGTGCTACATGCTTACTTGTCACTGTAGTGGTTCTTCTAAATTCAGTGTCTACATATTTTTTTGAGTAGTTTAAATTTGGGGGAGATGTTCATAGTGGCTTCTAGTACAGACATGTTAAGTAAGTGATGGATGCCACTTCATCTTTGGGATGGTTAGACACAAAAGAACAGAACTTGAATTTGGAGATGCCGTTAAAAACATTTTGAAAATGTACCGGTGTTTGTCAAATTAGGTCTCTGGTGCATTTCTCCTGCACAAATGCTCATTTTCACCAAACATTTATAAAAACTGTCTTGTCGACACAGACCCCGGTAAATGTTGTCTTTATGTTTAGTAAATGTGGAACAACCTCATTTCCTATTTGAATGCAGATTTGCCAAATTATCCCATGTTGGGGTCAGTTAACATAATGAATGAAAGTGTAAGTTTCAAAAGAGACGGAGTGCTTGGTGAAATGCCACAAAATGTGTTATCTCGGTGCTGCTTAGCTGTTACGTGTCCTGGTGGATTTGTGTCCACAATGATGTTTGGATTCCATCACATTAATTTCCAAACTTGTAGGCCGCACAGTACCAAAGCATTACAGCAGATGATATTTCCAGACTAAAGAAATGTACAGTGCTCATTGTGAAAGCCTAATCCTCCTTGCATGGTGGTCATCGGTGAAGGTGGTGGTATTTAACATGAAGACATGCCGTTTCACATACTATATGTTTAGCAAGTATCTGTGTGAAGTCGTCGGCCACTCTCCTCCCACATTCTACAGATGCACTTAATGTTAATAAATGTGAATGGATACTGAGGTCCCATCTTGGGTTGGTTTCTATTTTATGTTTAGTCTTTTTTGGCATGGGCTTCACAAAGTTGAGTACTACAAATTGTGATCTTAAAAAATGAATGGATCATTCAAGAAAATATCTTGAGTAAATTAGGTGACGTGTTTTGCAGTTGTTCACCAAGAAATGAACACAAAGAATGGCAACAGTACACCCAAAAAGAACTCAACAGACTGTTGCTCTTGCCATTCAACTGTTACTTGATTGGGTTTGATTGATTCATTGCCTGCCATATATGTTCAGTTGTAAACTTAAATTTTATGAAGCAAAAAGTGGACAATGGTGTCTTGGGAAGAATGGTCACAATGTGGTGGACATATATATTAACTAAGCAGACAGGTAGCCAGTCGAATAGTAAGACACACATAGTGGAGGAAATGGACACATGCTGTGAATCTGGATGCCTGTTTCACTTTCAAAATGACTGCAGTAATAAGTGCTGTGTCCTCAGATCCAGAAGGGCATCCACATGAGAGAACGTAGAGCAGCACCTGTCGCCATTCCTGCCAGCATGCCAAGTGCCACCTGTTCTCCCATACTAAAGCATGGCTCCTGGTGCACAACAACATGGTGTGGCCCTGGAAGAAGGAGAAAAAAAGAAAGGATTACATAACCTAAAGCTGGCAAAGTTCTCCATCCAGCTTGCCAGCATTGAAATTTCAGCACCTCTTGCACTGGTATAAATGATTGGTTCAGTGGCCTGTACAGTCCCCGGATTTCAACCCTACTGAGCAATGACGAAGAGGAGGAAAAGGCTGTTTAAAGTTTCTCTTGTAAAGCTTGAAATTGGCCAGAGTCACCCCGCGAAACTGGACAGGAATGCTTAGCGGAAACCTTTCACAATTCCATCTACCCTCTGTGCACTACCACAATTAACATAATTTAATTGGGGAACTGCTTTCATTTTAATAACTGGTCTAGTCTTGTCAAACATAACAAAGAAAGTGTGGACCAAGATTCAGAAGCCACCTTTGGACTTTCTAACACTTAAAGATATCTGGAGATTACAGTGTCTAGAAGCGTCTAATTCATTGACCTTAACCCTAACCCTAACCATATTAATAAGTCCTCATCAAAATTTGACATCTAACCAGCTAGAGAAAGCTTTCTCCATGTCTAACATTAAATTACAGTTAAGTATGGTTGAGAGGGGCCGTGTTTAGAATACGAAGTAAACGACGGACGTTACCTTCAGATTGAAGGCGTAATTGAAGGTGCTCTGATCTGGGTGGATTAGCTTGTGAACTGCTTTTTGAAAGCACTTTGTTAACAGCTTTTCCAGTAACTTTGTTCAGCGTTTAGAAGAGAAATCGGACAACAGTTGCTGCAGGATACTGAGTCTTTGCCATGTTTTAGAAAGAGAATAACTGGAATGGAGTTCATTAAAGAATGTAATTTGAATGGGGAGATGGGACAGTTCCAAATCTATAAATACGGGGCCATCAAGTAATTCAAGTACAATAAGTTTTGGTGGCAACCTGCCAGAGCCTGCTAATTTAGAGGGGGGTTGAGTTGAGCGCCTCCAAGTGGCATTTTGAACAGTCTGACAAAGCCACGTAAGTTAAGAAAGCACAGCACCTGAATTTGTTGTTTCAGAGCTTATCTCCTCAGTCTTAACAGTGTTAGAGTTTAAGTGGAGAGGAGGAGGAGGAGAGCCTGGTTTTTAAGGAACTACAACAAATATGAAGGAAGGGCTTAACTGTCCAGTTTGGGAGCTGTCTGTTTTCAGTCTTGATACTTGTCATATGTTACAGGAACACAAGTAACATCAGTGTCACAGAATTGTCCACAATTGAAGCTTTGACCATTAGACACTCGTGCTGTAACATATAGGGCTAAGTGAGGGTTTTATGTGAATCAACAGAAGGCATATTTTCATGTAATTATAACTGACTAATATATCCAAGTGGATTAAATGCTACTTTTTGAAACACTTGACGTGTGCTTGTAGACTACCATCTGCCTTACAGCATCAAATAATAGCATACCTAGGTAGCCATGTCCTGGGCTGATGTAGACTGCATTGTGGCCATCCAGAGGTACAGTGTGGTACGAGTCTTCATAGGGGTCATATACATATACCTGAGGAGAAAAAGAACAAGTGGGGGTTCTTTATACTCCGAACAAAAAGGTGAAGCCAAAAACCTTGATGAACATTCAAAAAGGACCTGGATGAGACATTGGGAGAGCTCAGCTATTAGCTAGACAAACGAGTCTGATGGAGTGAATGGTGGTCTCTCGCTTGTGAGATGTTTTTATGTATGTTTTCTGGAGCTCATCAGATTCTTGACTCCTCTTTGAATATTAAATAGGCAATACAAGCACAGCAATAAAGGACATAAATGGAACATTAAAATAATTATAATCACTGTCCATATTTAATTCACGAGTACATTTCAAATTTTGTGTGAATACTACAATCACTTAGATGGATGCCCCAAATCGTGGTGCTGCCTGTGGTTTTAATAAGTTTGCCTTCTTCACTAGGGGTCACAGGGCCTTGTGAAAAATGAATAAATAAGGAAGCAGGTTCTGAAATGGTGGCAATTCAGACTTTAAAATCAAAGTAAAGTGATAAATAAATCAAGGTTAAAAAAAAGAGCAGCCACAAGGGTTCACAGAGCTCATTGTTCATTGCCTGCCATTTTGTTAGGTAATATCATGGTGCTGAAGGTAGTAAGGGGCAACAACAAATGGCTTCATGCAGAAAGCACAGGTTTGCCATCTTTCATTTTTTTCCCCACTTGAGTGGATAGTGTTATGTGGTGTTACGGTGCCAAACAGTATTATGATTGAGGGTCATACTCTGTTCTAAAGGGCCCCAGATGGCCCATATTAGCACAGATGACCATCTGCAGGAATTGGAGAAGACAGCAGGCAACTTTGAAAGTGGCATACAGAATCAAATAAACGGCACCAGATTGTAGAAGCCTGTGGTTTCATCTGGCACACTGATAACCCCAACCCAGATTCCTGCCGCAAGTGGGTAGAAGAGATGGGTGTATAAGAGGAAATAGTATATGGGCACCCAAGCGACTTAAAAGGGGCAAGTGAGGTGGTCACTGCTTTGGCAAGCTGGGGGAACCTAACGTTGTGTCATAGAGCAACAGAGTGCTAGATTGTCCAAGTCCTGCTGAGCACTTAATGGCCAAATAGCATATTTAAAATAATAGTGAAACTGTGCCCTGGGGTGGGGGACTGGGTGGACTCTGTATGTCAGACAATTGCAGAAATGGGTAAACAGATCTATATGACTTTTTAGACTTGGTATGTGGAATGCAGGAATGAATTGCCTGCTGGCCTTGTAGCCACATGGCCTAACGTGGAATGCGCTGCAAGTGTCAGTCAGTTCTTTAGTTAGGACTAGTAATGAGTGAGGCAGGTGAGCTTCGATTCGCATACGCTGACACACACATTTGTTTCACAGCCAAAGAGTGCTTTGATGTTTTAAAGTATTTTTTTTGGTGGGCTGAAAAACAAAGAACACTGCTGCCTGAAGGCTCATTCATGCCAGCATGTTAATCTGACATACACACACACACCCACACCAGTTCAGTTTGTACCCCTCTTTCAGACCAGAGAAGAGCAGTTCTTTTTTAAATGCTGCTTATTTTTCACTTGACGACATCCAAAAATGCTGTGTCATACACACAACTCGGTCTCTGCTGCCAAACCCAATGACGTTGCCTGGCAGTCACCTGATCCCAGTGCACACTTCCAGTGATTTCTTTTTCCAGCTGAGATCTTTATTGAAATACTAAGGGAGATGCATATGAATTAATGAATGAAAATTCTCCTTTTAGAGTCAATGGCATAAATTTCACTAGAAATGAAGCACAAATTTATTTGATACATTTTTTTGAGAAGCAAAAAGTCTCATTTTTGTTGTGAATTCGGATTCACGCAAATTGCTTAACTCCTTACTAGTCAGGACACTGATCTGTGAGTGTAGCCATTGGTTTTTAAAGCCAGACCCCAAATCAAGTGAACCCAAAGTTGTCTACTCTGGATTGAGAGGTAAGCTGAGTGGTTTTAAAAATGCAGTACTAGCCGTTGTTTATATATTTTTAAAGCATTAGCTTTCTGTCATGTAGATTTTTAGCATTAATCTGTCATTCCATCAAAATTTTGTGTACTCATTTTTCATGGACGCCACCATTTTGAGCTTTTGGGTGCTGCACATTGTTGGTCTTTGTTGTGGGATGAGAACAGGCTTCCCAGACGGTGACCAGGGATCTGCTGCCCATCGATCGACTTGTCGTTGGCTGGCTTTCTTACCGAATTTTTGGCCCATTCTTGGAAAGAAGTGAGGTGCTGCCTGTGTGTGTTAACCATTCTGGATTTTGGTCACAAATTTAAAAAAAAAAAAAAAACTGGTTTTCTGCCAAACAGATGGCCAGAAAATCCTGCCGACTATGCTAGTGTGACCACACAAGGACACCAGAGAGCCCCAAACCACAGATCTAGCAGTACACCACATGTAAATGGAATAAAATAAGTGATTTTTATTCTTCTCTCAAGCACTTTCTCAGTCCTTGTTCAATCACAATCATAATAACAATACAGTAAATGATAAATCAAATTATTCCTTCCTCCTTCTCCACCTCCTTTGAGCTTTGCCCCCTGCCTCCCGACTCTGACTCCCTTATGTGCAGCGGCAGGCTTCCTTATATGCCTGACCTGGGAATACTTCCGGTATCATTCTGTCTCCTCCACGGAACACTTCCAGGCCATAAACGAAGAAGGTTGGTCATCCCCTGACAGCTCCCTCTATCAGCCCCAAGGGTCCTGTACAGGGATACATTTCCCGACTCCATTTTCCTAGGATGTCCCAAATAGATTCTCATATGACAACCACTGCCACCTAGTGCCTGGGGAATGGAACCACTCCCAAATTCCAGCTTCTCTTGGTCAACCCATTATTTTACTCTGGTTGGCCATAGAATTATTTTTCTGTCTAGTTGGCTGATCCATCCATGTAATAACTCAAAGTCCTCCCTGGCCGGAAAGCCTGTTCTCATCCCACAGTGCTTACCTGAGCCCTGGTGTCATCACAATCACACTTTAAAAGACAGCCATGTGTGTTCAACACAAACTCCCATGGCAGATTTGTGCTTGAGCAAACGGATAACATAAGATTTTGATTCTGGTTCGGACAAAGTTTGGACTTTTGACTGAGGATTTAGTATTGACCTCGTACTTTGGTGATCAATTGCAGCCTTGCAAACAACTTCTTCTACTTGAATGCAAATTCTTAAAACGAAATCCCTTCATTGATCTTCGCCAGACTGATTAATACAATCCTTTAGAATCCATGTTCGATACTCTTGGTTTCATCTTTTAATGCAGCCATCCTTTTTTTGTTTTCTCTCCTCCTCTTTTTCCATTACAGGGTCACAGGCAGTAGAACAGCATTGGTGCAAAGCAGCAGCCATGTATGGGACACAAGTCCATCAAAGGAAGTGCTCACACTAGGCCACAATGGAGCTTTTATTGGAGATATTTAACAGTCATCAAGCACTGGACCTCACTCCAAGGTAAGTGTGCCCTGTGGTAAACTGGCAAAGCTTCCAGAATTTGCTTTTTCTTCAGTCTCCTCTGTTGCCAGAGCAGTTCTGGGACGCTGCAATCAGAAAGTGAACAGCTTCATCTGCCGACTCACTACATTGGTGCCAGTTACAAGTTCACTAAGAATTCCTAATTCTACTCTTTGTTAATGACAGTGTGCCAGGGTGTGCCAAGTGCACCCTCTTGGTAATCCTGTTGATGTTTATCTGCTATAGATACTCCAGGTTTGTGTTCCCTTAAAACCTACCTCCTAATCACAGAAATCTGTATTAAACAGCTCAGATGTAACGGCTTGTAGATGAAGCCCAAAACTGTGAATCTCATTGGGTAATTAGGCACAAGTGCTGAATTTTAAGCAGAGATTCACAAATTATTCATCAAAGATGAAATTTAATTAGGCAAATTACAGGGGACACATCTGTAGGGTAAATCACAGCAATCGGTGAAGAAATCCCAGGCGCGACCCAAAATGAAGGCACAGCTAATGGATCCCTGCTGCCAGCAGTAATTACAGACATGCCCTACAGAGTGGACTGGCACACGGGTGCCAGCTGTTAACCTGTTGGCATCCATTTAACACCCAAAGGGTCGTCGCCTTTTAAGCGTAGTTGCACTCTGAATGCTAACACTTCATGCTTTATGGTCTTAATTGCCATTCACTAAAATTCATGCTGGGGTAAAACGGCTGTAGCGATGGATAAAAAAACAGGAAAACTAAAGCTTTATAAAGTGAAGTTAAAGGGTATGTATTCTGTTCTGATGTATGTGTTCTTTTATTCAAGTCAAAGAGTTTAATTTAAAAATGGTTGTATCCTGTCTAATTCAAAGCTTTGTGGAAGCTTTTCATTCTTTCTGCCGCTTTTGTCCTTCTCAGCTCGAAAGGAAGCTGGCATCTGTCCCAGCAGCCAAGTAGGAATGGCTCTGTCACAGGACTCAGAGCAACCCAATTATGGCAGATGGGATATCAAATCGAAACGGAAGACCCTCAGCGGGGAATGGCAGTGGAGGTTAAATGCTGTGTCCCGCCAAGCAAAATCCTAATGGACTGACTTTGTTTCATTTCCATTCTCCAAAGTGGCCTATGAAACTAAGTCAAATTGAGACACAGAGCATTCACTAGTAACCGACGCATTAACCGTGCTTACACGCGAGGCCCACCGAAGCCCAGAAACAAGCTGGCCAAAGGATTTGAGTTTGTTTGTACCCTTAGCGCTTTGTCTTTGTATGCCTTGCCATTTTAGCACTTTTGTGATCTGGTCGTGTTGAATCACGTATTTTCCTGTTGGCCGCACCATTGTGTCGATCCCCTCCTCCACAGCAGCATGGAGCAGTGCCTTTATCTAACAGTCTGGTCAGTTTCCAGGTTCTTTTCAAACAGTTAACCTTACTAAGCCCACAGACTTCAAGCTCAGTGGCCATCGAGAGTCTTGAGCAGGGCAAAAGGCTGTCATTGGCTCTCAATGATTTGTGGTTGTTTTAATAATATTTCTACATTTTTCTGAACTCTTTTAGGCTTTTTTTACTTATCACGGTAGGTTTTTTGAGTTGCTGAATCCAATTCATCATGTACTTTTTTTCTTTTTTTTTTTTTTTTTGCTAGATTATGGTTTTAATGTGGTTAAAATCACTTAAGTCCTCTTTGGTGGGTCCCATCAGTGTGTAATCCCAACCTCCTCTTCCAAGGCCACAAAGCATGAGAAATGCTGTCATATATACATTATGCTTTGTATCCCAGTGCAGAGTACAAAGGAAACTAAAAACAATAGAAATACTTTTTTTTTAATATTAGGGGGCTTTGCTCGCCAACCCCCCAGGCCTGCGCAATGCGCCAGCCACTTCACGTCTCTCCGCTCGTGTATGTGGATTTCACTTTCACCAAACAACAAATCTTTTAATTCTCATTTTTGTTGTGAATTCGGATTCACACAAATTGCTTCACTCCTTACTAGTCAGGACACTGATCTGTGAGTGCAGCCATTGGTTTTTAAAGCCAGACTCCAAATCAAGCGAACCCAAAGCTGTCTACTCTGAATTGAGAGGTAAGCTGATTGGTATCAGAAATGCAGTACTAGCCGTTGTTTATATATTTTAAAAGCATTAGCTTTCTATCATATAGATTTTTAGCATTATTCTGTCATTCCATCAAAATTTTGTGTACTCATTTTTCATGGGTGCCACCATTTTGAGCTTTGGGTGCTGCACATTGTTGGTCTTTGCTGTGGGATGAGAACAGGTTTCCCAGACGGTGACCAGGGATCTGCTGCCCATCGATTGACTTGTTGTTGGCTGGCTTTCTTACCGAATTTTTGGCCCATTCTTGGAAAGATGTGAGGTGCTGCCCATGTGTGTTAACCATTCTGGATTTTGGTCACAAATTAAAAAAAAAAAAAAAAACAGGTTTTCTGCCACACAGATGGCCAGAAAATCCTGCCGACTATGCTAGTGTGACCACACAAGGACACCAAAGAACAAATCTCTTAATTCTCGCTGATAAGCCTCTTCATTGGGAAGAAACACTACTTTTCCCAGATGGCAACTCGAATTAGACGATCTACAAGTCTCCGACTTATTTTAAATCCGAACAATATATTTATTCTCTTTTCGCTGTTCCGTTATTTCACTGAGTAATAATTTCCGTTTGTTAGCGCTAATGCGATCTTTACAATATTTTCTTGGGACTTTCAAATTTTAGTACTTTCATAATCTCTAACTTGCTCTGCATGTGTTTTGCGCCAACGTTTTTGCGTTCTGCTTTGTCATCCACTCTTTGTCTTTTATTTCCGGCCCCGGGCATGGTTAAATCTCTCGGCACAAAGTCTCATCTCGCGGGGCTTGAAAGTATCTCTCTGAAAAAGTCACGTCTCGTCCCAAGCTAAAAAGTCTCGTCTCATCCCAGGATTTTTTTATATAATGGAGAGATATTTCCAAACTCCTTCATGCCTTTTCTGAATGATATTACTGAGAAGTAAAAGTTGTAACATTTTAAATGGATTTATTAGCTGGAGTGCAGTAATACCTGGGACCACCAGGAGGCAGCATTGTCGGGCTCCTCAAGCCTTTTGAGTTAAGCATAAAGGATCAGCGCTCACAGAGGACTGAATTGCTGGGGTGTCGCTGCTGGAAGGTATAACAGAAGACTAGTAAAGATGTGTGCAGGGATGACAGAAATATTAAGCAGATCTCCTATTAACCTCTAGAGGGCACATTTGAGAATGCACCAAACAGAAAGTGGTGGCCTTGTTGTTCTGAACCCCTGCCTTTGAGGAGTGCAGCTATGGTGCAGTTTGGATTGTGAATGGCCTCTCCAAGAGCACAGCACACTAATGGCAACTCTGGCAGGGCTGTTGGTGCAATGCAGATTGGGCGTTGCATCTTTCACTTACTGGCAGCATCCCTGCAGTGTCCTTTGCTGAATAACAGTACATTGGCAGGAATGAGTGCGTCTCAAAGGCCACGTGAGCAGCGAACAACGTGGACGTATCTTGTGCTGTGGCCAGCTGGCATTGTTCGAGATCTTTGTGTGTTTAAGCACAGCTTTCTTTTCTGTTATTAATTAAGGTAACCTTCAGTTCTGCAGAAAGTGTGCTAGTGGAGGGAGTGTGTTCAGCCAGGCTCTGTTGTTTTAGTTTTCTTTGTCATTTCTGTTGTTTTTGGATTATCATTTTACATTTTTTGTTTTGAGTATTGTTTTGCTAAAATATTAGTTCCCATTTTGTATTGTACATATTTTTTTCTTGGGTATTGCCCTTGAGTTTTGTGGTTGGAACCTCAACAGGGTGGGTGCTATTGCTGAAGGACCACCCTCAGCCTATTTATTCTGGCCAACAGCAGGGGTCCAGCAGAGAGTCATTAGGGGCTGAGGACTGACAATCTTTTTTTTTTTTTTTTGGATTTCTGCTTTTTCTGTCCATGCATTTCAAACTGGACTTGTTTGCTTTGGATTTCATATTTTAGTCAAACTCTCTTTGACTCCTTTTTGTTTTCTTTTCTCCTGACCATTTTTGTTCTTACTTTTCTTTATTTAATAAATCACTGAAATAAAGAAACCCTGTTTCGTTTTGTTATTTGTCTCAAAGGCCAGGAGTTTATTGTCATCCTCTCCTTTGAAGCTTGTTTTTGTGTTTTTTGAAATTTTTGTACTATAAAAGCCTGAGCTCCAGTTCACTTTAAATAATTGAAGGGTGTATTGCCTCAAGACTTTTGAAAATAACCACCTTACACTTTAAACTTCAAATGCTAATTAAGAAATGTTTGAACAATTGCTCAATAAACTGAACTATATGAATCCTCATAGGCTACGTTTGGACAAACCACATAACACAAGGTTTGGGTGTGCACTGGTGTTGGAAGTAAAATTTTGACATTGGTATCAATTCCAGGTTTTGGATCTCAGTATGGATAACTAAATAACAGAGAAGTCCTCCATCTCCGCTGCACTACCCCTTGGAGTCTCCATTATGTCTACATTAATGTTTTTGTTCAAAGAGAGGGCTGCCTCTTGGTAATTCAAGCTAACTGTAATACCTACATTAAAAAGAATGGCAGGGGGGTTCGGGGTCCCCCCTTGAAGAGTTCCAGTCACACTTATAAATGACTGAAAACTACCATTTTCTGCAACCTGCAAGCATATGGGCCTCACTTGTGCACCTCACTCTGTTAGAATATGAGGAGTGTGCGAGGACTTCAGCCTTTTTATAAAAATATATATGTTAGAAGACACAATTTGAGCTACATATATTTATATTAAATCAAACATCTGAAGGCCTTCCCCATTTGGATGTCCAAGCTAACTAATAAACGCCTGAGCATGGGGTGTCTTGTCACACACTGAATATTTCCTGCAGTCCCAAAGCCCCTTCACCTAATACTGGAGGCTAGAAGACCCCTGATGTAAGATCGGCAATGAATTAAATAGAAAAACTGAGTAGAAACAAATTTTGGTTTTGTTTTAATACTTGTTTCATCCAGCAGGTTACCTTTGCATCTTTCAGACTGTGTTAATCTTTTTTGATCATTTCCCATATTGCAGCATTTCTTAATGAGTGGTGGTCCCATCTACATGTGGGTGTTACACTTTTACAAAAATAAAAACCAGCAGACTACAAGGCACCCTGAAACTTAGAAGAAAATGTGTCTGACGTCATTCATGCACAGTTCATCACCTCCTGAGTGGACATCCAGACTGCACAGAGAAAGCTGCTCAACTTCACGTCCCTCCTCAGCCCACCTCTACAGGCTGATTGAAACTGGTACTTCAAAGCCACTTCTCACTATTAAGGTCAAAAATCAATGAAATGAGTTGCCTGCACCAGTACATTTTCACTTTAAAGTAAATTACGTTAGGATTAAAAATAAGCCCTGAATGAGTTGGAGTGTGGGTGAGTGGGCCTTGTTGTCGGGTGATTCTCTATGAAGGGTTGCTTCCTGCCTTGCAAACTTGTAACCCTGAATTGCACTGAATATCTTTGAGAATGTTAAATTATGTAAAATGATAATGGATTGATCTTCATCCTGATGGTTCCGCACTTCTTTCCACTTGCTATGCCAGCCGACCAACACACTTAACACTAGAATTACTAGAGCCTACGAAAAAACTCGTAGATCCGTCAAACCTTAAAACGCTTCACACCTCTCTGTCAGCATCTTTTGTCCTTTAAATGTGTTGATAGTGAGCAGCAAGCAGTCTGCTATCACATCCCCCATCCCACACAGTCTTCTCAGCTCAGGTCTGTTTACCTGCGTGTCAGTTGCTTGAAGTTGTATAGAGTGAGAAGTCAAGCAAAATGACACCTTTTATAAATACTATATCGTTATTTGGAACACGTGCATTTCATGTGTGTTCAGTGTCTACAACGATCTATGCACAGTAAACACATCGTTAAAAAAGAAACGTTTTTTATGTTTTAGTCATAATTGACAAAATGTAGACGTGAAGTGTATAATGTGTGAAGCCTGAATTCAAATATCAAAGAAACACTTTCGTAAAAGATACAAGTATAACAGTCCTTAGCTCCTGGCTGTCGAACATCCCAGCTAGCAGGTGGTGCTGACATGCAGGCAGTCGTACGTGTCGCCGTTCACGTGTCGTGGGAGTTTTCGGGGTTCCCCTTTCACTGCATTCACATGAGTTTTCGGTCGGATTTTTGGAGCACCACAAGGATGCTTTTGATTTGCTGCTTGTTTTTGCTTATGAAAAGTTAAACACACTGAGCTGATCACGAAACTGCAAATGCGATTTGATCACAAAATCCCATTTCTGACTGACCTTTTTTATTTTTTTTTATATTTTTGACTGATTTGAAATGTCAGTATTCCGCTACAGTTTTGGTTAATTCAGGTAGAATTGTTTTCTCTAAATTGTCTTACTTCACTTTCTTGTACATTTTCTAAATAGAAAACTTGTATTTCCTTTCTGTCCACAGTGTAAAGCCGAAGGACGGATGGGATGAAGAACCACAGAGTGGCCCACACACACTTTGAAAACCTGCTTGTGTTTTCATCTTCCAAAATTAAATGATAAAGAGAAGTTCTTACCGGGTTTTTCCTGGCCTCCTGTAGGGTCAGCTTCCAGGCCCTGCAAAAAATATAAAAATCATAAAGCAAGCCATTAATATACTGATGTAATGTAATGGCAAACTGTAAAATGTGCCTGAAACATTGTAGTGTGCATCCAAGCCTGTCATGTACCTGGTGCACAGTTCTGGACGGGTAGGACAGGAGCCATGTTTAGCCATCAGCTTGAAACCCTGCAGTCCACGAAGAGCACAACATGAACTGAAGGAAGCTGGGCATTCGGGGACAGGCTCATGGGGCAGGAGCTTCTACTTGAAAGGTAATGATTATAACTGTGAGTCTACAAACTCCTAATTCTTGGGGTGTACTTACATTTACACACTTGGCTTCTGAATGCTAGCTTTTTATAATAAAAAATCAAAGTAAAATCTTTGACATGCTGTTTGAATTTTAGGACATGTTTACTGATGTCCTGAGATTGTAAAACCATAGAACTCCCTTCAGTCATTTATAAAATAATCATTATAAAACAAACATGACAAGAACTACTCTGTAGTAGGCAGTGTGGCAGCCCTCCTTGTACGGAATTACACCAAAGTGTGTACAAGTTGTGAACTAAGGGTCTGATCAAACTCTCCCTTCTACTTATCATACTTATCACTGTTGGTTCAAAGTCGCATAAAGACAGCAGTCATTCATACCCTATGATTGCATATGGATGCCTCTTACAAGGCAAACAGACATTACAGTATAAGGCAGTATCATGCTGAAATATGTTGAGCTTCTCAGGGTTTTTTTTTTCCCATTTGGTTTCAGGAGCTGGGAACATCACAGACCAAGTAGTATAAACACTGAGATAAGGAGTATGCTGGGGTAAGGAGTCACCTGTTTCTGTTTTGTAGCAGCAGCCATAGCACTTGCCCTTCAGGAGAAGTCATCCACGTGAAGCTAAGCAGATTCAGGCCCGCCCAGTACTTGGATGGAAGACCAACTAGGAAAAGTACAGTTTGCTGCTGGAAGAGGTGGTGGTGAGTCCAGTAGAAGGCGCCTACTGTGATCTGAATGTGGATCCCAATGCCCCATTGAAGTGATGGGGACACTGTGCTGTAAATATGACACCGTCCTTCGAATGAGACGTAAAACTGAGGTTCTGATATAAAGGTTGCCCCAGGCAGCACATTTTTGGGGTCAGCATTATTGGCTAACAGGCTCAGTACAATTCGTGTGTAAGCAGCAGGGTTCGGAAAAATATCACACATGAATGAAAAAAGTAAAATTATTTATAATTTTGTTTCGTTATCAATCTGAATGTGTTCTTGCTCTGCGCATAAAACATCCCCACCTATCTCTTGTACTCTACACTGGTTATGTTTTTTCGCAGTGTAATTACATTAAACTAATAGTTAGAACACGGCTTATCAATGCGTCTATACTATGTTCTTGTCTAGTTGGTGCTTATGAATAATTATATTTGAAAAATGATTGCTGTTTCTCTATATATGAATAAATCTATGCAAAATGGATCTTCATTTTTCTCTATACATCATTTTAATTTTGTATTTAAATAGGCTAACATATTCAGGTATGTTGGAGGGCGACAAATTGAAGCACCGCTCCGCCCCAAGCAGCACGCCACTGGCTCAGACAAGAGTGCTGGCTCCTTTCTATTTTGTAGCTGGCCCTGGCCCTCATGGTGGTATTATTAAAAGCTTTGTTATGGTGTACACCACACTCTAGCGACTAGTACAGTGAATCAGCTCCACACATTTGAGTCATGTCTTTAACAAACGAGGCACACAGTACTTACAGAGCTTCATCGGCACTGTTGGCGCAGAGTGTGAGGTTGCATCCCCCCTTAACGCAGACCATCAGCAAACAGTCCCTTGTCATCCCCTCTGGTGGCTGCACATCTGACACAAAACAAATGATTGATGAACTGCGGGTTGCCTGTATTCCTCCAAGCAGTGCATCCTCATCTTTTTAATGTCTAGAAAATAATCTCCTGAAGGCCTCCGCTGCCCCAGGGCCTAACATCCACTTTTGGTATCTGAGCACGGTGGTCCCCAGGAGGCACAATTACCAAGCTTAATCATAAGCAAATCTCCAGGAAGCCTGTCAAGGCCAAGTGTCTTCTCTCTGCAGTTCACAGTGTAAGAAAAGGAGGAGAGAGCTGAGGCGCCTGGAGTCAGTGATAACTGCATGTAGCGCCTTTCATGGTGAGCATCAATCAAAAGGGCTTTGTATATAAATGAAACTGTGATGGGGCCAGTGGGGCAAACTAAAACTGCATGCAACCATCAGAAAAACAGACTTCTTTACACTTCCGAGGAGAGTGAGCCCCCCGCACTTTGTCAAAGAGCTGCTTTCTCGTAGGGCCGCAGTGCAGATTTAAAATGGAAGGGAGTGATGGAGGTGTTCAGTTCAGGCTTCAGGAAATTATGGGGGTCTTACAGACTAACAGGTGAACCAGCACACTGAGAACTCTGAACTGAATAAGGCCGGCACTCACAAAGGGAGCCTCCAGGTAGGGGTCCAAAGTCATTTAGGATCTTAAACCAAGGAGCTGGCAGACTCGACCAATTCATTGGATGTCTCCGAGCAGCTCACTTAAACTGTCTGGGTTCAAACTGAATAGTCATGTACTTAATAAGTAAGCGTCTTACTTATAATATATTTAGACATGCTGCATGGGGGGTCTAGTGGCCAATGGGACGACATGTTGACCTGCACATGCTAGTTAAGAGTTTCCTGCAATGGGCTGGTGCCCCATCCAGGGATTTTTCCAGATTTGAGGCTATCGCTTGCTGGGATTGGCCCCAGCTGTCTCATGACCGTGTTCCAAATAAGTGAGTTTGGTAGATGGATGAATGGATATCAAGAATTTCACTGTAGTCTGTACAAATAACAATTTTGGCCCAAGACCATATGCGTTAGAGTATGCCCAGGAAGGCTGTCAAGTCAGGCCCACCACTGATGAACACTGGTGAACTGATCTAGTCCTCCAACTGTGGGGATTAAATGCAATTTGTAATTTGCGTTACGTCACCATATGCTCCCTCCAGCTCTTTGCTACTCATATCTGGGAGGATGAAGACCCTATGTCTGTTTCTGGGAGGGATTTAGACACATTTAAAAAAAATAGACTTTATCCTTCTTGCTTTTGACCTTTGTGTGTTGAAGTGTCAAAGGTACTGACAAGAACAAAACCTACCATTGTGCTCCACTAACCACCCACCCATTGTAACGAATCTCATGTGGTAGCTTATAAGAAACCAAAGTGCAGGACACAGACATCAAGGCCTGCAGGGCAGTCACAGCCACCCTGGACACAAGTTCTAACACAATTGCCCACCTCATACCTGCACATTCCTGGCCCACTCTTATTGCTGTACATTTCTGCTTTAAGTAGATGCGGCCTTCATAGTCCTTGCGGCTCTCATCCTGGTAGTAGACCAGATTTCCATCCATCCAGATGTCGACCCAACTCTTTTTCCAGCGATGCAGGACTGAACCTAAACAGAAAAAACTATGAAGAGCAACGTACAGAAGTGGTCTATGAAACTTTTGTTGCTAGCAATATGCCTGCACTGTTACGTGCTTAGTCATTTGTAGTTGGGCAATGCACAAAACATGACAAGTCTCAACCTGAAAAGTTCTGTCATACAATGAAGAGTCCATCTGTCAGTGTCATGAAACTGGGGAGTTCCAAAACACAAGTACCAAAACATTTTCCACAGTTGCTCACTAGATGATGGAGGGGGGGAAACCATCAAAAACCCCGACTACAAACCAAAAAAGGTCTTGCAAAATCTTAATAAAATTAAATGTTGATTTTCCGAAAGGCTCTACAATACAAAAAGTCCCAAAGAAGACAGCTAACTGTCTGAAAAGGCAAGACAATCAACAGTGAACAACGTTCCAATGCGGAATCCAAAATTGTGGTCGAAAACGGAGCAGAGGTTCAAAAATTCAATAAACGCAGTCCCAATGCGGAAACCCAAAGACGTGTGCAGCACAGGGTCGAAAACCCCGGAAAACACTAAGTAAGGCAAGAGACACAGCAAACACAAGATACCCTTCACTCCCTAGCACAGCGGTTCTCAAACTTTCGTAGTTCTACCTGGAATAATTCTGCGCCCCCTGCATAATATAAGATAGATGAGAATAGCCCATGATACAACTAACAAAGGTATGATACTCGTGCGGTGTCGAGGTATTCTATCATTTTTACTTCCATAAGATTTGCATGTGTTCGGCTAACTTCGATGAAATATTTGCAATTTATTTTTTTAAAGTGCTTTAATAACTGTTAAAATATATTGTTTGGTTTTTGGTAGTAATTCTAATCCCAAAAACAAAGAATAAATGTATTCTTATTTAATTATTTTTGTATGTAAAGAAACGATTACATTTTTAAAAATCTTGTAAATGAGGACACCGATGAAGTCAATCTGCGCGAGATGAACGTATTTTCGTCCGACAAATATTATACCGCTGTTAGTTGTATCATGAAAATAACCCAATACGCAGTAAATGATTTAACTCAATTTGGCAATATTGGCTACGCTGCCAATGTGGTGCAGTCGCACCGCATGATCACCTGCTCTACTGTTACCCGAACGTTCGCGACAGAGACCGATACGTCTCGAACTTTCTGGATTGAAAATACGCGACTATAAAAGCAGCGGCAGCGGTGCCACTCGTCAGTTAGTCATTAGATCTATGCCTTAGAAATGTTTTATTTTAATTTTAGTTATAATGCATTTGTTGTGATTATATGCTTGCAAATTGAAATTTGAAATGAAAATGTAAATAATTAATTTTGATGTCTTGTTCATTTATTCGACGCCCCCCCAGGGGGGCGCGCCCCACAGTTTGAGAACCACTGCCCTAGCACATTCACAAAGAACAGCCAGGAACTATAGGAGGCCGTCACTTAAATAGGATGGAGGTGATTGTCAGGTGGCCCCACCTCTTGAGGAGCCACCAACAAAACACAAGGCCACATTCATCTACAAACGAACACAAAGACAAATGTACATAATAAACTAAATAAACATTAATATAAAGAAATAGCATAAAATAAAACAAAACAAACTAGAAGCACCGCCTTGAACCACAGCCAGCGGGAAAATGCTGGGCTGAACCATGACAGTCAGATATGCACCATCATGTCAGCGCAGGTCCTCAGTCTCAGCTTCCCTGCTGGAAGAACAGGCAGGAGTATGTCTGTACCAATTTAAAAAATTAGGCAGGTAGAAGTCAAAACTAGATTAACGAGAAAACTGAGTGCCATGTTAAACTGACAACCAAAACAGTAATCGCGAATTATGAAGCCAAATTCAAACACAACTAAACAAACCAAAAAATACAATGACGTGTTTTTACCACCGTTGACTCCTCCATATTTATAGCACTACTTTCATTGCGTCATCTGTGTGACGACTCCAGACAGCATGGCATAAAAACAAAAAAAAAATGTTGTTAATACATATTAACATTATTAAAATGAAACAAAAATCAAAAATGAATAACAAAATTGAAAGGGTCAATAAAATCCATATGCAACTACAAAATCACCAGAAAAAAATAACATAAAACCAAAACCAAAAGCATAACAAGTAGAATGAGAAAGGCTTTCCAATAGGAAATTCTTAGCTTGGTGAAAACAAGCAGAGGTTAGAAGCAAGGAAGTCAAACTGAACAAGTGAACGGATGAAGAGCCAAAGTGAGAATCCGAGTCTAAAGAACAAACCGAATTTTAGGAGACAAACTAACTGAAAGATTTCCCTTTCAAAAAAAATAAAAAACAAAGTCCAACACATACATGACTCCTTTGTGGGTTTAAACCAAAGCTACTGAACTGATAAACTGAATGCGTTTCTATTTGTTACTTTTGTTAAAAGAAATAAATGGGACTACCAGCATGCTTCTCTCGAGCCCGGGTTTTCCTACACTTGACCACTATATATATATATATATATATATATATATATATATAGTAACAAAGGCGCTATATTGCGCCCGACCTGACACAGACTGGACACGAAGGCACATGTAAAAGAAGCAAACTATTTTTTTTTCTTCACCCATGGGGCACGTCTTCCCCATAATCCGTACAGGCACAACACAGTCCCAAGCACAGCACACAAAGTACCATAAAGCACTGTCCCTTTTCACCACCACTCCTGCCAGGCAACCATGTCCTCCTCCACCCGACTCTGGCCACTGAGTGGTGGTCGCTGGCTCCTTTTATTGGGCACCCGGAAGTGCTCCAGGCCAGGTGGTTGATTGCCGACATCCGGCTGCACTTCTA